>CM026401.1:12490799-12525860 GCA_014843695.1 Archivesica marissinica | reverse complement strand
AAGCAAGCTGGATAGGAGACCCCGCGTGCCACTCCGAGAAGAGTTTCAGGTACCAACCGGAACCCTGGTATATCCACCAACCTTCCGCAAGCAAGCTGGATAGGAGACCCCGCGTGCCACTCCGAGCAGAGTTTCAGGTACCAACCGGAACCCTGGTATATCCACCAACCTTCCGCAAGCAAGCTGGATAGGAGACCCCGCGTGCCACTCCGAGCAGAGTTTCAGGTACCAACCGGAACCCTGGTATATCCACCAACCTTCCGCAAGCAAGCTGGATAGGAGACCCCGCGTGCCACTCCGAGCAGAGTTTCAGGTACCAACCGGAACCCTGGTATATCCACCAACCTTCCGCAAGCAAGCTGGATAGGAGACCCCGCGTGCCACTCCGAGCAGAGTTTCAGGTACCAACCGGAACCCTGGTATATCCACCAACCTTCCGCAAGCAAGCTGGATAGGAGACCCCGCGTGCCACTCCGAGCAGAGTTTCAGGTACCAACCGGAACCCTGGTATATCCACCAACCTTCCGCAAGCAAGCTGGATAGGAGACCCCGCGTGCCACTCCGAGCAGAGTTTCAGGTACCAACCGGAACCCTGGTATATCCACCAACCTTCCGCAAGCAAGCTGGATAGGAGACCCCGCGTGCCACTCCGAGCAGAGTTTCAGGTACCAACCGGAACCCTGGTATATCCACCAACCTTCCGCAAGCAAGCTGGATAGGAGACCCCGCGTGCCACTCCGAGCAGAGTTTCAGGTACCAACCGGAACCCTGGTATCCCCAACCTTCCGCAACAACAAGACCCCGCGTGCTACTCCGAGCAGAGTTCAGGTACCAACCGGAAACCTGGTATATCCACCAACCTTCCGCAAGCAAGCTGGATAGGAGACCCCGCGTGCCACTCCGAGCAGAGTTTCAGGTACCAACCGGAACCCTGGTATATCCACCAACCTTCCGCAAGCAAGCTGGATAGGAGACCCCGCGTGCCACTCCGAGAAGAGTTTCAGGTACGAACCGGAACCCTGGTATATCCACCAACCTTCCGCAAGCAAGCTGGATAGGAGACCCCGCGTGCCACTCCGAGCAGAGTTGCAGGTACCAACCGGAACCCTGGTATATCCACCAACCTTCCGCAAGCAAGCTGGATAGGAGACCCCGCGTGCCACTCCGAGCAGAGTTTCAGGTACCAACCGGAACCCTGGTATATCCACCAACATTCCACAAGCAAGTTAGATAGCTTCCTTACATTACATAATGACATTCAGTAAGATTAAACAGATATTCAAGTGCGTATTGGCTTACATACTACTATCCAAAAACTGCCAATGGAAAAGTTCTCACATGGCTATATACCTGTTTTCTCTAAAGTTCAAACTGTTTGGTGCAGACATTTCTTCTAGTAGTTTAATTAAATATTTACCTTTTGTCGTAGCGCCTGCTTTTTCTCAAGTTCATATTTTTGACGTAGCATTTCTTCCAGCAATTTCTGTTTCACCTGCTTGCGTTTCTCTCCAACGTCTTCCAGACGGTTGCTTTCACAACCTGCAACACAACATGCGGGTATAGTCAGGCGCGTAGCTGCCATTAGGCCAAACGGCCCGGGCCTGCACATCATTTTGACAAAGAAACAAAATATATATATGTTTATTTGTTATAAAAACATGTCCGAATTTGTCTTTTAAAATTCCGGACCCCCTAGCAACCTCGTTCACTACGCTCACTCAACATTCTTTACCCAGGCCTGCATATAATTTGCCTCCTGGCTACGCCCCTTATAGTTCACGCAGAACGATTGGTGTTGATAATAAATGAAATCCGATTTCACATCATTTCTAAATTTAATTCTTGCCATCCGGTTTCAATATACTGACTATCAAGGTTATCGAATATCGTCCGTGGTCGAGTGGTTAAGGTCGCTGACGTGCATACCACTGTAACCTATCATCACTGGTTCGAGCCCCGCTCAGACCGTGTCTCTTTAATGAAACGGTTGGCAGTTTATTGCGGAGATTAGTGAGTGAACCAAGTACTGGTTAACCCTTTCAACACCACATACCTCTAAATAGGCTTACAAAAAGTGTAGATCTAGATGAGCCGGCTCGTGACGAGCCGTCTCATCAGGATCTGCACTTTTTGCCAGTGATATGACTATTTTTAGACATAATTACCCATTTTGATAAATGAACTTGTCCAAATGTGATTTTCTGATTCATTTATTGGTTTATGAATATCATGGACCAGTCTATGTCAGTTACTTGGTGTTGAAAGGGTTAACCGCTGGAACCTGCCCAGGAAAGGTATTGTTATGCAAATCTGCCAGTCGCTTAAATGGGTAACCGAAAACGACGTAAAATAAATTTAAATATAAAACAATAATTTTAATTATTGATATCACCTTATGTTCAGGAGCGTAAGCAGCACGTAAGTGTGAACCTGTTGATTAAGGTTTGTTGAATATTGTTTATTTATTAGTATTAAAGGTTTAAGCTTTATTTATTTTACAACGATTGCGACGCGCGGATGAAAGCGTAAATGCGGGCATTCGTGTGGGAGGAAACCGGGGTACCCGGAGAAAACCCACCTGTCTGATCTGGCGACCACCGTACCATCTCACTTACTTCCCGTTCCGATGATCGAACCTGGGTTGCATTGGTGAGAAGCGAGCGCGCTAACCACTGCGCTAATCGGACAGCCAATATGTGTTAGTATGTGGGTTTAAATTTGCACCAACATATTTGGTCATTTTTTTCCAGTCAGGAATATGACAAGTCAATTATTACGTGTTACCCATTTATTAGCATAAAAACCGTCAAATATAAACACATTCATAAGGGTATGGATATATATATAACACAGTGTCAAATATAAACACATTCATAAGGGTATGGATATATATAATACAGTGTCAATTATACACCATATATTCCCCTCATTGTCATATTGAAATCTAAAAATACTTAAATGAACACAGAATATACAATATAATATATAAGGATCCCTCCTATCTCCATTCCACTATATATCTTTATCCTTGTCTATCAGTGTCCCCTACACCAATCCCCAACGATAGCTACCCATATTACTACACATATCAATCATAATGGTTTACATAAATACCTTATATAACCTCTATTTGTCGACATTAATTTTCATGTCTACACTGATCCCATAAACATATTTTTATAGTCCCCCCACAACATATATAAAAACCTCATTTGTTTATAATAATGACTATGCACATACTATATTAAGTAATGCATAACGTTGATACTGTCATGCTATGTACGTATCTGTATATATATTATGTTAATAATACTATGAAATTATGAGGAATAAAAATTAAAAAAAAACAAAAAAAAAAACATATTTGGTCATATGGCGACTCTCCAGATATTATTGGTAGAGGAGGACCCCGGGATATCCCTCCGAGCAGTCACCCAGGTAGAACCATCGACCTTCTACAAGTCAGATGGACAGCTTCCTCACATGAAATACTACGACACTCCTGTGGTATTCGAACCTACAACGAAGTAGTTGAAGCAAGTGATTGGACGCCACCGATCGTAACCACTAGGTTATTTTACATACAGTCAAACCTGTCTTAAGCAGCCAACCAAGGGAGTCAGAGAAAGTGGCTGCTTAGCACAGGTGGCTGCTTAATAGAGGTCAAATATATATTAAAACAACCGATTGGGAATCTGGAAAGTGGCTGCTTAATACAGGTTGGCTGCTTAATACAGGTTGGCTGCTTAATACAGGTTGGCTGCTTAATACAGGTTGGCTGCTTAATACAGGTTGGCTGCTTAATGGAGGTGACCACTAACACAGGTTTGACTGTATTTACATATTATGCATGTTCAATATACTGACAAATATATCTAGTTCAATTATATGTCGATTGTTCCTAGCATGGAACTAGTAATATATATATATATATCTATATTGTCCTTTCTATATCCGAATGTTCGGCTTGAGAGCATTTTTCACAGGAAACATAAAGATTGTATGCTTCCCATAAAGATTTATGTTTCCTGTGAAAAAGACTTTCAAGCCGAAAATTCGGATATAGAATGGACACGATAATACACATGTTTATTTCAACAACGAGTATAGAATTGTGCAGTTATATCCCAGTATGCATGCTATTACAAGGTGTGGTCTGGTAGGGACTATCAATGTCCAAGACTATTCGATCGACATGACGTCACTAACCTGCGCAAGCACCTTGCTCTGCATCATCTTCTGCTATCGTGCTGGACGGTTGTTTAAGAGCAGTTTCTATACACGTATGCCAGCTCTCCATCTCCTCTCGCGACTCCATTGATAAATATACGGAAGTGAAATTCTGAAATTTCAAATTAATCCAAATTTTATTTTATTAAAAATAAATATAAATAAATAAATGTTTGTGCAGAATTTGCATTTGCACATCATTCACTACTATAATACACCGCTCATTGTTGTATTACACTACTCACTGTTCATTGCTAGCAGAACAGCAGTACACTGGTGGTACACTGCTCACTGCTGGATTACACTACTCACTGCTCATTGCTAGCAGTACAGCAGTACACTGCTAACTGCTGGATTACACTACTCACTGCTCATTGCTAGCAGTACAGCAGTACAATGCACACTGCTGGATTACACTACTCACTGCTCATTGCTAGCAGTACAGCAGTACACTGGCAGTACACTGCTCACTGCTAACTTCACCCACATAGATATATTATATGATGGTGTGTTTTACGTTTATTTTTCGTCGTTACCGGTTATAATATGAGCGACGCCTCCTGAAGAGATTAGTAATTTTAGATTTTTGGAGGATAGTGCAATGATACAGACAGAGACCCATTCCAGAGTCTCATCTGGTTCTCTTACGTGCACGGTGTAAAGCACCGACACGAGAACTCGGTTTAACGTCCCATCTGAAAGACTGATTTTTATTTGATGGCGCGCAATGAAGATATTATAGCGTAGCGGCAGTTTATTGAGATACATCGGTGAGTTACCGCCCCTGAATACTCCCTAAAAGTAGATAGGTCCCATTTAGTGTTTTCCTCTGTTTTTATCGTTGTTTCCTTTGCACAACTGTTACATGCTGGCAATTTTATTCCACTATCGCCTCTTATGATTATTAAATTACTATATCTCGACAGATAATATCTCATACAGTATATGCAATGGGTACTTATTTATAAAACAATGTTATCAGTTAATGAACACGTTTTTGATCAAATCACATATATCATATCGCAGCATCTGGTTAGGGGACAACAGTAAAAACCAAGGATTCTAATTAAAAGTATTATATTGGAATAAATCAGACTTTATCTGCCAGATAAATAGACATAGGAGGTAATAGAACATTTGAGACTAGATACTTCGCGGATGTGATGACATCATTTATCGAGGAATGACGTCATAAATGTCCGAACATATTCGTTAACATCAGAGTTAAACGTGTATGCATGCATTTTAAATGAAGCTTAATATAATTACCACCGTACACTTATCAATAAAGAACACCATTTCCATAGTAACGGTATACATTTTTCGATTTAGAAAAGATTCCAGATTTGAAATTTACATTAATATAATTTTCAGTCATGACGTAGTAGCCACAAATGACGCTTCGTTCAAAAGATAAGATATACAAAATGTATTTCGAATCTGCAAAGACAAACTAATCTGCGAACCATTCTGGTGCTTCGCATTGATTTGAAATGTCACATTCAGGAAATAAACTACGTTGGAATCTGTTCTTAATTGATTTCATGAAATATTACATTTATACCGTAACGTATGTTTCGAAACAGCTTTCCTCGAATAGACAGCTTGAAACCAGCAAAAAGTCCAACTATGTTAAGATAAAGTCTAGCCTAAAATGATGTATTGAAATCCATTTGACATAATTCCAGAATGCGAGATAAAGAATAAATACAAATCGACATAAAGTGTCGGACCATAACTCATCTAGTTAAAATAAATTGAAAAGAAACATATGTGTTGATTGTTATTGAGAGAGGGTGAGAGAGGTTGAGAGAGAGAAAACAAAAAGCACAAGGCTAATTCATTTTCTTTAAGATTGAACAATCTTAAAATGAATTAGCCGGATGATTTTTGTTTTACTTGAAAAGTGTTTTTTAAGCCACAAATTCGGATGTAAAGAGGACCACATATATATAATACTAATTCCCTGTTAGGAACAAACAGTCTTTCAGATGGGACGTTAAACCGAGGTCTCGTGTCGGTGCATTACACCGTGCACGTAAAAGAACCAGAGGAGACTCTGGAATGGGTTTCTGTCTGTATCATTGCACTATCCTCCAAAATCTAAAATGACTAATCTCTTCAGGAGGCGTCGCTCATATGGGTAACCGGTAGCGACGATAAATAAAACACAGAAACAATCAACATGTCATTGATATGAATATAGATTGTAATAATATTATGGTTCGGAAAACTAGATCACAACGTTGCTTTTTATCTGGTACAATATGTTGAGTTACATGCAAACTAAGGTATAGTAATAGGTTATAAATGACACGTATGTTTTGTCTTAGCAAGAACATTTTCGTCAAAATACCAAATTTAATATTTAG
Organism: Archivesica marissinica; assembly: GCA_014843695.1. Classification (NCBI taxonomy): domain Eukaryota; kingdom Metazoa; phylum Mollusca; class Bivalvia; order Venerida; family Vesicomyidae; genus Archivesica; species Archivesica marissinica. The sequence continues at coordinate 12,519,258 of CM026401.1, read as the reverse complement.
CAAGAACATTTTCGTCAAAATACCAAATTTAATATTTAGCAAGAACATTTTCGTCAAAATACCAAAGTTAATATTTAGCAAGAACATTTTCGTCAAAATACCAAAGTTAATATTTAGCAAGAACATTTTCGTCAAAATACCAAAGTCAATATTTAGCAAGAACATTTTCGTCAAAATACCAAAGTTAATATTTAGCAAGAACATTTTCGTAAAAATACCAAAGTCAATATTTAGCAAGAACATTTTCGTAAAAATACCAAAGTTAATATTTAGCAAGAACATTTTCGTCAAAATACCAAAGTTAATATTTAGCAAGAACATTTTCGTCAAAATACCAAAGTCAATATTTAGCAAGAACATTTTCGTCAAAATACCAAAGTTAATATTTAGCAAGAACATTTTCGTAAAAATACCAAAGTCAATATTTAGCAAGAACATTTTCGTAAAAATACCAAAGTTAATATTTAGCAAGAACATTTTCGTCAAAATACCAAAGTTAATATTTAGCAAGGAAATTGTTTAAAGTGTGCCACTGTGCTGAGTTTGGCTGACCTTTCTACACTAATATGTTATGACACAAGTGCATGGTACTACGAATGAAACCGCATGTACATATTAAAATCATAAGCGTCATGAACACGCTGACCCTTAATAGTCCAAAAACGGCTAAAACAGTGCATTACAAATTCCAGTCGATGTTACTGAAATCAGTTCCGATTCTTGGGTTGGTTTGTTTTCGAATTAAGAGTCGCTCTAACAAGTAATGTAATACAGCGGATTCTAGTTTTAAGCAGCGGATGGAAACCCATGGTAGGCATCCAGGCATTGCGACAGACAAGGTGTTCGCAGAACCACCGGCATTTCGCGAGCCGGCTGGATAGGTTCGTCGCTTGAAAGAATCAGACCCTGACAGTGCTCGAACCTAAACGTATGAGGAACAGTATCAGTCCAAAACGTTAACCACGTGGCTGAGGAGGAACCTAAACGTATGAGGAACAGTATCAGTCCAAAACGTTAACCACGTGGCTGAGGAGGAACCTAAACAAGAATAGTTAATAAACCCATCCACCCATCTTCACTAAAACGCCACCGTCGATTCCATTAACATGGACATGTATGTATGTATATATGTATGTCCCATTAATGTCAAACCCCTTGCGGGGACATAGACATGTTTTCCAGGGCAAACTTAGCCGACCTAAGTGATTAACCAGTACTAAGCAATGTGTGTGAGGTGCCTTGCTCAATGACACTACATACGTGGCCTGACCGAGTATCGAACCCGGGACCGATCGATTCCAAACCCGACGCTCTACCGCTGGACCACGGATGCCAACTGCACACAAGATGCGAAATTAATCATGAAGTACTTACATCATGTGATAATTGTATCACGAATCTTTTCCCTCGGAACTTGTCAACCAAACTAGCCACGTCGTAGCCATGGAGATTTAGCACGTCAACAGTTACGTGGTCACCTGACGTCAGATAACAGAACAAGGTACCCTCGTGTAAAACGAACCAGTATCTGTTGAAGAATAATATTAGAATAGATGTTGTAGAATATTTCTCTGAAGGAAGACAATGGTACTAAGAGGAGATGTGTTTGCTTCATTGTATGATCGAATTATATGTCATCGAATGAACAGGTTAAGCATTGTTGTTACGAGTTGCGCTCTAGTCATTCGTGATAATAATCTATGTTCATGGGATAACTATTATTCGATCATTCACTTAAACAAACACTAATCTATTTATTTTAGGCAGAACAGTGTTTGTTGTGATAGAAAACGATGCCATCGTGTAGTAAATGGTTATAGAACGTCGTGTTTAGACGGCCATACAATGACGCCTAAGAGACGTCATACATGACGTCAGTGACAGATTGGTTCCGAAAACGTTTGCGTTGATAACGTTTCAGCATGCAGCGGCTAGGTACCACACGTGCAACTCAGTGAGATCAGTGAGATCAGTGAGAAATAAAATGTGTTTATTCCATTGCTTTCAATCAGTGGAGCCCAGCTGGAGCCGTTACGATTGTGCCCTTAGGCATGACATTTAAATTCCACGTTGTCTCTTCTCTCTCTCCCTCGTGGCGATGGATTCCATCAGGAATGAGGTCTCGAGAGTGATTAATATAAGTTGAAATAACTTGTTTCGCAATCGAGCTAATATAAATTTGCATAAAATAATCAGTGGAATAACACATTTTATTTCACTCATAAATTTCTATAGATTTAGTTTATAAAATTTATTTTACCTTGATTGCGAAACAAGTCCTTATAACTGATTCTAATTCTAATCACTCTCGAGACCTCATTCTTGATGGAATCCATCGCCACGAGGGAGAGAGAGAAGAGACAACGTGAAATTTAAATGCCTTGCCTAAGGGCAAAATCATAACGGATCCAGCGGGAATCGAAATCGAGGTCTTTCGCACATGAAGCGAACGCGCTACCATTGCGCTATCACGACTTCCACTTCCTATAGATTCCATTGGAAAGCATACAAGGAATATCTTAACTGTGATATTAATAGTCCAATACCTGCTTTTGGAATAAGCTCTCCACAGGATATGGCCATATTCAATCCAGGTTAGAATCAACTCACATAATTATACATGTACTTATATCATTCATTGAATATGAAAAGCCATATTGCAATTAGATCTTATTCTAACACGACCCAGCTAATAACATACATACTTGTAGAGTAAAATCTACCTCGGGTTAGTCTGCGATATACCTACCTTGAACTATGCTGCGCGCGCACCGTGTTTTGGCTATTCCATTTATACAATGCGTGTAAAGTTTTATGAATGAAAGTCACGTGATGTTTGTAAATACTACCGTGGGAATTCGCGGAAGTGAGCTATTTTTAGAATCAGATAATCTCTTGTCCGTCTTGTTTTTCTGTTAAACGTTTCACTTACTATTCTATACAGTTTTATTTGACAACATAAATAAAATTATTGATAAGTTACATCTTTTGTTCATTTATGCACTAGATTGATATTTTCCATTAAAAATAACGTCATCACCCCTTACGCGGGAGGAAATTTCGAAAGCCAAATGCAGCGGAGTAGCACTGCGTTTGAAGAAAATGCTCCTTTGATTCTCGTCTAAACTTATTAGAAGTAAGTCGTGTTAGAATCGAAATAATAAGTATCAACCGTGGTATATCGCAGAATAACCCTCGTTTGAAGTTCTCATGCGTAGAAATATATACGTATCTACGCATAAGAACTTCAAACGAGGTTATTCTGTGATATACCACGATTGATACTTATTATTTCTTAATTAACGTCAATGGAGTTCGTAAGCTGAATACTGAATCGGTAAATGTAAATGCCGCATTATGGTTTCTCTATTCCCCATTGAACAAATGTTTATGTTTATACAATAAACTGGCGTTTACTGTTATGCACCCAGTAGTTATTCTATGAAATCTGAAATCTGTTTTTTAAGATAGAACTCTCCGCTAAGAGCTAAGAGCACATTTAATGTAAACACAAGGCTGCATTAATAAGAACGACTTTAAAATTATTCATGTCCACATCTGCTTGTGGACCTAGTAAACAGCACTATATCGAAACGGTTCAGGGATTGCCCGATGGAAAAGCATAACATTGGAATTAATGGCAGTGATATGTAAATTGTTTATACCTCGAATACAATCGTTCAACAAGTCGGAATTACGATTAACTGAACACCTACAGCTGGTATAGGTTGTGTTGAGGGTGTAGATCAATACAGTTAATGTTCTTAGTAAACATTAGATATTGGACCTATTCGAATGTCACGCACGATTTGAATAATATTACTTTATACAATTCTACGATGGTTGTCATCATGCAAATGTATTCCTTAATATTTATAAAACCAGTAATACCAAAGGTTTTAAGTATTCAATTCATCCGTTTTTAACATATTGATATACTTGAACATTGTTGACAAATATATAATATATATATATTTTTTGGACTGGGTTAATCTTTTTCCTTTGGGTCACAATAACACATACTACCAGCAACGTACTGTTTGCATGTTTACATGAAATGAGAGAAATAAATTTAATTGAATTAGTTTATACCGGTGTCCGAGGCTTAGTGGTTAAGGCGTCTGCCTAACGAAGCGGGAGATCGAAGTTTCGAATCTCGCCAGGGGTTCGTTCTGATATGGCCGGTTGGTGAGCCGCCAGCTAGTTAAATAATGGTTAGCGATTGCCTACCAGTCTGGCGCCTGGCATACACGTATAGGATTCGGGATGTAATGATGTTCATAAAAAAGAGGTGTCTCATAAATCAGAAATGGTTGGCCCTTTAAATGGGGTGAGACTATAATAAACAAACACACTATACACTTGGCGAATCTCCAGCTATTGGTGGAGGAAGATCCAGTGTGCTGTTCTGGTAGCCTGGGTTCCAGTCTGACGATGTTTCACTTTTTCACTACTGGCAAAATGATATTATCAGAAACTCAATACGGCCCAATTAATGGTATCGGTGTTAAAATATACGTATACAAGGCAACATATATCGACGCCTGTTCCCAGGCTACATATATGAAACAAAAGACATGTCCATAGCATCTGCGTAGAACCACCGACCCTTCACAAGTCAGCTGAATAGCTTCATCACATGAAGCAACCCCACACTACTGTACTCCCACCTCCATATTCGAACCTACAGCGATCAGGAGCAAGTGATTTGAAGTCAACGACCTAAACCACTCCGCCATGGATGCCCCAAAATAGTAGTGTTATCTGCATTGGTTTCATACTCGCGGTATGGTTTGAGTTCCCTCAAATACATTGAGAGAAACAGGACATATGTAAAAATTATCATCTAAGAAGAAAGAAAGATTTAACTGATCATAAAATTAAGCTCAGATGTTTGAGAGAGACAGAAACTCGTTTGCTATCCGACTAGGCTTGGTAGTAAAGTATACTGATGAGCCATACGTCATGTGTCTAACAAATTGGTTCCGATAGTAAAAATCAGCATTTGAACTATTTCTGGAAAACTAAAACCAATGTTTACCGGGATGATTCAATCGTTTGGTAAACATTCGGAGAATATTAATGGTTGATTAATGGTTTCTGAGCTGTTCTTAATCATTTAGGCCATCGTTTCATAAACTAGAGCGAGGAAATGAGTTATGCTAGTTTTAGATAATACACACCAGAGGTACTAGAATATTAAGATTTGCATGTCAGAGGGTAGGTACATTGGTTGACAGGCTGACTGATTAGCGCAGAGGTTAGCGCGCTCGCTTCTCACAAATGCAACCCGGGTTCGACCCTCGGACCGGGAAGAATGTGAGATGGTACGGTGGTCGCAAGATCGGACAGGTGGGTTTTCTCTGTGTACTCTGGTTTCGTATCACACGAATGAGCACATTTACGCTTTCATCCGCGCCAACGAGAGTGATTAATATAAGTTGTTAGAACTTGCTTCGCAATCGTTGTAAATAAATAATGTTTAAACTATTGGTTAACATATTTCCGCTAGAGTTTGATCATGAATATGTTTATTCCACCGGCATAGTTATTGTAATTATAATTTAAGTATGACAAGTTATTAAAAGTAAGTGAATAGTACCTTCTGCAAATAACGTGTATGTGTGTTTTACGTTTATTTATCGTCGCTACCGGTTGCCCATATGAGCGACGCCTTCTGAAGAGATTAGTCATTTTAGATTGTTGGAGGATAGTGCAATGATACAGACACAGACACATTCCAGAGTCCCCTCTGGTTCTTTTATGTGCACGGTGTAAAACACCGACACGAGACTTCGGTTTAAAGTCCCATCTGAAAGACTGATAATAAAATAATGTATAGAGACAGATTTATTTATAGAGGATGACCTAGTTAGTTCTGAACTAATCTTCCTTAGGGCCCTCTTAAATTTCTTAACACTATATCTGTAATGCACATACACAATACTTGTTTAGGTGTATGTCTTGCAACTGACATGACAAATCTAAGTGCTCGGAAACGTTACATCATAGCAGATTTAACTCAGAATGTGCCTAGTTACCATGGTAAATTACATGTACTCACGATGCGAACATTAGTTGTGTTACATTGTCATTAAATGTGGTATACGAAAACAACCGCTTTTACAGTGACATTATCATTGTTCATAATTTCCAATTATTTTTGTTGGTGGAGGAAAGAATACAGTCTAACCTTTATTTATTTTATACCGATTGCGAAAGCATGTAAGAGTAAAGTAAAGTGTTTGTTTATTATGTCACGGGGAAAGAATGAGCTTAGCTGGCACAGTATACGCAACTGTTGGATTAAATACGTGAGTAATCCAGAATATGTTGGACAAGTGTGTACACTGTTTAGGTATATATCGCGGCCAGAGTTGTTATTGCTGTACACAGTGTAGGTGTATATCGCGGCCAGAGTTGTTATTGCTGTACATAGTTTAGGTATATATCGCGGTCAGAGTTGTTATTGCTGTACACAGTGTTGGTGTATATCGCGGTCAGAGTTGTTATTGCTGTACACAGTGTAGGTGTATATCGCGGTCAGAGTTGTTATTGCTGTACACAGTGTTGGTGTATATCGCGGTCAGAGTTGTTATTGATGTACACAGTGTTGGTGTATATCGCGGTCAGAGTTGTTATTGCTGTACACAGTGTAGGTGTATATCGCGGCCAGAGTTGTTATTGCTGTACATAGTTTAGGTATATATCGCGGTCAGAGTTGTTATTGCTGTACACAGTGTTGGTGTATATCGCGGTCAGAGTTGTTATTGCTGTACACAGTGTAGGTGTATATCGCGGTCAGAGTTGTTATTGCTGTACACAGTGTTGGTGTATATCGCGGTCAGAGTTGTTATTGATGTACACAGTGTTGGTGTATATCGCGGTCAGAGTTGTTATTGCTGTACAGAGTTTAGGTATATATCGCGGTCAGAGTTGTTATTGCTGTACACAGTGTTGGTGTATATCGCGGTCAGAGTTGTTATCTGGTGCGGGCCGTTTTCTAATGTTGTTAAAACTTGTGGCCCAAACCATTTGTATTATCATGCTATATTGTTATACCTATGTTTTGTATATTATATCTTGATCAATGCAATAAAATATGATTAAACCAAAAGAGTTGTTATTGATGTACACAGTGTTGGTATATATCGCGGCCAGAGTTGTTATTGCTGTACACAGTGTTGGTATATATCGCGGTCAGAGTTGTTATTGCTGTACACAGTGTTGGTATATATCGCGGTCAGAGTTGTTATTGCTGTACACAGTGTTGGTATATATCGCGGCCAGAGTTGTTATTGCTGTACACAGTGTTGGTATATATCGCGGTCAGAGTTGTTATTGCTGTACACAGTGTTGGTGTATATCGCGGTCAGAGTTGTTATTGCTGTACACAGTGTTGGTATATATCGCGGCCAGAGTTGTTATTGCTGTACACAGTTTAGGTATATATCGCGGTCAGAGTTGTTATTGCTGTACACAGTGTTGGTGTATATCGCGGTCAGAGTTGTTATTGCTGTACACAGTGTTGGTGTATATCGCGGTCAGAGTTGTTATTGCTGTACAGAGTTTAGGTATATATCGCGGTCAGAGTTGTTATTGATGTACACAGTGTTGGTATATATCGCGGTCAGAGTTGTTATTGCTGTACATAGTTTAGGTATATATCGTGGTCAGAGTTGTTATTGCTGTACACAGTGTTGGTGTATATCGCGGTCAGAGTTGTTATCTGGTGCGGGCCGTTTTCTAATGTTGTTAAAACTTGTGGCCCAAACCATTTGTATTATCATGCTATATTGTTATACCTATGTTTTGTATATTATATCTTGATCAATGCAATAAAATATGATTAAACCAAAAGAGTTGTTATTGATGTACACAGTGTTGGTATATATCGCGGCCAGAGTTGTTATTGCTGTACACAGTGTTGGTATATATCGCGGCCAGAGTTGTTATTGCTGTACACAGTGTTGGTATATATCGCGGTCAGAGTTGTTATTGCTGTACACAGTGTTGGTATATATCGCGGCCAGAGTTGTTATTGCTGTACACAGTGTTGGTATATATCGCGGTCAGAGTTGTTATTGCTGTACACAGTGTTGGTATATATCGCGGCCAGAGTTGTTATTGCTGTACACAGTGTTGGTATATATCGCGGTCAGAGTTGTTATTGCTGTACACAGTGTTGGTGTATATCGCGGTCAGAGTTGTTATTGCTGTACACAGTGTTGGTATATATCGCGGCCAGAGTTGTTATTGCTGTACACAGTTTAGGTATATATCGCGGTCAGAGTTGTTATTGCTGTACACAGTGTTGGTGTATATGGCGGTCAGAGTTGTTATTGCTGTACACAGTGTTGGTGTATATCGCGGTCAGAGTTGTTATTGCTGTACACAGTGTTGGTATATATCGCGGCCAGAGTTGTTATTGCTGTACACAGTGTTGGTGTATATGGCGGTCAGAGTTGTTATTGCTGTACACAGTGTTGGTGTATATCGCGGCCAGAGTTGTTATTGATGTACATAGTTTAGGTATATCGCGGTCAGAGTTGTTATTGCTGTACACAGTGTAGGTATATATCGCAGTCAGAGTTGTTATTGCTGTACAGAGTTTAGGTATATATCGCGGTCAGAGTTGTTATTGCTGTACAGAGTTTAGGTATATATCGCGGTCAGAGTTGTTATTGCTGTACACAGTGTTGGTGTATATCGCGGTCAGAGTTGTTATTGCTGTACACAGTGTTGGTGTATATCGCGGTCAGAGTTGTTATTGCTGTACACAGTGTTGGTATATATCGCGGTCAGAGTTGTTATTGCTGTACACAGTGTTGGTGTATATCGCGGCCAGAGTTGTTATTGCTGTACATAGTGTTGGTGTATATCGCGGTCAGAGTTGTTATTGCTGTACACAGTGTTGGTGTATATCGCGGTCAGTGTTGTTGTTGCTGTACACAGTTTAGGTATATATCGCGGTCAGAGTTGTTATTGATGTACACAGTGTTGGTGTATATCGCGGTCAGAGTTGTTATTGCTGTACACAGCTTAGGTATATATCGCGGTCAGAGTTGCTATTGCTGTACATAGTTTAGGTATATATCGCGGTCAGAGTTGTTATTGCTGTACACAGTGTTGGTATATATCGCGGTCAGAGTTGTTGTTTCTGGGCGGTGTCACCGTAGCGGTGAGTGCTTCCAACAACCTATAGTATTACTAGTATACACATTATTTTAGCTCGATTGCGAAATAAGCTTTTTACAACATTAGAATAATCTCTCGTGAGAATTCATTCCTGGTGGATGGCACCGTAATTATATTGAGAGAGAGGAGTCAATGCGACCAATGGCTTGCTCTAGGACTCTCTGACAGTGGTTCTGCCTGGCTCAAACTCGCAACAATTCGGTTACAATACGGACACTGTAGTCATCACACCATACAATCTTATGTATTTTATAATATAAGGTGTGACTGCATGCGTCGATATTCTAGAAAAACTTACTTTATCCACTGAACGCTAAAACCTTTTTTCTCAAGGTAACCAGCGATAGTCTGTTTCTCCTCCAAGTCAACGGCGGCGATCTTCTTCACAACTAGCGGTTTATGGCGTTTTCTCATATTGATTGGCGATTCTGTCGGAGTTGGTTTGACTTCTTCCATTTCCGACATTGTGCTTGAGCGTGCGTTGAACGATCTTGACCGTCGGATCTCCCTCGAACCCTGGAATAATGCAATTGTACATTTATTATTTATAGTATTTTTAGATTTTTAGTATGCTCTACAAATGTGGCTGTCCGGTTAGCGCAGTGGTTAGCGCGCTCGCTTCTCACACAGCAACCTGGGTTCGACCCTTGGACCGGGAAGTATGTGAGATGGTACGGTGGTCGCCAGATCGGACAGGTGGATTTTCTCCGGGTACGCCTGTTTCCTCCCACATTTCCTGTCCATATTTACGCTTTCATCCGCGCCAACGAGAGTGATTAATATAAGTTGTTAAAAACTTATCTGTATTGTTTTCATAACCGTACAAATTCTGGATTGGATATAAATGTGATACAGAATTCAACAAATCGTACGCCATGCAAAATAGATAAGAAGTCATTTCCAGTGCCACTATGAAGCAGCGTATGTTTACTAGCCGGTTTCGGTATTGCATAATTATGGAGTTGTTCCCCGTGGTTTTCTTACCACCATTTTCTTGATTATGAAAATAAAACGTTATCTGAAATGCAATATTGAGCCTGCCCAGGAAAGGTGTTGTTAGGTAAACTGCCCGTCGCTCAAATGGGAAACCGGTAAAGACGTTAAATAAACTTAAATAATTTGTTTTGCAATAGTCTGCTATTACTTCAAATACAATGAAATATCAATTATATTCATATTTTATTTAAATATATATATGCGAAATGGCAATTAGCTCTTCATAGGAATGTGTTCTGTGCTATTGCAGGCATGTGCATATTGGTGTACTGAACATTCTGGTGGGATTTGGGGGGGGGGGGGGTGGGGTTACGTTTATTTAGTTTATACAAATTTATTTGAGCTTGATTGCGAACCAAGTTCTTATAACTTATATTAATCACTCTTGAGACCTCATTCCTGATGGAATCCATCGCCACGAGGGAGAGAGAAGAGGCAACGTGGAAATTAAATGCCTTGCCTAAGGGCACAATCGTAACGGCTCCAGCGGGGCTCGAACTCCGGACCTTTCGCACCTGGAGCGAACGCGCATCCACTGCACTATCACGACTTCCACTTTATTTAGTGTTTCCTCCTGGTCAATCGAGGCGACATATCCATAAGTGTATGGGTCATTTTATGTATTGAAGGATTGTGAAAGAAGAGGCTGCAATGCCCTGAAGCATCCCTGGTTCCATTGCATGCCCGGTATATCGCACAAATACATGATACCTCGGTTCGGTTAATAGTCCCATCTGAAAGACTGCTAATATCATTAGATCCAGACTGTGGATCGAACCTGCCATCCCTGGATTCGCAGTCCAACGTGTTTTAACCTGGTCACTATATCGAACACACGCGCTATGTGTCTCTCACACTCAATTTACTTATGATGCATAATTTCTGTTGACATATTTAACATATGTTCCGACATAGTACAAGGTTAGTAACACAGTCGGCAACGCTTAGAACTGACTGACTGATAACATTTATTTAAAGTCGCCACCGCATAAATGCATTTGGGCGACTGAGTTTTCTAAGACGATTAAAATACACATCATCTAAAAGTGATGGTTTTGCCTATCGTAATTATTATAACTAGATGTTTAGCGTCTATGAGGGCTGCTGTAATCTTAGTGTGTGTTCGGTTTTCATATCTCCGACTGTCGTTCATACAAGAATTTGTGCCAGTGACAGTCGGGGGTAGACCGGGTGAATACATTACCCGGTGCATGTATACATTCTAAGATGTCTAACACTGCATGTATATAAATAGCTTAGAAACTAACAATATAATCTGTTTATGCATATTATATTTCCAAAAATCAGTTTGCACCGATGAATAGGTCAAACCATGGTGAATGTTTGCGATAAGAATTTCACACGCCGCTTGCTACAAGTACTGTGATTTCGTATATAAGGCTTTTCCAATTTATTCATAAAATCATGTCAGTTTTGTTTCATGTGTGTTTTACGTTTATTTATCATCGCTACCGGTTGCCCATATAAGCGACGCCTCCTGAAGAGATTATTCAATTTAGATATTTGAATGATAGTGCAATGACAGAGACAGAGACCCATTCCAGAGTCTCCTCTGGTTCTTTTGCGTGCATGGTTTAAAGCTCCGACACGATACATCGGTTTAAAGTCCCATTTGAAAGACTGTTAAATTGTATTATGGTCAGACGGGGGATCGAACCTGCGATACCTGGATTACCAGTCAAGCGTATTACCACTGGACTACAGATCCGGCTTTGTTTCAAATTTAGATTAAAATATTGATACATGACAAATGGTTTTGATTGTTTGTCTTGTGGTTTAAAGTATCTCCAACCGCTTATGTCATATGGCGGCTCTCCGTCAGCTGCTGGTTGTGGGGGATCGAACCTGTGATCCGGGCGCCACTCTGAGCATGAGCAGTAGCTATATGTACAGGGATATGGACAGAACCACCGACCTTCCGCAAACCAGAACCATGATTAGACAAGAATAGCCTACTTGGGCACAAATAAAAATATTTGGAATTGCTAAAATGCGGTGTCATATTTCGCATCGTCTTGATAATAATGAAGTTAACGATAAAGAGGACATCGTCACGGGAACTGATAAAGATGAGCGAAAGATAGAAATGAAAATAATTGGAATGAGACAAAATTAGAACAAAGCAATAAAAAAAACATTACAAAATAAACTATTCGGTGTAGCCTAATCGGGTATATATCTTAAGTTGAATACCTCCGCATGAGTCTCTTGTCGATGGTGTATTCAACAGTCAAACACTAAACTCGACACGACGGGATACAGCTTTCTAAATGTGGATATATACGAGTAAACAGGCAAACAACAAACGCAATATATTAAGACGTACATGACACCAATAATGTATGAATATTCAACAGCTGTGTATACTTGTATATGACGGAGTTATATGACCGTATCAAATCCGAAGCTTTGACAGGGTGGATAATGTCGTTAATTTATTAAATAACGTGCACCATCACCACCGGGGGAGTCTAATTAGTTCAAATGAGCAAGCTATCCAACTGGTGTGTGGAAGGTTGGGGGTTCTATCCGGTTCCCTGTCAGTATGGACACCCGGTGTCTTCCTCCACCAATACTAGCTGGAGAGTCGACATATGTCCTAATCTGTGTGTGCGACTTTAAGCACAACCCCCTCCACCAAGTGTGTGGTGTACGTTTATTTATCGTCGCTACCGGTTGCCCATGTGAGCCAACGCCACCTTAAGAGATTAGTCAGTTTAGATTGTTGGAGGATAGTGCAATGATACAGACAGAGACATATTCCAGAGTCTCCTCTGGTTCTTTTACATGCACAGTGTAAAGCACCGTCACGAGATCTCGGTTTAAAGTCCCAGCTGAAAGACTGTTAATTGTATTAGGGTCAGACGGAGGATCGAACCTGCGATCGCTGGAGTACCTGTCCAACGTGGGCTACAGATCCGTCTGTCCTCCATCAAACAGAAAGGCACACACAATACACCTGACTACCTAGCTTCAACCACAATCACAATAAACGTGTTACATAAATCACACCTTAACGAGATCCCCAACGATCCACATCTTCATTGTCATGTTTAGTATGATTTAATAATGTTAAGTTAATGTGTATTGTCTGCATCATGAAGTTAGCTAGTTATATGATCAACATATGATCAGTTTTAAATCCGTCCACGGTCCCAGCTCAGCTGGAGCCGTTACGATTATGCCCATAGGCAGCGCATTTAAATTCCACGTTGCCTCTTCTCTCTCCCTCGTGGCGATGGATTCCATCAGGAATGAGGTCTCGAGAGTGATTAATGTAAGTTATAAGAACTTGTTTCGCAATCGAGCTAAAATAAATTTGTATAAATCTCCCTGGTGCCGAAGGATGGAGTGAGGTCTCGAGAGTGATTAATGTAAATTGTACGAACTTGTTTCGCAATCGAGCTAAAATAAATTTGTATAAATCTCCCTCGTGGCGAAGGATGGAGTGAGATCTCGAGAGTGATTAATGTAAATTGTACGAACTTGTTTCGCAATCGAGCTAAAATAAATTAATATAAACTAAGTCTTACATCTACATATGTACAATGCATTTGTCTTCAACATACACGAGTTATGTCAGTGTTAGACATAATATTTAGACATGTATTTAGACATAATGTCGGACCAACAGCTAAATTCATATAGAGACTCTCCAGCAATTATTGTTAGAGGAAGACCCTGTGTTCCCTTCAGTACTGTACTTCAAGCATGCACGGGTATCTCGGTAGAACCACCGACCTTATGCAAGCCAGTTACATAGCTTCCTCACGTGAAACAATTCGACGCCCCAATTGTCGGATGGGGGGTTCGAACCTGCTATCAATGGATTCGCAGTCCAGCAGTTAACAACTCGTCCACTGTATCACGGACCCGCCATGTGTTGGTGTGCACATACACCTTCAAGACTATTGAACAATGGTTGAGATACTTATACTTTATTTATTTTACAACGATTGCGAAGCAAGTTTTAACAACTTATATTAATCACTCTCGTTGGCTCGGATGAAAGCGTATGTGTGGTCATTCGTGTGGGAGGAAACCGGAGTACCCGGAGTAAAGCCACCTGTCCGATCTGGCGACCATCGTACCATCTCACATACATCCCTGTCCGAGGATCGAACCCGGGTCGCATTGGTGAGAAGCGAGCGCGCTAACCACTGCGCTAATCGGACAGCCATTGCGCTAATCGGACAGCCATTGCGCTAATCGGACAACCACTGCGCTAATCGGACAGCCACTGCGCTAATCGGACAGCCATTGCGCTAATCGGACAGCCACTGCGCTAATCGGACAGCCACTGCGCTAATCGGACAACCACTGCGCTAATCGGACAGCCACTGTGGTTGAGATGTTGGATCGAACCGCTCACTATGTGTATTGTAGCTGGTGGAATATGTTGATGAACATCGCAACGAAAATGATTAAAACCATTTACATAGTCGACTTATATCTATAATGATCTCATAACTAACGGATTGTGCCTCGTACATGACACAAGTATCTAATCGTAGATTATTCACAGCGTGCATCAACTACAATAGCCATGAAGCCACGACGGTAATCTCAAATGGTACATCAATTGTGATAAGTGGCAAGGATCTCTTTTATATATTTAAGAGTTGTGGGTGGTTTTGTATATTAATGTTCTGGGGCCCGTTTCACGAAAAATCCTAAGTTCCTTCATAAATTTCTTCTTAAGTTACAACTTAAGACAAATTTTAGGTGCTGCGTAAGTTATAACTTAAAGCGACATTACATCACAAAAAGCACAGAAAATGTTTTTTAAGTATAAATAACATTGCTACTATAGATGCTTTCCAAATAATTCGAACACTAACTTTATGTACATAAACAGTGGTTTTGTGGTATTCAAGCTCTCAAAAGTGAAAGTAGGATGTCATATAACTGTCAGCTATGCTCCTGAATTGTTTGTCTATAATTGGAGTCTATACCAAGCTCGTACTACTGTCGCTTAGCGATATTTTAAATCGTATTAGTCTAAAAATAAATATGCATAAGCACAACTAGTGAGGTATAGCGGTATATCTGTACCATAAATCGTGGTATTCAGGATGCACACATTGCATTGCGCATGGATGTTGACCCTATTTACATTAGTTTGTAATGTCAGCAAACGTCGTATACGACGTTTGTTTATTAGTTGAAATACTGAGCTTGTGAGGTAAATATTTGGGAAACAATTATACCATATAATAGGAAATTACATTCTGTAGAAATTCAGGTTTTCACAGATGTAATTCCGCTTTAAACTGTTTAGTTTATACACATTACAATTTTATATTAGCTCGATTGCGAAACAAGTTCTTACAACTTATATTAATCACTATCGAGACCGCATTCCTGATGGAAACCATCGTCACGAGGGAGAGAAAACAAGACAGGCATTTAAATGCATTGCCTAAGGGCACAATCGTAACGGCGAACGCTTTACAACGGCGCTATCACGACTTCCCCACACAGATTAATAGAGCGAGATATATTGAAACAACATCAAAGACCAGGAGACCGTGCAAATTGCAAAACCGCCATTTATCACTACATACTACATAATATCGAATAATCGCCAGCAAAAGAATACGTATTCGATTTGTTATTAATTCCCCAAAGATTTTGTTTTTGTTTTATAATTAATTAAGATATGTTCGTAATCTCGCTAAACAGATGTGTACAATCTTGCTTCCTATGTATGGCCAGGCGTATACTGATTCAGTCGGATAACAGGTGTCATCATTATATATATAAGATATAAGCCGAAAACGATCCAATATGTAAAATAGTGTATTGTATGAGCCACTCCCCATGCAGTACCACTATTTTACATATTGGATCCGTTTGAGGCTTATATCTTACCCTAAAACACACACTTATATAACAAGATCCTACTTATTAAAATTATTAATTTTGTACATGTACACGTAGGATATAATATACTATCCTGGCCGTAACAGCAGTCCAATATTAATAATAATGGACTGCAAGTACAAAGGACTTGTAATCCAGTGATCGCAGGTTCGACCCCCCCTCGTCTGACCATACTACAATTAACAGTCTTTCAGACGTTAAACGGAGGTAGCATGTCTGTGCTTTACATCGTGCACGTAAAAGAACCAGAGGAGACTCTGGAATGGATCTCAGTCTGTATCATTGCACTATCCTCCAAAATCTAAAATGATTAAGCTCTTCAGGAGACGTCGCTCATATGGGCAACCGGTATCGACGATAAATAAACGTAAAACACAAACACAAGTACAAAGGTATGACGTCACGACAGTGTTTTAAATCATACTAACTAACAGAGAAAGACTCGTCCTACAAATGTGTAAACATAAGCTCTCTGTGGTTGTATCACCCCTGACGCTCAAATCTTACCGTGGCAATTGTTCGTTCGATATGTATGTCCTCTAATGTAATCTATTTTAATATAATCTATTTTCTTTTGCGTAAGCTTAAAAACTGTCCAACTTATTTATCAGAATTATTCCAGCATTTGTTCGTATACCTCCGTTGTGTTCCTACATGTATTTGTCATTTGCTTAACCCGTTAAAGCGACACTACATCAGTGACAACTCAAATTTATACAAAATGTAAATTATTGTTATCTGCTATTATTTGTTTACCAAATATTTGCCTCATAATCTGAGTATTTCAACTAATAACGTCGTATACGCGGTTTGTTGACATAACACAATAATGTAAATAGGGTCAACATAGGCCTACATACGTAATACAATACGTGCATCCTGAATAACACGATTTATGGTACATAGTTACTGTTGTATCTCACATGTGTGCCTGTGCCTATTTATTTGTAAACTAATCGTAGATAAATAATCTCCAAGCGACAGGATCATGCTACTTCAATGGCAAATTGAATGTCAATTCAGGAGCGTGGGTGACCGTTATATGAAATCCTACTTTCACTTTTGAAAGTTTGTAGATCACAAAATCTTGTTTATTGATTCAATATTTTTTTAAGTATTCGAATGTGTAGTAGCAATGCATTTATACGTGAACCTTTTTGTGTGGCTTTTTGCGATATAATGTCGCTTTAAGAACACTAATACATTAAACACGTTCTACAATACTACATACCTATATACAGCACAATGCAACCATAGGCATTGTAACCTAACTTAATCGCAAATTGCAAAAGCGTCACACGGGTTATTGTAAATATCAACAACACAGATAGACAAACTTATTTAGCCACAAATGATGTCCGCTGAGATTCAATAAAGAGATCACCCGGACACAGAAAACACAACATAATCTTTGAATTAACAATCAGATATATAACATATTATTACAAGAAGAAGAATCGTTTATTAAGACACAAACTTGTACAGTTTATGGTCTACAAACAAATGAATATAATAATACATACATACTATCAATCAATCTTGTATTACATATACGCTTCTCTGTCATACATTGTCCCTATTACATATACGCTTCTCTGTCATACATTGTCCCTATTACATATACGCTTCTCTGTCATACATTGTCCCTATTACATATACGCTTCTCTGTCATACATTGTCCCTATTACATATACGCTTCTCTGTCATACATTGTCCCTATTACATATACGCTTCTCTGTTATACATTGTCCCTATTACATATACGCTTCTCTGTCATACATTGTCCCTATTACATATACGCTTCTCTGTCATACATTGTCCCTATAAGGTATTGTTAAAGTGTGCTTACTAATTGAAGTTTTTAAATGTTTACTATATTAATCATTTTGGAAGATAATCTCATAATATCCTAAAGCTATATTTCGAGGGCTGGGTGCAAAACTACTGTAAGCCTTTCACTAGATCTGTCTTACACCAGTTTTGCACTGAGCACTCGATTTGACTAATTTAAAGTGGATACTATTAAATGTAGGTTCGTCCGAGATAAAATGTAACGCAGTATATATACTTAAGTTGTGTTAGTTCTAACGTGCTTTATGTTATACATTGATATTCATACATGCTATACGCTTTCATACTTCACACATACTCATTGACACCGCTTATACTTAAGTTGTGTTAGTTCTAACGTGCTTTATGTTATACATTGATATTCATACATTCTATACGCTTTCATACTTCACACATACTCATTGACACCGCTTATACTTAAGTTGTGTTAGTTCTAACGTGATATAGGTTATACATGATATTCATACATACTATACGCTTTCATACTTCACACATGCTCATTGACACCGCTTATACTTAAGTTGTGTTAGTTCTAACGTGCTTTATGTTATACATTGATATTCATACATGCTATACGCTTTCATACTTCACACATACTCATTGACACCGCTTATACTTAAGTTGTGTTAGTTCTAACGTGATATAGGTTATACATGATATTCATACATACTATACGCTTTCATACTTCACACATACTCATTGACATCGCTTATACTTAAGTTGTGTTAGTTCTAACGTGCTGTACGTTATGCATTGATATTCATACATACTATACGCCTTCATACTTCACACATACTCATTGACACCGCTTATACTTAAGTTGTGTTAGTTTTAACGTGCTGTAGGTTATACATTGATATTCATACATACTATACGCTTTCATACTTCACACATACTCATTGACACCGCTTATGCCTATCATGTTGTCAGATCTATTCAGGCGGAAGAATGAACACATCAGTTGTTATTATTTATATTGATAAACTATGAGATAGCTCAACACTCGTTTTGTTTTTTCCATAATTAAAACACTATCGTGACGTCATACCTTTGTACTTGCAGTCATTATTATTAATATTGGACTGCTTTCAAAAGGCCAGAGTATTATATTAAATCCAACTCATACATGTACGCAATTACACAGTTTAATAAGTAGGATCTTGTTATATAATGTGTGTTTTAAGTAAGATATAAGCCTCAAACAGATCCAATATGTAAAATATTGGTATAGTATACAGTCTTCGACGATACGCGCCTCACATCGTCCACGACTACATATTGCATCGTTTTCGGCTTATATCGTATACTTACGAAAAGACGATATACAGTTAAACCTGTCTTAAGCAGCCAGCCAAGGGAATGACAGAAAGTGTCTGCTTAGCACAGGTGGCTGCTTAATAGAGGTTAACTATATAATAAAACAACATATTGGGAATCTGGAAACTGGCTGCTTAATACAGGTTGGCTGCTTAATAGAGGTGACCACTAACACAGGTTTGACTGTATTACCACTATATACTGAAACCAAGACGAAAGGATGCACTTGCTTTAGAGGTAAAATTGATATCCTTTTAGAAAACAATATAGGCACATTATTTTTATTAAAGCTTATTTAACGTCGCTACCTGTTGCCCATTTGAGCGAAGGACGTTTATTTCTCCTAACAACAACTTTCCTTTTTGTGGAAGTCGTGATATCGCAGTGGATGCGCGTTCGCTTCAGGTGCGAAAGGTCCGGAGTTCGAACCCCGCTGGAGCCGTTACGATTGTGCCCTTAGGCAGGGCATTTAATTTCTACGTTGCCTCTTCTCTCTCCCTCGTGGCGATGGATTCCATCAGGAATGAGGTCTCGAGAGTGATTAATATAAGTTATAAGAACCTGTTTCGCAATCGAGCTCAAATAAATTTGTATAAATTAACACATTTCCTGGGCTCGCTCGCCAGCCGTTACCCAGTACTTGGCGCACCAACCTCCGTAAGAAACTGGCAACTTTTTCATATAAAGAGACACAGTCTGAGAGGGGCTCGAACCCGTGACTATAAGTGATGATTGGATACAGAGGTATACAAGTCAGCGACCTTAACCACTCGACAACGGTTGTGTACTATAGGCACATTTGGTCGTATATATTTGATAAATTAGTGCAATGTGTGAACAGACGGATCTGTAGTCCAGTGGTAACACGCTGGACTGGTAATCCAGGTTCGATCACCCGTATGACCCTAATAAAATTAACATTCTTTCAGATGGAACTTTAAACCGAGGTATAGTGTCGGTGCTGTACAGCGTGCACGTAAAAGAACCAGATGAGACTCTGGAATGTGTCTCTGTCTTTATCATTGCACTATCCTCCAAAAATCTAAAATGATTTATCTCTTCAGGTGGCGTCGTTCATATGGGCAACCGGTAGCGATGATAAATAAACGTAAAACACATGTAATGCGATACACTAGAATTCATGGGTATGAAATGTCAAGAATAAACTAGGGGAAGTCACTCTTGATATCTGAAGGATTTACAGGAATATTTTAAAATTGTGCAGATTTACGGCATTCATAATATAGTAAGCATAATTATATACACATGTACATAAATCACTGTAGCATGATGTTTTATACAGAATCAATGATGCATATAGTACATGTACATTGCAACGAGGATATTAACATCTAATTATCTACCCACGATCGGAATCTGAAGCATGCATCTGCAACGAGGCGTGTGCACATCACACATGTTAAGCTCAGACCGTGAATAATATCTGATTTATTAGAAACTATAAACTCAATTCATTGCCATAATTATAATCATTTTTTTGCGAAGTGCATTCCAAATCGTCACCAGGCATTCGTTCTTGAGACATGCTTTAGAGGTTAAACAGAAAAAAGTTTAAACTTGATTTATTTTACAACGATTGTGAAACAAGTTTTAACAACTTATATTAAACACTCTCTTTGGCACAGATGAAAGCGTAAATGTGGTCATTCGTGTGGGAGGAAACCGGAGTACCCGTAGAAAACCCACCTGTCCGATCTGGCGACCACCGTACCATCTACCATACTTCCCGGTCCGAGGATCGAACCCGGTTGCATTGGTGAGAAGCGAGCGCACTAACCACTGCGCCAGTCTGGCAGCCTTTGTGTATGTGACTTCAACAGGACTGTTTGAGGAACATGTGATCAATAACTTGTTTCTATTGGATTTTTTTATATTTAAGTTTATTTAACGTCGCTACCGGTTTCCCATTTGAGCGACGGGCAGTTTACCTAACAACACGTTTCCTGGGCAGGCTCCAGCGGTTAACCAGTACTTGGTGCACCCACCTCCGTAAGAAACTATTGGATTTGACAACGAATATGCTTATCAAGTATGACATTTCACAAATAATCAAATCAAATTCAAATGCCACATAACGTATAATCTAACAGTCACATATACATTTGAGAACTTGTGTTAGTCTTTTAGTAAAACGCTTTATGGCTTCAATAATGGGCGAATATCACTTGGGTATCACACTACATGACAGTGAGCAATTTGTTTGTTTTTTTACGTTTATTTATCGTCGCTACCGGTTGCCCAAATGAGCGACGCCTCCTGAAGATATTAGTCATTTTAGATTTGTGGAGGATAGTGCAATGATACAGAGAGAGACCCATTCCAGAGTCTCCTCTGGTTCTTTTACGTGCACGGTGTAAAGCACCGACACGAGACCTCGGTTTAACGTCCCATCTGAAAGACTGTTAATTTTATTTGGGTCAGACGGGGGATCGAACCTGCGATCCCTGGATTACCAGTCCAGCGTGTTACCACTGGGCTTATAGATCCGTCTGTAAGCAATTGTGAGCAATTGAATAATGCTGGACTTTTTATATCAATAATTTTCTTGTAAATCGACACTACATAATATTTTTTAAAATACATATTTGATATTTGATAAGCTTGTCAAGCTATCAGTTTGAAATAAGTAACTTTATGTTATTCAAATGCTCTTCAAACCTCAATAAATTCGACCTCATAAAGTAGAGAACACGAGGAGCCAAAACCGTACACAATTGATATTCTAAACTACAAAAACATTCGAAGCCCGGAAGAAAATAGTTGCGATGAACTTTTGGAGAGAGATAAAACTTTCAACTAGTTCAGTTCATGATTAATGTTCTTTTAGGCAAAAATACTTCGAACGAATTCCGGAACGTCCCGCCACATTCACAACAAGTCTAGAATTCATAACACACGTCTTTTCTTTGGGGAAAAAACGAGCGCCATCTTAACGTCAGAACATATGTAATGCGGCTCGTTATCACAGACGTAAGAATATACAATTCCTTTTTTTTTATTCGAAGTACCCATTCATCAAATACAATAAATATAGGAAAAAGAAATAGAATTTTTGAAAAATATTAAGACTTGGAAAATATATGGATTGAGCCGGAATATGACTGGAGATATTACCGAGAATACGAAACCGCGCTTTTAAAGATAGAATCGTTGGCTAATCGTTTTCATCGGCGTATGAACACATTGGGGCTTGTTTAAGGTGTGTGGATGCCGCACCGGGTACGTTCTATACATTATGTAAGAGGGCCCTAAGGCAGATTAGTGCAAAACTAATTAGGTCACCCTCTATTAATACATAAATGTATCTCTATGTAAATAGTCTGCGTGTATGATATGCTTAACACAAAGGTCATTCACTATAATAAAATAGTATTTTATCTCATACATATCTACTTTTCCGTTTTAGTAGCAGTTTCAAATAAAACGATACATAGTTGAGCAGTTCTGTGACGTCAGCGTATATTATTATGACTTGTTAATAACGATTTTTTATATCGTCAAACGAAACGTAACACCTGTAGAGCATAAGTTAGCAATCGTTAGACTTTCAACAGGCTTAATTATCTACACTGTGGTGAACGACAAAGCTGCATAGTCTGACAGTAAAGTCAATTATACGATTAATTAACCGATTTCATTTGATGAGAGAAGCGGCAAGTGGGCTGTGTTGGCAGACGTAAGGTTTAAGCACACTAAGATTGTCATAATTCATTTAGTAAACACATTTCTCACACATGTACTCAGCTTAATGTATTGTATGTGACGGACGAGTATTTCTAATATAATGATAGAAGTTGATAACAATGAAAATGTGAATGAGAACGCACATATTGTGATTGCTATATCTGTAATACGACAAAACAAATAGATCTAGTCAAATTATTTAAATAAAGTGTAAACAATAGATGGTTACGTTTTACGAAACATATTCTGTTTGCTCTCTGTAAATTAGATTTGCTATGTACCGCTGTTTAAAACCGTATTACTATATATATACCTCATGTTTGTACCATGTATGTTTGTACTGAGTGAATAAATTTGATTTGATTTGATTTGATTTGCTATGTGATGTGTACTAGATATATGTGAGTGATAATTTAAATGCAATGTGCAATATATTAATTAACATGAATTATTACTGCATATGGTGCAATATTCACTAGTGGGGGTCGTAAACAGCGCAGTGGTAGAGCGTTCGCTTCATGTGTGTACGACCCGGAGTTCGCGCCCAGCAGTAGCCATGACGAGTGTGCCGTTAGACCAGTCACGTAAATTCCACACTGTCTCTTCTCTCTCCCTAGTGGCGATGGATTCCATTAGGAATGAAGTCTCGAGAGTGATTGATACAAGTGTTAGGAACTTGTTTCGCAATCGAGTTAAAAAAATAATATATTTGTATAAACTAATATTCACTAAATATTGTGAGTGTTACTGAATGGCCATACAATATAACCGACTGTTTAAAAGTAAATATCAGAATACGATAGCTCGGTAACCGAATCATCATAATTGATACAGAATACATGTAAACGGCACAGACGCTTGGGGACTGGACGAACGTGGTTACTTGGGGACTGGACGAACGTGGTTACTTGGGGACTGGACGAACGTGGTTACTTGGGGACTGGACGAACGTGGTTACTTGGGGACTGGACGAGCGTGAGTGCTTGGGGACTGGACGAACGTGGTTACTTGGGGACTGGACGAACGTGGTTGCTTGGGGACTGGACGAACGTGGTTACTTGGGGACTGGACGAACGTGGTTACTTGGGGACTGGACGAACGTGGTTACTTGGGGACTGAACGAACGTGGTTGCTTGGGGACTGGACGAACGTGGTTGCTTGGGGACTAGACGGACGTGGTTACTTGGGGACTGGACGAACGTGGTTGCTTGGGGACTGGACGAACGTGGTTACTTGGGGACTGGACGAACCTGGTTGCTTGGGGACTGGACGAACGTGGTTGCTTGGGGACTGGACGAACGTGGTTACGTGGGGGACTGGACGAACGTGGTTACTTGGGGCTGGATGAACGTGGTTGCTGGGACTGGACGAACGTGGTTACTTGGGGACTGGACGAACGTGGTTGCTTGGGGACTGGACGAACGTGGTTACTTGGGACTGGACAAACGTGGTTACTTGGGGACTGGACGAACGTGGTTGCTTGGGGACTGGACGGACGTGGTTACTTGGGGACTGGATGAACGTGGTTGCTTGGGGACTGGACGAACGTGGTTGCTTGGGGACTGGACGAACCTGGTTACTTGGGGACTGGACGAACCTGGTTACTTGGGGACTGGACGAACGTGGTTACTTGGGGACTGGACGAACGTGGTTGCTTGGGACTGGACGAATGTTGTTTCGGTTTCAAAACCAAATTTCTTTTTTAAAAACAACATTTTGATAAACCATATGCTTGACAGTATACATATAAAACTGCAGGTCATATCCAAGCATATTTAAAAATGGCATCCCGCCATGCACTATCAGTGTATTTGTGAACCCTTTATTACTCTGATAGTGACGGGATGGCACACCTAAAATTTGGTTTTGAACCCGAAACTATTTATCCAGATCCCAAGCGTCTGTGGTGTACGGTGGATGGTGCAAAACGATTACAGAACAATGTAATACGATAGTAGTTAAATTGAATAGGAATATGTCCTATCATCTATTAACTGTACATGTTCATCCACGTTTAATAAACAGTTTCCAATTTCAACTCCGTCGCAGTACTGCATCATTTACTGCACGAACATTGGATGTTTCAAATTAACCAATTTCATTGAAAGTATATCTTCTGGCCGCTTGTTATCTGGGTTTCAGTCGGCAAATTGATCACGATTTTATTCTTGGCATTTGTGTGACATTATCAGAAATGTAATGTGGCGTGTTACTAGTGGGTGGGGTATTAAAGATATATCAATTAGTATTTATATGTTTACGGATATAGAAAATAAATCTACGAATATTCCCAGACTCTGGTTATACAAAGCTATTATGACTAAGATAATATGTAACTGATAGGGTGGATATTTTATGGAACCTTTGGTATGATAGCAAGCTCTCCAACATATTTAATGACGATATATGTTTAGCTAAGATAGTGTTGTGAAACCTACACTAGATTCGTATACTAATTCCTGCCCTTACCTAATAGCGGAGAGAATATACGCAATTCCCAACAGACTTTCTAAATTTAAGTGCCAAAACCTGTTTTAATATTTTAAATAAAATATGTTTACTCTAAGGCCTTTGCCATAGAAAAATGCCTTCATTATATTGCCACGTTTTAAGACTATCTTTATTTATTGTAAGAACGGTCTACATGATGAAAGTGATATTATGTAATTAAAGCGACATTTATCCCAAAAAGCAACAAAAAAACAATGCATTGTTTACGTATTTATATTATATACATAGCATAACTACTGCACATTCTTCAGAAATAACTAGAACACAAAGTCTAAATAAAAAATAGTGATCTACAGACTTTCACAAAAGTGAAAGTAGGATTTCATATAACGGTCAGCCACGCTCATGAATTGGCGTTTGCTTATTATTGGAGTCTATGCTAAATGCGTGATACTGTCGTTTAGAGATAATTTAAATCAGATTAGTCTAAAATAAATATGCATAGGCACAGATGTGAGATATAACGGTAAATATGTAACAATAATATTTTTTATGATGGGTTCAGGATATACAAGTTGTATTACGCATGGGTGTTGACCATATTTAAATTAATTTGTTATGTCAACAAACGTCGTAAACAAACGTCGTATACGACATCAGCTTATTAATTGAAATTGTGTGGCAATTATTTGGACAAAAAATATTACATTCTTTAGATATTTGGTTTTTTCACCGTGTAATGTCGCTTTAAATGTATAATGTAAAGAAATATTATAACAAACACTATCTATACATCTAAGTATATATTATGACATGCTTGTAATAATGCACATCAACCTTTCTCGATGAGTCTGCAAAATTGGTGATGTACATTTACAAATACAACGTGAATTATTTTAAACACATTTATTTTAGCTCGATTGCGAAACAAAGTTCTTACACCTTATATTAATCACTCTCGAGACCTCATTCCTAATGGAATACATCGCCACCAAGGAAAGAGAAGATGCAACGTCGAATTTAAATGACTTACCTAAATGGCAAAATCGGCTTACCTAAGGGCACAATCGTAACGGCTCCAGCAGGGCTCGAACTACAGGCCTTTCCAACCTGAAGTGAACGCGTTACCACTGCGCGATCACGACGTCCACAACGTTAATTATAAAAGTAACATCATACTAGTAAATTGGGAAGTATCTGTCCGTCCGTCCGTCCAGTTGAATGTATTAAAATAGCACTGTCCCTAATGCACCGACGTAAACATTTCTATGCAAGTTCACATTCACATAACGAGACATATTAGCATGTCCATAATCCAGTAACACTCGAATACACGTCGTGTTCTATACTGCATAACTTCAATATCCACTGACCTACGCAGTTATCACTTTCTGACTAAAACTGAACTATTATAAATGGCGGATCGAGTCAGATAGCACGTACGTGAATATGATTATGTCAACACAAATTTTATATTTATTCCTTTGCAAACATAACTTGCCGAGAGTGGGTACTAAATTATCACCAATAGAAATCTTTACTTTACGCCTGGCGATTTTGTTGTCTTGGTATGGTATTTGAACTGATAAACTCCGCCGACATGCAATCGTGTGAGGGCTAAAAGTGTTCATAATATTTCAATGTATACTTCTGTAGCTATAATAGGTTTCTGAAGATCGTCGTCACTTTATAACTACTTTCATTTACGTTTCGGCATGTTTCTTTGCGATCTTTGCAATCCGACATTAGAAACACAAAGCATAGTACTGTAGCTATAATAGGTTTCTGAAGATTACTGTTAGCAATGTACCATGTGCAATACTGCAGATATTGAAGACGAATATCACTTTGTATGTGTCTGTACCCTTTACAGTAATCTAAGAAACACCTATATTAAAGCATACTATTCTAGACGGCCCAGTCTGTACACATGTATTGATCTAATGAAATCTAACAATGCTAACATTTTAAGAAATCTATGTAAGTTCATAATTGAAGATTTCCTTTTAAGAAACTCTGTAATTAATCAAATAACTTAGATTGTTGTTATAATTAACACAATGCACTTCTGTAAACTAGTGCAGCCTCCACATTCTACCATACGTTCTAATTAACTTGTTTAATATGTAAGTAGAACTTTGCATTACGTGTCTCGATTGTTCAACTCCTGGGTGTGCTTAGTTGGTGGGTGTTCATCCACACACTAGGGCGACGGGAAGTCCCACAGTAATCGTTAAAAGATAATACAATAAAACTCGCTTTGATTATACTGTATATGGTATAATATAAGGTACTACTGTACTAATGTTTTTGGTTTTTATGTTGTTGTTTTTATGTTTTTTTCATAAAAAGGACCATAATGAATGTAGTGAGAAGGCAAATTTATACAGAATGTAATATCCTATTATATGGTATATGTGTATAATGTTTTGAATATCAAGCTATGTGGATTGTCTGTCTGTCTGTCTGTCTGTCTGTCTGTCTGTCTGTCTGTCTGTCTGTCTGTCTGTCTGTCTGTCTGTCTGTCTGTCTGTCTGTCTGTCTGTCTGTCTGTCTGTCTGTCTGTCTGTCTGTCTGTCTGTCTGTCTGTCTGTCTGTCTGTCTGTCTGTCTGTCTGTCTGTCTGTCTGTCTGTCTGTCTGTCTGTCTGTCTGTCTGTCTGTCTGTCTGTCTGTCTGTCTGTCTGTCTGTCTGTCTGTCTGTCTGTCTGTCTGTCTGTCTGTCTGTCTGTCTGTCTGTCTGTCTGTCTGTCTGTCTGTCTGTCTGTCTGTCTGTCTGTCTGTCTGTCTGTCTGTCTGTCTGTCTGTCTGTCTGTCTGTCTGTCTGTCTGTCTGTCTGTCTGTCTGTCTGTCTGTCTGTCTGTCTGTCTGTCTGTCTGTCTGTCGTTCTGTCTGTCTGTCTGTCTGTCTGTCTGTCTGTCTGTCTGTCTGTCTGTCTGTCTGTCTGTCTGTCTGTCTGTCTGTCTGTCTGTCTGTCTGTCTGTCTGTCTGTCTGTCTTCTGTCTGTCTGTCTGTCTGTCTGTCTCTCTGACTGTC
>CM026401.1:12426899-12489799 GCA_014843695.1 Archivesica marissinica | reverse complement strand
GTTCGCTTCAGGTGTGAAAGGCCCCGAAATCGCGCCCAGCTGGAGCCGTTACGATTGTGCCCTTAGGCAAGGCATTAACATTCCACGTTGTCACTTCTCTCTCCCTCGTGGCGATGGATTCCATCAGGAATGAGGTATCGAGAGTGATTAATATAAGTTATAAGTTGATTCCTGCCGACTTGGAACTACAATCAACGCAGCTGAACACTTGGATTGGCTGATGCCTAATTGAGTCTAGAAATAACGCATCTGAATGCATTTGGATTGAGTTATGTCTAATTGAGCATCTGCATAAGCTTGTATTGATTCATGGCGAATTTAGTCTAGAGTGAACACATCTGAGTAATATTGTAGTGGGTCTTGTTAGTCTTATTTTATTCCTCGATTCGTTTTACATATGTATCCATATGAGAGAAAAACATGACAATTTAATGAAAAGAAAACGGATCGGGCCACAAGTTCAACATTAGTTACGGCCCTTCCCGAAAACTTGAATTAAATCATGTAGAATTGGGCCTAGAATTAACGCCTCCGAATACGCTTGTCTTCCTTAAATCTCTAAAGGATATAGAATTAACACATACCCATGTTTGTTCCAATCTAAGTGAACGTACAGTCAAACCTGTCTTAAGCAGTCAGCCAAGGGAATCACAGAAAGTGGCTGCTTAGTACAGGTGGCTGCTTAATAGAAGTCACATGTATAATAAAACAACATATTGGGAATCTGGAAATTGGCTGCTTAATACAGGTTGCCTGCTTAATGGAGGTGACCACTGGCACAGGTTGACTGTAGATTTAGATACCACTTTTGACTGCGGCACATTTATGAGTCAGGAATTAACGCATTCCAAACCATAAAACAGTAACAATTCACTTGACTGGTATAACTATATATTTACTTACGCTGAATAGAGGCTAAAATGAATGCATATCATATTTACACCAATCGAAATAAACTGGGATTCCTTAACCCTTGGGGGTATTATTGTTACCAATAAACATGTACTTGAAAAAGGGGAAACAATGACGCGGTCACAATATGCTATCTTTGATGTCGGTTAGAGCATCTTCCATTCAAACAATACCATCTGTTACCAAACCTAAACAAATTGATCATTTCTACACAGTATCAAGTTAGTCAGCATTAAATCTAAAATGAACCTATAGATCAGTCTGCAACGGTCTAAAATAAACAAGTGTTCGCATAACTCTTGTTATATACGGTTTGTATTTTTGCCAGCGGTATGTTAATACTCCGTAAGCTTAATTATGCATTCAGTGCATAACACGTTCATTGTGGAGTTGTGATTATTGATATGATAGTGTTGGTCTGTGTCAATAAGTCTTGCAGGGCTTAATCATCTCTCATTTTCCAGGCACAGCATGCTGGCCATTTTGTATTGATTAAATTACAATGCGTTTTACGTTGATTTATCGTCGCTACCGGTTGCTCATATGAGCGACGCCTCCTGAAGAGATTAGTCATTTTAGAGTGTTGGAGGATAGTGCAATGATACAGAGATACGAGATAACCATTACAGAGTCTCCTCTGGTTCTTTTACGTACACGGTGTAAAACATCGACACGGGTCCTCGGTTTAGAGTCCCATCTGGAAGAATGTACATTTTATTAGGGTCAGACGGGGGATCTAACATGCGTGTTAACTACTGGATTACAGATCCGACTTTGTTTCAAATTTAGATGAAAATATGTATACATGACAAATGGATTTGATTGTTTGTATTGTGGCTTAAAGTATCGCCAACCGCTTAGGTCACATGGCGGCTCTCCGTCAGCTGCTGGTTGTGGAGGGATCGAACCTGCGATCCCTGGATTAACAGTCCAGCGTGTTTACCACTGGACTACAGATCCGTCTTATTAGCTTAGTTGACCCTTATTAATAGTGTGTATTCAGCTATTGTCTGGTGTGTCCTTAGATATGATATGGCGTAGTTTAACTATGGTCTACAGGGATCCAGCTAGGACTATATATGTGTGTGTGTGTCGTGCGTGCGTGCGTGCGTGCGTGCGTGCGTGCGTGCGTGCGTGCGTGCGTGCGTGAGTGCGTGCGTGGGCATTGTAAGGCATGTTTTGATGCATTTTTCGTATTTTCAAATGTTGAAGATAATGTGTAGACGATATAAAGCTACACAACTGGTATGATGTGTGTTATCTATGGCATGGTGTGTTTAGCTATGGTATGTTATGTTTATCTATGGCATGGTGTGTTTAGCTATGGTATGATGTGTTTATCTATGGTATGTTATGTTTATCTATGGTATGTTATGTTTATCTATGGTATGTTATGTTTAGTTATGATGTGTGTATCTATGGTATGTTATGTGTATCTATGGTATGTTATGTTTAGCTATGGTATGATGTGTTTATCTATGGTATGTTATGTTTATCTATGGTATGTTATGTTTATCTATGGTATGTTATGTTTATCTATGGTATGTTATGTTTAGTTATGATGTGTGTATCTATGGTATGTTATGTTTATCTATGGTATGTTATGTTTATCTATGGTATGTTATGTTTATCTATGGTATGATGTGTTTATCTATGGTATGTTATGTTTATCTATGGTATGTTATGTTTATCTATGGTATGATGTGTTTATCTTCTATGGTATGTTGTTTATCTATGGTATGATGTGTTTATCTATGGTATGTATGTTTAGTTATGGTATGTTATGTTTATCTATGGTATGTTATGCTTAGTTATGGTATGTTATGTTTATCTATGGTATGTTATGTTTATCTATGGTATGTTATGTTTATCTATGAAAAAAATGTTTATCTATGGTATGTTATGTTTATCTATGGTATGTTATGTTTATCTATGGTATGTTATGTTTAGTTATGGTATGATGTGTTTATCTATGGTATGTTATGTTTATCTATGGTATGTTATGTTTATCTATGGTATGTTATGTTTATCTATGGTATGTTATGTTTAGTATGGTATGATGTGTTTATCTATGGTATGTTATGTTTATCTATGGTATGTTATGTTTATCTATGGTATGTTATGTTTATCTATGGTATGTTATGTTTATCTATGGTATGTTATGTTTAGCTATGGTATGATGTGTTTATCTATGGTATGTTATGTTTATCTATGGTATGTTATGTTTATCTATGGTATGTTATGTTTTCATGGTATGTATGTTTGTATGATGGTATCTATGGTATGTTATGTGTATCTATGGTATGTTATGTTTAGCTATGGTATGATGTGTTTATCTATGGTATGTTATGTTTATCTATGGTATGTTATGTTTATCTATGGTATGTTATGTTTATCTATGGTATGTTATGTTTAGTTATGATGTGTGTATCTATGGTATGTTATGTTTATCTATGGTATGTTATGTTTATCTATGGTATGTTATGTTTATCTATGGTATGTTATGTGTTTATCTATGGTATGTTATGTTTATCTATGGTATGTTATGTTATTTATGGTATGTTATGTTATTTATGGTATGATGTGTTTATCTATGGTATGTTATGTTTATCTATGGTATGTTATGTTTATCTATGGTATGTTATGTTTATTATGGTATGTTATGTGTTTATCTATGGTATGTTATGTTTATCTATGGTATGTTATGTTTTCTATGGTATGTTATGTTTTCATGGTATGTTATGTTTATTTATGGTATGTTATGTGATTTCATGGTATGTTATGTGATTTTATGGTATGTTATGTTTTCTATGGTATGTTATGTTTATCTATGGTATGTTATGTTTATCTATGGTATGTTATGTTTTTATGGTATGATGTGTTTTTATGGTATGTTATGTTTATCTATGGTATGTTATGTGATTTTATGGTATGTTATGTTTATCTATGGTATGTTATGTTTTTATGGTATGATGTGTTTATCTATGGTATGTTATGTTTATCTATGGTATGTTATGTTATCTATGGTATGTTATGTTTATCTATGGTATGTTATGTTTATCTATGGTATGTTATGTTTAGCTATGGTATGATGTGTTTATCTATGGTATGTTATGTTTATCTATGGTATGTTATGTTTATCTATGGTATGTTATGTTTATCTATGGTATGTTATGTTTAGTTATGATGTGTGTATCTATGGTATGTTATGTTTATCTATGGTATGTTATGTTTATCTATGGTATGTTATGTTTATCTATGGTATGTGTTTATCTATGGTATGTTATGTTTATCTATGGTATGTTATGTTTATCTATCGTATGATGTGTTTATCTATGGTATGTTATGTTTATCTATGGTATGTTATGTTTATATATGGTATGTTATGTTTATATATGGTATGATGTGTTTATCTATGGTATGTTATGTTTATCTATGGTATGTTATGTTTATCTATAGTATGTTATGTTTAGTTATGGTATGATGTGTTTATCTATGGTATGTTATGTTTATCTATGCTATGTTATGTTTATCTATGGTATGTTATGTTTATCTATGGTATGTTATGTTTAGTTATGGTATGATGTGTTTATCTATGGTATGTTATGTTTATCTATGGTATGTTATGTTTATCTATGGTATGTTATGTTTATCTATGGTATGATGTGTTTATCTATGGTATGTTATGTTTATCTATGGTATGTTATGTTTATCTATGGTATGTTATGTTTAGCTATGGTATGATGTGCTATCTATGGTATGATGTGTTTTAGCTATGGTATGATGTGTTTTAGCTATGGTATGATGTGCTATCTATGGTATGATGTGTTTTAGCTATGCTATGATGTGCTAGCTATGGTATGATGTGTTTTAGCTATGGCATGATGTGTTTAGCTATGGTATTATGTACTAGCTATGGTCTTGTGTGTTTCACCTATGGTCTTGCGTGTTTTCAGCTATTGACATGGGTGTTTTCATAAATGGACGGAAATTTGTCGAAACTTGGAACACGATTGGTGCACATGATATAATATGTAGTGATCAGTTCATAAATCCGCTTACAGTTGCCCAATTGCAGTCGGGATTAGCAATCCCACATACTATATGTCTTCATTAATGCCAATTACCTTTCCTCCAGTATTATATGTCTGGCATATTATCAAATTATGGACGCCATTAGTTAATACAAATTTATTTTAGCTCGATTGCGAAACAAGTTCTTATAACTTATATTGATCAGTCTCGAGACCTCATTGCTGATGGAATCCATCGCCACGAGGGAGAGAGAAGAGGCATGTGGAATTTAAATGCCTTGCCTAAGGGCACACTCGTAACGGCTCCAGCGGGGCTCGAACTATGGGCCTTTCGCACATGAAGCGAATTCGCTACCACAGAGCTATCACGACCTACACAGGAAGATGGACGCCATAAACGTATTCATGCAACTTTAAGCTGTAGATAGATATCTAGATATATGCTTTAGTACCCTCCAGTATAGGAGAGCTATGTACAATATATACAGTACATACCGTACACACAATGCTGGAGCCAATACGATTGTGCCCTTAGACAAGTCATTTAAATTCCACGTTGCATCTTCTCTCTCCCTCGTGGCGATGGATTCCATCAGGAATGAGGTATCGAGAGTGATTCATATAAGTTGTAAGAACTTATTTCGCAATCGAGGTAAACACAGATAACAATAGCCAAACCTTTCTTTTCTTTAATCCTGGAAATATCCTTGCTGATAACATTGTCCTTAGCATAATTCCGAGAAATGCGTGGATTGATTTATTTCATTTTGTTGGCGGGTCGTTTTCACGTTTAGAAAAAGTACTAAGCATGTTGTATTGGACCGAATCACATGTAGTTATGCGTATGTACCACGTATTATGCTCCAACTGTCTATAACCGCTATCTTTATGACACAAAGTGGTGTCATTTTACAAGTAATATCCAATTGATGCTATCATGCAATCCTTAATTAATTTGGCCCTGCGTATAGATATCGTATACCATATCATTCATGTATGGTAAGTATTCAATTATGACAATTATGTTATTAAAGGAAATTTCTTTATTATAATGATAACAGTATTCCAATGAATGGATATAGAGTGAAGTCATGCGAATAATGCACATACAATTAACTGTACGTATTAAACATAATTATATGAGAATGCATTCAACTCCTGGAGGTCCTATCAGACATATGTCTGCAACAGTAAGATCAATGACACATATGCTGACGTGTACATAATTATATCCAATGTGTATTGTGTACATGAACATACTTATGTTACGTGGATAGTGTCCAATTCATGAATTACGTTCAAATATCACTTCTGGGTTATTAATAATTTATATACGATTATGAATTTAATATTTATTTACGATTTATATCATGGTCTATGACATGTACAACACACGCATATCATTATTATTTTACATATTGGATCTGTTTGAGGGTTATATCTTACTTAAAACACACACTTATATAACAAGATCCTACTAATTAAAATTGTTTTAAAAAGCTGACATAGTAACGATATATAACGATTTGGCTGGAGCCGTTACGATTGTGTCCTTAGGCAAGGCATTTAAATTCCACGTTGCCTCTTCTCTCTCCCTCGTGGCGATGGATTCCACCAGGAATGAGGTCTCGATTGTGATTAATATAAGCTGTAAGAACTTGTTTCGCAATCGAGCTAAAATAAATGTGTATAAACTAACGATTTCACTGAGAAACAGATCGGGCAATGCTGTATATGAGGAGTTATGTGTAGTTGATATATATACACCCGTTGACACAGTTTCAAAGTTCATATGTACACGCTTCTCCAAAACTTAATGCAATAAATGTTGTTGTTGTTGTTGTTGTTGGATAGACGTTGCAAACATTGACTAGTAATTGATCGCTCCTGGTTGATACAGGTAATATGACAAATATTGTGTAATGATTTGTATGGATAGTAGGCCGTCACACCAAGAGCTTATGTCATAGATGGATAGATTTCTTTATTTATAGAGGGTGACCTAATTAGTTCTGAATTAATCTTCCGTAGGGCACTCTAAATACTAGTATACAGTGATCGACTTTCCAACTGTTATTTGTGGAGGGAAGATCCCGTGTACCCATGTTGGAAGTATTTCAGGCAAAGACGGGTACCCGGGCACAACCACCTACCTTCCACAATTCAGCGGGATAACTTCCTTATATGAAGAATTAGAGACCCATGCAGAGTGAGATTTGAACTTCCAGCGATGATGGTTAAGATAGTTGAAGTCAACGACCGTAACCACTAGCCTACGGGCCCCTTGTTGCCGAATTATAACAGTCCCTATGGATGTAACTTGATTGTAAGAAATCACATACAAACCTTATGTGTTTTGTTGTTTTTGTTATGTACGTCTATTTCAAGTCACTACTGGTTGCCCATTTGAGCGACGGGCAGTTTACCTAACAACACCTTACATAGACAGACTCCAGCGGTTAACCATGCCACGGTGCACAAACCTCCGTAATAAACTGCCGTGGAAGTCGTGATAGCGCAGTGGATGCGCGTTCGCTCCAGGTCCGGAGTTCGAGCCCCACTGGAGCCGTTACGATTGTGCCCTTAGGCAAGGCATTTAAATTCCACATTGCCTCTTCTCTCTCCCCCGTGGCGATGGATTCCACCAGGAATGAGGTCTCGAGAGTGATTTATATAAGGTTAAATAACTTGTTTCGCAATCGAGCTAAAATAAATTTGTATAAACTAATAAACTGCCAACATTTTCATATACAGAGACACGGTCTGAGCGGGGCTCGAACCCGTGACCATCAGTGATGATAGGTTACAGTGGTATACAAGTCAGTGACCGTAACCACTCGGCCACGGAGCCCTTCCCCTTATGTTTGATTCCTAGCCCCGAGCATATATCTCAAGCTCAGTCTCAAGCCCCTGATTGGTTCAGCTGAGTGTAACTCTCAGACTTAACCAATCATATTTCTTGAGTTCGAGCTGATAACTTCTGGCCCAGGTTTCCAAACAGATGGAGAATACATATAACGGCGTCACGGCATCAGAGTGATACACAATGCGTTCAGTGTACACCTGAAGTTCATGAAATTGGTTCGTGTTAAACGTATAATTAAAGTTCGATGTCAACATGTTTTATGGGTATCCAACACATAACGGGCATAATTATGTCGGGTAGAGAACCGTAAAAGTATGCTTTAGGTCAGCTTATGTTAGTAACCTAAGGGCATATGGTTAACGAGTCGATGGACACGTCAGGTAATATGCATGTATAACCCCATTCATTGTCATACTACTGAAACAATTACTGTTAATGTGATTGCTTACTGATCAAGGTGGTGATTATATAGACGGAATCATTATTATACAGAAGTACGTGCAAGTATTGTTGCTGTTGTTGTTGTCGCTGGTGGTCACGTGGATTGATGTTGTTAAGGATAATGATGATGAGGTTGATGACGGTGCTGCTGCTGCTGCTGATGATGATCTGATGAGCATGATGATAACGACGATGATGATGCATATTTTAATATTATAAATAACTACACAACAACTGATTATCATAATACTAATGATGATGGCAATGGAGGGGGTGATGATGATGATGATGGTGATGATGATGATGGATGATGATGATGATGATGACGATGATGATGACGATAACGACGATGGCGATGATGATGTTGCTGCTACTGATGATGGTGATGATGATTGTGATTATGATGGTGATTCAACTTACCGCGCGCCAAGAAGGGTTAATCGTCAACCTCCGTCTAAGTTTAACATGTGCGCTCGTGATCGACATTGACCTAGACGCACGTGTCTCCGGTGAGTTGGAACATGATTTCGGTAACGTTGCTGACTTCACTGATACGCCAACACTTAATTCCGAATTACCCGTGCTTATTTCAGTAGAAGAACCGGTTGGATTGTTCTGTGTAGGAGATACCATTTTATTATGCCGCCCACCGAAGGGCAATGGCAGTGATTTTAAATGTGAGTTCAAATGCAGAAGTACCATGCTGACGAATAAAATGTAAAGGCAGTAAGAATTTCACTTTAAAATCCAGGTCTCGAAGAATAAAAATAACAGTGGTCCATTAAGTCCGCCCACGATGTACTGATGATTTGTGTTTAATCCACTTGGAATGATGCTGTCAGAAGGGATCCAACCTCGTGTACATCATCATCTGGACATTTATTATTGTCACGTGACTGCCTAGTAGTTGGTAGGCGGGCATTAATGGCCCAAAGTGTGGGTCTGTATGTCCTCAAAACACTCACGAAGACGGAAATGCTTCAACTTTCAACCTATTTATTATTTGTTGACACTAAATCATGTTACTGAACTAACATTCTATTTGTTGCCGCTATACAGGACGCTTTTGAGATTTCCATTTCCCAGATGCAAGTCCACCTAAAACTGTGTCCGATAACATCATCCTTATTAGAATTAATATTACATCAACGAAAACTACATAATATTCTGTAATTCACACAGCATGTATCCAGCGATGCAGAATAAATAGACTACAGAAAAGCCACCACGCAGTAAATGTGCAGAACAAGTGAGCAGGAAGGCATAAATAAACTATAACTTAGGTTTATGATGCTGCGCTATCTTCAGAGTTATTGTGAAAACGTGTCATATTTAACATAACATTTATATCTCCCATTCCTGGGGTCGAGCTAATGTGTTAAATATCACGTTTAACAGAATGATACCACGATGCCTGAGTGACAATGTTTATTAATTGTTCGGTCACACCAGCAACAATCCAGCTGCGAGTCTCGGTCAAAAACACGATATAATCGGTAATGCACACAACAACGACCTGCGTGTCAACACAGACAACAACTCAACTGATTGCAATAAGTCTACTGTTACCCTCAGCGATAACACTTTTATCTGTTCTGTTATTGAGAATTTCGGACACTAGATATGAATGTACAGCATCGCTACTTATGAAGAATTAAGTCCAAACACAGGTCTTAAAATGCATAGGAAAATCCTTGAAACTAAGCTAAAGACATCATTATATAGTCTGAAGTGCAAAGCACGTCCTCATACTAGAGTTGTTTTATGTCATTTATCCGTTTAAGGACGCATCCACTGATACCTAACTAACCAAGTCAGAATGATTAAATTCTACAATTACATCTGGCCTTGCGTACCAAAAGTGTCAACTGTCTCCCACCACTAGACCGGCAATCCTAGTTAAATTTTAATCCAATCTCAAATGTTCAATCAATCTTTTCAAATTGTTATCAGCATCAAATATTGAAGAGAGCGCATCACGTTTGCAGTCAATATCCCAAACACTATGTAGCCTCATTCAAACACGTAATATTTTATATTTATATTTCCTTATATTAATATCCTGTTGTTAAACAAAGTGATGTTTCCAAAGACGATTAAGTCCGCACGTTTCGTCTACATGTATGCTTCGCCTCGGCGTATTGTTTGTGTTGCTATCCGTGTACGATATATAACAATTGTTACCACAAATATGACGATAGAATGTGGGGTGAAACAATAGATAGTTAGGTACATGCGATAATTAATTGTCATATCGCGCACCTTGACTCCCCTAATAGCTTGTTGATAGTTGATGAGAGTGGTTTTTATATCCATTTAACCGCGATGTCATTGACTCTGGCATGACATATATATTTGTCACTAACTAAAACAGTAGAAATATATAGTATTGTACGTGGATTTACTATGTCACACACAAAATAGCGTTAAAACACTCCAAAATATTTCGGTCGGTCGTCTGGTTAACACTTTCAACACAATTAGATTGTTGGCAGAGTGACGACATGTGCGAGTGTGTATTTTATATTAGAGGCTATGCATTAATAGGTAAATGTTGATGTGTTGGTTTGAATAATCTCCAAATTCACAAAATCCATTAGAGCAGTTTAAACGTCGTCTAATGATTGTATATTAGCGCTAAGTCAACACTTAATAGGGCATTTACACGACAAGACAAGGTGCTCAAGCGACGTGCGACGTAGATCAGCGGTTAAACATGCATACGTTTATTCAATGCATTTAATAGTATCCAAATCTACTCCATTTAAATGTTCACTGATCGAAATTTCATGTAAAATTCTAGCATAATTATGTTCATTTTGCATATAATGTTACACGTCATGCAAATAAAGTCGAAATTAGTCCCGTGTCATGTGTTTTAAAAATAACCAAAAAAAACAATTATGCTTACATGTAGCACTTAGAACGGACGAATATAAAATGAAAAATATCTGTGTCTCGATTTTTTATGAATTATTACCTTCCCCATCCATGAATGTAACTGTATATGGTGTTCTGCACATAATTCACTTTTTTGGTACTTTATGACAAAAGTTATTGTATTAAATTGAGCCCGTTTAAACCGAAATTAAAGTATAGAATTTCATACAGAATACGGTTAGATATTTCTGTTTTCAAATTAACCTTTTAAAATATACGAGATTGCCGTGTGTTTCATTGTCTGCTTTGACATATGATATTTTTGAACACGTCAGATGGGATAAAGTACAAGCAAATTATTATTTACCAAAATAGATATACTTAATGTCTTACATACTGTTATTAAAACCCCCAACACGGCTGTTCTTCTCTTCCTATTCATTCTACATACACGTTCTGTGTATGTTTTCTGTTTTCAGTTTAATAATATCGGTCAATAATTAAGCAATAACACCTAATTTATTTTGCGAATTTGGAATGTGCAAAGAAGGTTGAACACGATATATATATATAATTATACTAGAGGACATAGAAAACGCACACCTACATTATATGATTATTATTGCATGAAAACGAAATACGAATGATTCCAACACATATATATCACAGCTTTATTACAAAACTGTTTAAAACTATGAATTTATATAGTTATTGTTTTTCATTTAAAAAGTTAACACACTTATCCGAAGGGTGCGTTTTCTATGTCCGCTAGTATAGTTGATGTAAAATAAAACGATATGTTCATTGACTTGTTAGTCTGACTCGGGAATGTCCGTAAATACGAAGTGACCCGAGTAAAGGTATGACGTTTTTATTCTGACGTCACAATTGTCTTTATATTTAGTAAAAAATGAAGAACTGCCAACCAAAGCGTATATTGTATTCAGTTAGTGTTGGAAAACGAGTCACGTAATAGATAGTATGTATTTGTATGCATATAGAAATGTTTTCTTTAGAAGATTATTCCGTTTGATTCTCTTAAGCTTATGTATTCAGTACGGGCTTGCAATGTATTCATAATGAGTGTTAATTGTAATTGGCATGGATTTACTAAGCCAGGCCCGTAGCCACACTGAGGCACAGCGAGGCAGCGGACTCGGTTAAAATTTCCAAAGCAAAAAAATAATGAAAAAGTAAATAAATAAAATGCAAAAATATCCCTTTCAAAACAAAGCTGAAAGGCCAGTACATAATTATACGTCTAAACTCGTTACATCAGAAAACGTAAACATTTTTAAGGTCAACATGCCCCCGGACCCCCTAGATTGCCTCGTTTGAAATTTTCCTCTGGCTACGGTACTGTAAGCTAAGAAGCTTAATCTTAAACGTGATTTTACTTTCAGCACTGTCAGTTGTGTACATGTAGATTAATCTGTTATAAAGATTGCTTTCAAATAAACACGACTTATCAGGAATCTGTCTCTGAAGACAACGATTTAGATTACCATCAAACCATTATTCAACATATACTAGAGGACATAGAAAACGCACACATACATTATATGATTATTATTATATGAATACGAAATACGAAGGATTCCATCAAACATATATCACATCTTATTACAAAACACAAACGGAACAACTAAAATATTGCAAAATGTTTAAACCTATGTATTTATATAGTTATTGTTTTTCATGCAAAAACACACTTATCCGAAGTGTGCGTTTTCTATGTCCTATGGTATATATGTAATACGAAACGAACTGTCATCAACACATAAACTGTTTGACATTTCCTACGAACACAGTTTGACTGATTGTTATATTTAGCAGTGTGTACCAAAGGTGTGATTCTGACTTGACGTGTCGGTACTGTTCAAAATTAAACGAAATGTCCTCCGGTAACAACATCTCCGTACATACACATATCAGTCAGTTTAATGAATGTGCCTCTGATAGCCAAGTGTCGACAAAGCATGTCAGAGTGCCTGGAGAAACAAAACGGTGTAGCTGTTCAAACAACAAAACACATCCTTGGGTAACTCCGTACACGCTTGTATTGTGACATTCATCACAAACGGTTTCGATTTAAACATCCGATACCATCAACACTTAGCCATAATGTGTATTAAATAACTTGCATAATCGCATTCACAATTTAGATAACACTTTGAAACATCAAAACAGTTTTATTCTGTGATCGAACCTAGTTCAGCTCGATTGTCAATGGAGCGGATCATAAATGAAAACATACGAAATATACATAAACTCATTTCATATTCTATTCAATGCTATGATCCGACTCAGCAGTTATACATACGTCCATTCATACTGAGCAAAAATCAAATATATAACTTCATTTCATAACACCGTCAGCCATCGTTTATTCATCAAACTATCAAAGGGTCCTGGTGTGATTTATATGTACGTATATTGAATGTATATATATAACAGCATAATAACAGTGTAACGGACGTTAGTGGAAGAATAGCGTTGACGTATGCAGAGGTCATTTGGAATAAAATGTGACGATCTTTGCATTATATTTATTAAATATGTGGAATGTATCTATGATATGCAAATTTACTGCTTGTGCATTTGTGTGTTCTATTTTTACACATATAGCAAACCACCTTCGCCCAATGTTTCGTAAGAAGTTAAAATAATGGCACAGAACTGTTACTCGATACTGTTTTAGTTTATACAAATTTATTTTAGCTCGATTGCGAAACAAGTCCATACACCATATAATTATTAAGTCGAGATATCGAGACCTCATTGCTGGAATCCATCGCCCACGAGGGAGAGAGAATGGGCAATGTGGGGATCCAGCGGGGCTCGAACTCGGAGCCGTTCGCACCACTGCGCTATCACGACTTCGACGACTATGTTGTAAAGCTATACCAAGAACAGGCGTTTCATGGCGACTCTCCCGCTATCATTGATGATGGCGTATTTCGGGACAAGTAGTACCCAGTAGAATTTTCGGCAAGCCAGCTTGTAGCTTCATAAGTTCGAACACTTAAGAGGGATTCGAACGTATAGCGGTTACTGACAATGAGATTCATCTCTAATTTTCTATTACCTCCCTTGGCATATAAAGTCTGATTTATCCCAAAATGTAAATAAGTTCATTTAGTTGGAAACCTTTGTTTTTACTGTTGTTCACTAACCAGGTGATGCGGTGTGATAAATGTAATATTATTAAAATCGTGTTAATTAACTGATAAAATCGTTTTACAAATAAGTATTGCGAATACTGTATGAGCTCTGTTGAGATCTAATAATTTAATACTGATAAGAAGCGATAGTGGAATAAAATTGCCAGCATGTTGTGCAACGGAAACAACGATATACAGAGGAAAACACTTAATAGGACCTATCTACATTTAGGGAGTATTCAAGGGGAGTAACTGACTGGTATCTGGAATGTCTGTTTTTCAAAGTTAGTTTTAATGAGAGACATTTCTGGTTTTGCTATTACCTCCCTTGATGGATAAAGTCAGATTTATCCCGAAATGTTTATTGGTACTTATAGTTGGAATCCTTTGATTTTACTGTTGTCATCTAACTAGATGCTGCGTTAGGATAAATGTAATGTTATCAAAATCATGGTAACTAATTAATTGAACCAATTTTTACAGTAAAGTATCCATTGGATATGATTAAGTATATCTTAATAATTTCATAATTATAAGACGGGAATACGGACGGGAATGGAAAACATGTGGTGCAAAGGAAACAACGATAAAAACAGAGGAAATCAATTAAGAGGACCAATACACTTCTAGGAGTATTCAGGGGCAGTAACTCACTAATGTTTTCTCATTTAACTAACTTTATGGTCAAAGGTATATCAAATCTGACCATGATCCATACATAGTCACGACATTTACCTCCACTGACATTTACATAGCACGGA
This sequence comes from Archivesica marissinica, assembly GCA_014843695.1. NCBI lineage: Eukaryota > Metazoa > Mollusca > Bivalvia > Venerida > Vesicomyidae > Archivesica > Archivesica marissinica. Next base: position 12,474,741 of record CM026401.1, on the reverse strand, counting down.
TAGATAGTGGAGAAAAATGTCACCATTTGGCTTCCGTACATTTCACCCCTAATACGAGTAATCTCAGTCCCGGAATACACATGATCATAAAAATGTTATATATATCTATCAAGAGTTTATATCGTAATTGATTCAGTCTTCTATCACATACTTCAAATGCTATCACAAATCATTTTATATCGCGGTAAACCATGTGTTACATTTTTGCTTCGAGTTACATAGAATTCCCCAAACCGCAACATAGTTCACATAAACCGCAACATATTTCACATAAACCGCAACATATTTCACATAAACCGCAACATATTTCACATAAACGGTTGACATCAGCACGCATTTAGAAAATTGCCAATATCGTACCTATTCTAGCGATTTCAAAATGAATAAAAACACAAGCACGTTTTAACCCATTCAACACCAAGTAACTCACATGGACTGGTCCATGATATTCATAAACCAATAAATGAATCAGAAAATCACATTTGGACAAGTTCATTTATCAAAATGGGTAATTATGTCTAAAAATAGTCATATCACTGGCAAAAAGTGCAGATCCTGATGAGACGGCTCGGCAAAAAGTGCAGATCCTGATGAGACGGCTCGTCACGAGCCGGCTCATCTGGATCTACACTTTTTGTAAGCCTATTTAGAGGTCTGTGGTGTTGAAAGGGTTAATCAAGAAATATAAAAAATATCGTATTCATGTAACTGTACAAACAGTCTACATCCGCTATGTCAAAGTCGATTATGTCAAATTCACCGGTTATCTCGAAGTCGGATCAAAGGCCCGTTTCAGACACTATCATTTTACATATAAACTGGCTCCGTTTATATCGAATTTCGCTAGTCAAACTTCGGTTATGTTGAAGTATTTTCTTCGGTCCGACGGAATTTGACATAACGGGTGTAGACTGTATATAATACGTTGCTACAGAAATAAAACAATAAAAGCCACTTTGCTTTACTGCAGTATGCGCAACCTATAGTTATAAACTATAAGTAATTAATTTAATATTAGTATTTACATCATTAATTCCTGTGACCTTCAAAATCGGAAGCAGTCACTATTAAAATCTAGACAATATTTAAGAAATAATAAGTATCAACCGTGGTATATTGCAGAATAACCCAAGTTTGAAGTTCTTATGCGTAGAAATATATCACGAAGGCCGAAGACCTGAGTGATATATTTCTACGCATAAGAACGACAAACGAGCGTTATTCTGCGATATACCACGGTTGATACTTATTATTTCGATTCTAACACGACTTACTTCTAATAATTTTAGACGAGAATCAAAGGAGTATTTTCTTCAAACGCAGTGCTACTCCGCTGCATTTGGCTTTCGAAATTTCCTCCCGCGTAAAGGGTGATGACGTTATATTTTATGGAAAATATCAATCTAGTGCATAAATGAACAAAAGTTGTAACTGATCAATAATTTGATTTATTTTGTCAAATAAAACTGTACAGAATAGTAACTGAAACGTTACTTAGCAGAAAAACAAGACGGACAAGAGATTATCTGATTCTAAAAATAGCTCACTTCCGCGAATTCCCACGGTAGTATTTACAATCATCACGTGACTTTCATTCATAAAACTTTACACGCATTGTATAAATGGAATAGCCAAAACACGGTGCGCGCGCAGCATAGTTCAAGGTAGGTATATCGCAGAATAACCCGCGGTAGATTGTACTCTACAAGTATGTATGTTATTAGCTGGGTCGTGTTAGAATAAATTATAGAGTTCAATATATCTACTAGTTAGAATGTTTTGATGTGCAGCACATTCTAAGCAAAAGAATACTTTGGTGAACATGATTTAACTTAGGGTATTAGCGGATATAGACCAACTGGTACTGAGCACACTGGACGTTTATATGATCTTTGTTATGTCCTTCAGGGATGCGAGATCAAGTTTTACGCAAGGTTTATGTTTTCTGTGTGTGTTTTACGTTTATTTATCGTCGCTACCGGTTGCCCGCCCATATGAGCGACGCTACCTGAAGAGATTAGTCATTTTAGATTGTTGGAGAATAGTGCAATGATACAGAGATCCATTCCAAAGTCTCCTCTGGTTTACATGCACAGTGTAAAAGCACTGATAAAAGACCTCGGTTTAAAGTCCCAACTGAAAGACTGTTAATGTTATTAGGGTCAGGCGGGGGATCGGACCTGCGATACCTGGATTACCAGTTCAGCGTGTTAACCACTGGACTACAGATCCGTCTGTTTTCTAATTTGATTTCGTCGGTGTACTGATCAGATTGATGTAGTGGTCTTTATTTCCAGATACAAATATTCTATAAAGTTAAGATACAGATCCAAGTAGCAGGTCTGTCATATATATGTGATCGCATTACCATTGATTTCAATGATGAATTATAGAGTGCTTGATTCAAAATTGTTTCTAATTAAGATATATTTAATTAACAAAAAATAACTCCCGTGAGCCGGATTCGAACCAGCGACCTAAAGATCACAGCTAAATAACCACTACAGTCTTCCGCTCTACCAACTGAGCCAGCGACCTAAAGATCACAGCTAAATAACCACTACAGTCTTCCGCTCTACCAACTGAGCTATCACGGGAACTGACAACATCCATCTTAAATGATGTAAAAACTGTTTAATATTAGGAGTTGGTTTGTATTATAAAATAAAGACAATATTCCGATTTTAAATGACCCAATATGCAGACTATATCAGTGTGCAGCACAATCATTCTAAGATAAAACACTATCGTGACGTCATACCTTTGTACGTTCAGTCCATTATTATTAATATTCGACTGCTTTCAAAAGACAAGAGTATTATATCAAATCCTATGTGTAAATGTACATTTTAATTAGTAAGATCTTGTTATATATATGTGTGTATTAAGCAAGATATACGCGCCTCACACAGTCTACTATTTTACATATTGCATCGTTTTCGGCATATCTATCCTTTTTAATCATTAGACACTAGAACGTTATATATATATAATGATTGTCATTCAATCTGCTTATGTCGTTTTGTATTTCGATAACATTACCTGATTTGTTTAAGTTACATTGTACAACATTATACATGTATATTGCATGGCGTAGCTGTGTACTTTGGTTATAATTATTGTGTATATGCATTAATGCTATAGTGTTATACATGTATATTGCATGGCGTAGCTGTGTACTTGGTTATAATTATTGTGTATATGCATTAATGCTATAGTGTTATACATGTATATTGCATGGCGTAGCTGTGTACTTGGTTATAATTATTGTGTATGTGCATTAATGCTATAGTGTTATACATGTATATTGCATGGTGTAACTGTGTACTTTGGTTATAATTATTGTGTATGTGCATTAATGCTATAGTGTTATACATGTATATTGCATGGCGTAACTGTGTACTTTGGTTATTATTATTGTGTATGTGCATTAATGCTATAGTGTTATACATGTATATTGCATGGCGTAGCTGTGTACTTTGGTTATAATTATTGTGTATGTGCATTAATGCTATAGTGTTATACATGTATATTGCATGGCGTAACTGTGTACTTTGGTTATAATTATTGTGTATGTGCATTAATGCTATAGTGTTATACATGTATATTGCATGGCGTAGCTGTGTACTTTGGTTATAATTATTGTGTATGTGCATTAATGCTATAGTGTTATACATGTATATTGCATGGCGTACTGGTGTACTTTGGTTATAATTATTGTGCATGTGCATTAATGCTATAGTGTTATACATGTATATTGCATGGCGTAGCTGTGTACTTGGTTATAATTATTGTGTATGTGCATTAATGCTATAGTGTTATACACGTATATTGCATGGCGTAACGGTGTACTTTGGTTATAATTATTGTGTATGTGCATTAATGCTATAGTGTTATACACGTATATTGCATGGCGTAGCTGTGTACTTGGTTATAATTATTGTGTATGTGCATTAATGCTATAGTGTTATACATGTATATTGCATGGCGTAACTGTGTACTTTGGTTATAATTATTGTGTATGTGCATTAATGCTATAGTGTTATACATGTATATTGCATGGTGTACTTTGGTTATAATTATTGTGTATGTGCATTAATGCTATAGTGTTATACACGTATATTGCATGGCGTAACGGTGTAATTTGGTTATAATTATTGTGTATGTGCATTAATGCTATAGTGTTAAGACATTTAAGAAGGCCCTAAGGAAGACTAGTTCAGAACTAATTAGGTCACCCTCTATACATAAAAGAAATACATCTATAATATCGAGCATAATCATGATAATTTAAAGTTCCAGGGTATGGGACATTCATGATAAAAAAAGAGAGAGAGAGAGAGAGAGAGAAGCGAACATTTAAGTACATTGCCTACGCCGGACACACTTGTAACGGCTACAAAGCTTCGGGTATTTCACAACTGAAGTAAACTGGCTACCTAGGCACTATCACGACTTCACTATAAACATTTTATATATTAATAATACGATAGGAGTCAGTGACCAGTACACTGACATAAACAGCGTTAGTTACAATACCAGTAAGTCATTTTATATCCTGACGTAAAATGTTAAACCAGGCAGTTAATAAATAATTACCGACTCTTAATGGGGGGATACGATCAAAGTTTTAGATAGACAAAGACTAGCGTGTTAGAAAGTGGTCAACACGTGAATGCACATTATTGTCAGTGACCGTAAGCCGAAGTTTGAACTCATGGTCAATGGTTTAAAGCGACATTACATCGCAAAAAGCCAAAACAATGCATTGTTCACGTATAAATGCATTGTTACTAAAATTCTTCCGAATACATTAGAACACAAATATTGAATCAATAAACAGTGTGTTTGTGGTCTACAGACTTTCACAAGCGAATGCAGGATTTCATATACCGGTCATCCACGCTCCTGAATTGACATATTTGTGTCATTGTAGTCAATACTAAACGTTTGATACTGTCGCTTAGAGATAATAAATTTAACTAAGAGTATTCTACAAATAAATATGCATAGGCACACATGTGAGATATAATGGTAAATGTGTACCATAAATCCTCGTTATTCGGGATACACAGGTTGTATTACGCATGCATGTCGACCTAGTTTATATTATTTTGTTATGTCAACAAACCACATAATTATATACGACGCTTGTGTATTAGTTGAAATTGAATTGAGGCAAATATTGGACATAAATTATACACTATTAAATAGGAAATTACATTCTGTATAAATTTACGTTTTCACTGATGTTCGCTTTAATGATAAGTGATAACGCTGTGGTAGTGTGTCCGCTTTAATGATAAGTGATAGCGCTGTGGTAGCACGCCCACTTTAAAGATAAGTGATAGCGCTGTGGTAGTATGTCCGCTTTCAGATGTGAGAGGCACTGAGTTCGAGCCCAGCTGTAACAAAATATTATCTAATATCTACTAAGCACATACCTTTTCTTCATATATTCGAGTTCATAAAAATACTGCCCGCTATAGATGGCACTGTAAGTGAATGCGCTTGGTCCCGATGTGTACCACTCAGGCCCGTAGCCACGCTGAGACAAATGAGGTACCCGCCTCGATTAGAATTTGGCAAGTAACGACAGGTATAGGAAAACTCTGATAAAACTGCCTTCAGAATGCACATACACAATAATTCGGGGGAGGGGGGGGTCGCCTGGATTATTTTTTAGGTTATGGCTACGACACTGCCCCTTAAGTCTTACACGTTCTAAAGGGGTATTTCCTGCTATATAAAGTATTCTTGTTTAAGTTTATTTAACGACGCTATCGGTTTCCCATAATTATGAGCGACGGGCAGTTTACCTAACACCTTTCCTGGGCAGGCTCCAGCGGTTAACCAGTACATGGTCCACCAACCTCGGCAAGACACTGCCAACTTGTTCAAATAAAAGAGACACGGACGGTCTGGGCGGGGCTCGAAGCCGTGACCATCAGTGGTGATATGTTACAGAGGTGTACATGGCAGTGGACAAGTATGTTCTAAATGTGCAACTTTAGGGCGGTATGATTTCAAACTTTAATGAAACGGGTTGAAATGTGCTTACATTGATATTACAGTCTACATCCGTTATGTCAAATTCGGTTATGTCGAATTCTCCTGTTATCTCGAAGTCGGATCCAAGTTCTGTTTCAGACACTATCATTTTACATATAACTGGATAGGTTTATATCGAATTTCGTTAATTCAAACTTCGGTTATGTCGAAGTATTTTGTTCGGTTCGACGAAATTCGACATATCGGATGTAGACTGTATAATATATATCATGGTGTTTATATACCATTGAAGTTCCGGACAAAGACAAGCGTACTGCGCTTAGCGTTTCTTCCTAGTTCTTGTTTTGGAACCTAGATCAGTGCGTAAAACATATTTGTTTAATATACTAGATGACACCAACAACGCACACTTCAGATAAGTGTGTTTTTACATGAAAAACAATAACTATATAAATACATAGTTTTAAACATTTTGGAATAGTTTTAATTGTTCAGTTTGTGTTTTGTAATAAAGATGTGATATATCTTTGATGGAATCCTTCGTATTTCGTTTTCATGTAATAATAATCATATAATGTAGGTGTGCGTTTTCTATATCCTCTAGTATATAATGTGGTGTACGTTTTCTATGTCCTCTAGTATATAATGTAGGTGTGCGTTTTCTATGTCCTCTAGTATATAATGTAGGTGTGCGTTTTCTATGTCCTCTAGTATATAATGTAGGTGTGCGTTTTCTATGTCCTCTAGTATATAATGTAGGTGTGCGTTTTCTATGTCCTCTAGTATATAATGTAGGTGTGCGTTTTCTATGTCCTCTAGTATATAATGTAGGTGTGCGTTTTCTATGTCCTCTAGTATATAATGTAGGTGTGCGTTTTCTATGTCCTCTAGTATATAATGTAGGTGTGCGTTTTCTATGTCCTCTAGTATATAATGTAGGTGTGCGTTTTCTATGTCCTCTAGTATATAATGTAGGTGTGCGTTTTCTATGTCCTCTAGTATATAATGTAGGTGTGCGTTTTCTATGTCCTCTAGTATATAATGTAGGTGTGCGTTTTCTATGTCCTCTAGTATATAATGTAGGTGTGCGTTTTCTATGTCCTCTAGTATATAATGTAGGTGTGCGTTTTCTATGTCCTCTAGTATATAATGTAGGTGTGCGTTTTCTATGTCCTCTAGTATATAATGTAGGTGTACGTTTTCTATGTCCTCTAGTATATAATGTAGGTGTGCGTTTTCTATGTCCTCTAGTATATAATGTAGGTGTGCGTTTTCTATGTCCTCTAGTACACCTTGAGCTTCGATCAACATGACTTGCTTGAGCAATGAAAGCGACATCTAGCCAGAATCAGACATATCACCATCAATGTTCAGTGATTCATAAACACAAACATCTAACATGCATCAGATATAAACTCTTAAATATTCTAGTTTGACTTAAAAGTTAAAACCCGTTTATTTATAGTGGTTAAATTCATAAAAGTTTCATTTGATTTTCGGTGATAAGAGTACAGGGTCGTACTTTGTCATACAGCTAGCAGCGTGTTGTACCGGGGCACCCATGTCCTAGTATAGTTTAAGGTTGTTGACTTGAAATCACTTGCCGCCTACCTCAAGTTCGAATCCCATTGGGGTGTCGAATTATTTCACGTGAGGAAGCTATCCAGCTGGTATGAGGAAGGCCGGTGGTTTTACCCGGGTAAGTCTCCGTGACTGAAATACTGATAGAAGGGGCATCCGGCGGGATTCGAACATATAAAGTGAGAGGCAAGTGATTTGGAAGTCAAAGACATGAACAACTCAGTCGTGGATGCCCCCCTAGCCCCACCTTAGCCCCTAGTTCTGTTGTGTTATGTTCCTCCGATTGGATCGTTTCGGATTATTTATGAATTATTATTAATAATGGACTGCTGTCAAAAGGACAGAGTATTATATTAAATCCTACGCGTACATGTACGAAATTAACCATTTTAATTAGTAGAATCTTGTTATATTATACGTGTGTGCTTTAAGTAAGATACAAGCCTCAAACGGATCCAATATGTAAAATACTAGTACTGTCTTAGGCGCGCCTCACACAGGCCAATAGTTTACATATTGGATCGTTTTCGGCTTATATCCGATACATTTACTATGCATAGCATATAAGCTAACTCACTGCTGATGAAATTCATCACCACGAGGGAGAGCTAACAGACAATGCAGAGTTAACACTCTTGTCTGAAATACAGAAACCGTGGGTCTAACGGGACTCGAACTCAAAACATCTCGGTTGCAAGGCAGACACCGTATCCATTACACCATGGAATATCCACTATCGTGCCCCTCCCCTTCCTTGATCCTGTACCCGGCTCAACCCCAGTAACTGTGTGCGCGTAAATACGATGCGTATATAACAACTAAGCAATAAAATAGTTACTCGAAATGAAATGATGTCGTCTTAAGATGATGTGATAAAGATTGTATCACGGAACTCGTCCGTACTGGGTAATAAAACATGAAAGGCCCGTCAACTAACGGTTACTGTTTGTTTACATCTTATTACTTTCATTGCCAGGCGACAACCAACGACCATCCCATATTACCAACCTTTTAATGGGGTCAAACATAAACGCGATGGTATGCATCAACTCTGTATTCCCAAATCAGCATATAGAACAATGCACACATCTATATATACCGTCTCCGTGGCTTAGTGATTAAGGAGTACGCTATACGGAGTGATAGGTCGAAAGGTTCGAACATCGTCAGGGGTTCGTTCTGATACGACGGGTTGGTGAGCCACAAGCTAGTTAAATAATGTTTACAGATTGCCTACCAGCCTGGCGCCTGGCGTACACGCATAGGATTCGGGGAAGTACTGATGCAGAAATGTGTCTCATAAGTCAGAAATGGCTGACACTAACAAACTTTTACTTTTCTATAGAACCGTGCTGTAATTACACAACTATTAAAGTTGTATTGTGTAAAGATATATTTTTAATAGAAATTAAAATGGCATTTCATACTAACATTTGATTTAACAATGAAATCAATTTGCTTTCGATTGCGTTATATAATAGTATATAATGTAGAAATAACATAACCAGACATTGGAGTTGGTTGCAATTCGACGATATTGTGTGCACTAATGTAAGTTTGTAACGGTGCATAACTATGACAATTCAGCGTGTTCCAAGATTGAATGCAGGACAAATATCTGAGTGAAATTGAAATAAAATTGATATTTGTTTTAAAAAAACCCAAGAGAAAACAATGTTTTAGTAGTTAGTTTACACTAAATTGATTTTAGCTCGATTAGTAAACAAGTTCTTTCAACTTATATTAATCACTCTCGAGACCTCATTCCTGATGGAATCCATTGCCATGAAGGAGCGAGAAGAGTCAATGTGGAATTTAAATGCACACTCGTAATAGCTCCAGCGGGGTTCGAACATCTTTAGTTAATATTTATTTCTTTGAACAAGCATAGTCAAGTATAAATACTATGTACATACATGTAGGATTGAGGAGAAAGCAACCTGCGTGTATGGTTACCTCTTTCCTATGTACATACATGTAGGATTGAGGAGAAAGCAACCTGCGTGTATGGTTACCTCTTTCCTATGTACATACATGTAGGATTGAGGAGAAAGCAACCTGCGTGTATGGTTACCTCTTTCCTACCAACACATTGTTTAGAGAACTAAAGACCAATTTTAAAATTACAGACTAATTAAGTATTAAATGTACCGTGTTAAACATAGCTAAGTAAAATCACCAGAGAATATTCTGGTTCTTTTACGTGTACGGTGTAAAGTAAAACGTCACGAGTGCTTGGTATAATGTCCATCTGATATACTGTTAATTTTATTAGGGTCAGACGGAGGATCGAACCTGCGATCCCTGGATTACCATTCCAACGTGTTAACCACTGGACTACAGATCCGTCCGTTATATATTACTTATAAAACACACATTTATAAAAACAAGATCTTACTAATTAGAATTGTTAATTTCGTACATTTACGCATATGATTTAATATACTACTTATAATTTGAAAGCAGTCCAATATTAATAACGATGGATTACAGGTACAAATGTATGACGTCACGACATATAAGTTATAACTCGTTACACTTTCGCACGCCCTGTACTGCACGCTCCGCACGCCCTGAACTGCACTGCACGCTACGTACGTACAGTACATGGGCAGTGTCATCATATCATATTTCCTAAATATACAGCATGCCAATATATTCCATTATATTTCGTTATGTGAGCTATCTGTACTAAATAATGCTCTACGAAACACTTACAAAACACTTAAGACATTGATGGTTAGAGACCTGTTAGATTGCAGGATGTAGGGGGATAGGCAGGCAGTATATGTATACACGCATTGGTAGCTTGCAACCTAGGTTATCTGTCTTTTATATTACTAAGGAAACATGTAACAACCCCCTCCCCAACACCCCCTGGTTAATCGGAGGCGACGCCTCCATAAGTATATTAGTCGTTTGGAGGATAGTGCATACTAGATATATATACAGTCAAACCTGTGTTAGTGGTCACCTCTATTAAGCAGCCAACCTGTATTAAGCAGCCAGTTAACATATTCCCAATGTGTTGTTTTATTATACATTTGACCTTTATTAAGCAGCCACCTGTGCTAAGCAGCCACTTTATGTGATTCCCTTGGCTGGCTGCTTAAGACAGGTTTGACTGTATATATATATTACAACGCACACATTCCAGAGGTATCCTTGGTTCTTCTACATACCCGCGGGATATTCCGATACATGGGGCGTCTGTCTACAGTCCGACTTTAATATTACTTTTAATATTTAGGTTGGTGCACCCAAGTACTGGTTAACCGCTGGAGCCTGCCCAGGAAAGGTGTTGTTAAGTAAACTGCCCGCCGGCGATATAGCCCGAATTAACGGGCTGATGCAGGCGTAAAACCCGAAATATAACATAACATAACTTTTAATATTTGCCATTTGCAAGGCAAGGCATTTAACTTGCATCGTTGCCTCTTCTCTCTCCCTCGTGGCGATGGATTCCATAATGAATTAGAGAGTGATTAATATAAGTTGTACTTGGACGGTTTCAGTGCCAGATAAAAGTAAACTATATCACAATAAGCACTGAAAACATCTTAAACATTCTTAGAAAGCTGTCCGATTAGCGCAGTGGTTAACAAGCTTGCTTCTCACCAATGCAACCCGGGTTCGATCCTTGGACCGGGAAGTATGTAAGATAGTACGGTGAATAATACGGTGAAATCCGGGCTCGATCCTCGGACCGGGAATTCTATGATGGTGGGTTTTCTCAGGGTACTCCTGCCCCCCCCCCACCACACACACACGAATGACCACAGTTACTCTTTCATCATCGCCAACGAGAGTGATTAATATAAGTTGTTAAAACTTCCTTCGCAATCGTTGTAGTATAAATAAAGTTTAAACAAAAGCATTCGTACAATTGCTGTGATCATTTATTTATACTATATTTATAACATTTTCTAGACACTGGCAGCAATTATATACTCAAACTCAACATGTATTCATTTGAAAATAAACTTACCTATATCAGTTAAATATTTTCCAAGCAAGTGCGAATTTTATAACGTAAATACAAGAAACATGTTTCATTCACTAATCTCGTAATATATAATCTTATAACATCGTGGAATTCAGAAATGTAAGTAAACTAAATAGAAATGTACATACACCCTGACGCATGCCTTATAATCTCTAGACACAAACTCCTAAAATAAATGCACACTTTAAACTCAAATCCTTATCAATGCTTGAACATGCATGCCTGGTACATTCTAGATCTTGATTTGCCCGAGTCCTTTATCATAAGATTCGAAAACCATGCAAGGCATTTAGAATTCACTGTGTTGGAGTGGCTACAGTTCATATACGAGTACTGGCCGTTGTCTAATGTTGTTGAAACGTGTGGCCCAAACCATTTGTATTTGCATGTTGTGTGTTTTACGTTTATTTATCGTCGCTACCGGTTGCCCATATGAGCGACGCCTCCTGAAGAGATTAGTTATTTTAGATTTTGGAGGATAGTGCATGATACAGACAGAGACCCATTCCAGAATCTCCTCTGGTTCTTTTACGTGCACGGTGTAAAGCACCGACACGAGACCTGCGGAAAACGTGGACTCGTTTAAATTATAAAACATGGCAGTGGTAAAAAAATTTGAAAATTATAACACAATGGCAGTAGTAACATTTTTCACGTTTCAGAAAAGATAAGCGGGATTCAAGCCTGTCCACATACAACATACGATATAACTATTATTACCCAGTCGGACTGATTAAATGGCGATTGATTTAACCATAGTGTATTGCGTATGTATTGCATTATGGACAATACAGTTTTACACACATGCATCAATCGGACAATACATTCGTTATTATCAAATTACAAGACACATACATATAGTTGTGTAGTATAGCTAATTGGTCGGGCAGCAAGTAATAACAAACAGTAGAAAACGCCCCTTCCCAGGAATCAAACGTTATTAAACAAAACGTGCAATATCGTCTTAGCACTGTTGAAGATACTTGATGTCGATGATACTAAATGGGGGTTGGTGAAATGAAATGATTTATGATGCTGTAAATCACCTGAAAGACTGTTGGAGAAACAGTAGTCAGTTACTGCCCCTGAAAGCTCAGTGTGAAAGTCGTGATAGCGCAGTGGAAGGACGTTCGCTTCAGGTATAGTTAAGTATTCATCATTGTCTGAAACTTGTTAAAATACAATAAAATACTTTGTGGAAGTCGTGATAGCGCCGTGGATGCGCGTTCGCTTCAGGTGCGAAATGCCCGGAATTCGAGCCTCGCTGAAGCCGTTACCATTGAGCCCTTAGACAAGACATTTAAATAACACATTGCCTCTTCTCTCTCCTTCATGGCGATGGATTCCATCAGGAATGAGGTCTCGAGAGTGATTAGTATAAATTGAAAGAACTTGTTTCGCAATCGAGCTAACATAAATGTGTATAAAGTAAAACAAGTAGACTGGTCCTCTTAATTGGCTTCCTCTGTTTGTATCGTTGGTTATCACATGCTATCTATTTTCACTCATTTTCTCATATTATAATTATTAAAATATTAAACCTCGACAGATATCCGTACAGCATATCATTCTATTGTAAATAGGTGTTATCAATAAATTAACATGATTTTGATAAAATCACATTTATTCTACCATAGCATCTGATTAGGGAACAACAGCAAAAACAAAGGATTCCAACTAAATGGATCAATACATTTCGGGATAAATCGGACTTTTTCTGTCAAGGGAGATAAATAAGTAATACCTCTCTCAATAATGTTGCATTTTTCTAATTAATTATGTTCTGTTTGACAATTTATTATATAATTGCAGTTTATAATGGCACCTTAATGGACTCACTCACACAATCCCCATCACAGATTGCTAGTCACTTCCGGTTAGGGATTGCTTAATTCAGATCAGTCCACTAATAAGCATGCACGGGTACTATGTATGAAATATAGCAGTGACTGATACATGCAACCGAATTAAATTTGATAAACATCGGTATTACGAATATTACTACGCGCAATTCGCTGTGCCGGTAATGGATTCCGGATCCCGGATTCCGGATGTTAGCATTTATAAACAAAGAAGCAGCATCGTTGGTTTTTCAGTAACCTCCCTTGGCAAATAAAGTCTGATTTATCCCGAAATGTATTTTGTCGTTTTAGTCGGAGTCCTTTGTTTCTACTATTGTTCCATATTGTGGTATGATAAATGAGAGTTCATAAAAACATGCCTATTAAATTATTAATTGACCACAAATGTTTACAATAAAGAATAAATTGAATATACAATAGGATATATGTCGATATTTTTAATAAGTTAATGATTATAACATGAGAAAGTGGAACCATATTGATATCATGTGGTGCAAAGGAAACAACGATAAAAACAGAGTAAACGTATTAAGAGGACCATTCTATGTTTCGGAGTATTCAAGGGCAGTAACTGACCAATGTATCACATTATCGTAGCGCGACCGTACATGAATAAATCCTAGCGTACTGCGTCCCAAACAGTGCGAATATCAATGCAATGAGAACTACTATCTTTGAACGATTTTAATTGGAGGGCAGGCCTAAATTAAGAATGACGGATTTATTGCGATCTACCTTTAAGCAATCACCTGCCTGTAATTTGTTTATAACTTAGGTTAAACAGAGTGTTCACACTCAGTGTTACTATCAAAGAGAATTTATCTGACCAATGCATCATTATCAACAACGTCTGGTGAGCTGCAGAGCATTATTCCAACTTATCGTCCAAATATAATTATCTTAATATCGGCTATAAACCTTTAAAGTCGAAACATGCATTTATTTAGCATGTGCGGCACGTTGCAAAACTACAAACATCTACAGTCTACATCCGTTAAGTCAAAGTCGGTTATGTCGAATTCTCCGGTTATCTCGAAGTCGGATCAAAGTCTCGTATCAGACACTATCATGTTACATATAACTGGCTCCGTTTATATCGAATTTCGTTAAGTCAAATTTCGTTTATGTCGAAGTAGTTTGTTCGGTCCGACAGACTTCGACCTAGCAGAGGTAGACTGTATATATCATACATGGTCCATACCTTTGCGTTGTATTATGGATATTGATTTACAAAATCATGAATAGTTTTGCAAAATGTGGTTTGCTGAAAACTAGATTGCATTTACATATACACTATACTCCCATTTACATATACACTATACTCCCATTTACATATACACTATACTCCATCTACATATACACTATACTTCCATTTACATATACAATATACGTCCATTTACATATACACTATACTTCCATTTACATATACACTATACTTCCATTTACATATACACTATACTTCCATTTATATATACACTATACGTCCATTTACATATTATACACTATACGTCCATTTACATATACACTATACGTCCATTTACATATACACTATACGTCCATTTACATATACACTATACGTCCATTTACATATACACTATACGTCCATTTACATATACACTATACTTCCATTTACATATACACTATACTTCCATTTACATATACACTATACTTCCATTACTACTTTGAGGAATATACCCGGTAAATCATTAACATTCATTATAGACATAAATGGGGAAAGAAAATTATATAATGTCACACAATCGTTGAGGGAACACCTGTACATTGATTAGTCTTTGAAGTATTCAATATATAGCCATCTGTTATTAAATGATTACGTTCGTTTTTAGTTTACAGATGAATCTCGCCCAGATAGAGTATTGCCTGCAAGCTTGTAGATAACTATCTACCATTATAGTAACTACAGTTTGTAAAACGTTATTGCAGCTATCTATGCAATGTTTCGTGCAATCTTTTCAAACACTCTCCTTGACGCCGATGAACACATATATTATGTTTTTAGCTTAGTTTATACAGATTTAGTTTAGCTCGATTGCGAAGCAATTTGTTACAACTTATATATATATATATATATATGATGTAATGTCGCTTTAAACTGTTTAGTTTATACACATTTATATTAGTTCGATTGCGAAAAAACGTTCTTACAACTTATATTAATCACTCTCGAGACCTCATTCCTGATGGAATCCATCGCCACGAGGGAGAGAGAAGAGGCAAAGTGGACTTTAAATGCATTGCCTAAGGGCACACTCGTAACGGCTCCAGCGGGGCTTGAATTGCGGGCCTTTCGCACATTCTACCACTGCGCTATCACGTCTTCCACTTCTATTTTTGCATATGGGTGAAAGGGAGAAATCCGGAGTACCCGGAGAAAACCCAACTATCTGATCTGATGAATACCCATATACAGTCCCACCTCCCCAAACGCCACCTCTCAGGAGCGACACCCTCTTTATAACGTCACTTTTATTCCCTCCCGTTGGATTTTAATGTAATTTCACCTCTCACGAACGACACCTCTCTACAACGCACAACGACAGTCAATTTCCCACCCATCGATGCGTAAAACCTCCCAAGAACAGACAATAATCCCAAAATAGTTTGTACATGTATTTCCCAATTCTAAAAATAGCTAACAATAGAATCACACTATGTATACGTCTGGTTTCCTAACAGTTATGTGTTTCAATATATATATATAAATTGCGGATGGGAACCAGGTTATTCGGAAACCATTTATGTGATCAATTATAAAAGGCCGACCATATTTTGAAAACAAACTTACAATTAGCGCTATTTATGGAGCTTCTTTTATGAAATGATCTGATGAATACCCATATACATGTTACCTCTGGCATGCATACAAGGCATTCATCTAACTATCTACCTCTGGCATACATACAAGGCATTCATCTAACTATCTACCTCTGGCATGCATACAAGGCATTCATCTAACTATCTACCTCTGGCATACATACAAGGCATTCATCTAACTATCTACCTCTGGCATACATACAAGGCATTCATCTAACTATCTACCTCTGGCATACATACAAGGCATTCATCTAAATATCTACCTCTGGCATACATACAAGGCATTCATCTAACTATCTACCTCTGGCATACATAAAAGGCATTCATCTAACTATCTACCTCTGGCATACATACAAGGCATTCATCTAACTATCTACCTCTGGCATACATACAAGGCATTCATCTAACTATCTACCTCTGGCATACATACAAGGCATTCATCTAACTATCTACCTCTGGCATACATACAAGGCATTCATCTAACTATCTACCTCTGGCATACATACAAGGCATTCATCTAACTATCTACCTCTGGCATACATACAAGGCATTCATCTAACTATCTACCTCTGGCATACATACAAGGCATTCATCTAACTATCTACCTCTGGCATACATACAAGGCATTCATCTAACTATCTACCTCTGGCATACATAAAAGGCATTCATCTAACTATCTACCTCTGGCATACATACAAGGCATTCATCTAACTATCTACCTCTGGCATACATACAAGGCATTCATCTAACTATCTACCTCTGGCATACATACAAGGCATTCATCTAACTATCTACCTCTGGCATACATACAAGGCATTCATCTAACTATCTACCTCTGGCATACATACAAGGCATTCATCTAACTATCTACCTCTGGCATACATACAAGGCATTCATCTAACTATCTACCTCTGGCATACATACAAGGCATTCATCTAACTATCTACCTCTGGCATACATACAAGGCATTCATCTAACTATCTACCTCTGGCATACATACAAGGCATTCATCTAACTATCTACCTCTGGCATACATACAAGGCATTCATCTAACTATCTACCTCTGGCATACATACAAGGCATTCATCTAACTATCTACCTCTGGCATACATACAAGGCATTCATCTAACTATCTACCTCTGGCATACATACAAGGCATTCATCTAACTATCTACCTCTGGCATACATACAAGGCATTCATCTAACTATCTACCTATGGCATACATACAAGGCATTCATCTAACTATCTACCTCTGGTATACATACAAGGCATCATCTAACTATCTACCTCTGGCATACATACAAGGCATTCATCTAACTATCTACCTCTGGCATACATACAAGGCATTCATCTAACTATCTACCTATGGCATACATACAAGGCATTCATCTAACTATCTACCTCTGGCATACATACAAGGCATTCATCTAACTATCTACCTCTGGCATACATACAAGGCATTCATCTAACTATCTACCTCTGGCATACATACAAGGCATTCATCTAACTTTCTACCTCTGGCATACATACAAGGCATTCATCTAACTATCTACCTCTGGCATACATACAAGGCATTCATCTAACTATCTACCCCTGGCATACATACAAGGCATTCATCTAACTATCTACCTCTGGCATACATACAAGGCATTCATCTAACTATCTACCTCTGGCATACATACAAGGCATTCATCTAACTATCTACCTCTGGCATACATACAAGGCATTCATCTAACTATCTACCTCTGGCATACATACAAGGCATTCATCTAACTATCTACCTCTGGCATACATACAAGGCATTCATCTAACTATCTACCTCTGGCATACATACAAGGCATTCATCTAACTATCTACCTCTGGCATACATACAAGGCATTCATCTAACTATCTACCTCTGGCATATATACAAGGCATCATCTAACTATCTACATCTGGCATACATACAAGGCATTCATCTAACTATCTACCTCTGGCATACATACAAGGCATTCATCTAACTATCTACCTCTGGCATACATACAAGGCATTCATCTAACTATCTACCTCTGGCATACATACAAGGCATTCATCTAACTATCTACCTCTGGCATACATACAAGGCATTCATCTAACTATCTACCTCTGGCATACATACAAGGCATTCATCTAACTATCTACCTCTGGCATACATACAAGGCATTCATCTAACTATCTACCTCTGGCATACATACAAGGCATTCATCTAACTATCTACCTCTGGCATACACATACAAGGCATTCATCTAACTATCTACCTCTGGCATACATACAAGGCATTCATCTAACTATCTACCTCTGGCATACATACAAGGCATTCATCTAACTATCTACCTCTGGCATACATACAAGGCATTCATCTAACTATCTACCTCTGGCATACATACAAGGCATTCATCTAACTATCTACCTCTGGCATACATACAAGGCATTCATCTAACTATCTACCTCTGGCATACATACAAGGCATTCATCTAACTATCTACCTCTGGCATACATACAAGGCATTCATCTAACTATCTACCTCTGGCATACATACAAGGCATTCATCTAACTATCTACCTCTGGCATACATACAAGGCATTCATCTAACTATCTACCTCTGGCATACATACAAGGCATTCATCTAACTATCTACCTCTGACATACATACAAGGCATTCATCTAACTATCTACCTCTGACATACATAAAAGGCATTCATCTAACAATCTACCTCTGGCATACATACAAGGCATTCATCTAACTATCTACCTCTGGCATACATACAAGGCATTCATCTAACTATCTACCTCTGGCATACATACAAGGCATTCATCTAACTATCTACCTCTGGCATACATACAAGGCATTCATCTAACTATCTACCTCTGGCATACATACAAGGCATTCAACTAACTATCTACCTCTGGCATACATACAAGGCATTCATCTAACTATCTACCTCTGGCATACATACAAGGCATTCATCTAACTATCTACCTATGGCATACATACAAGGCATCATCTAACTATCTACCTCTGGCATACATACAAGGCATTCATCTAACTATCTACCTCTGGCATACATACAAGGCATTCAACTAACTATCTACCTCTGGCATACATACAAGGCATTCATCTAACTATCTACCTCTGGCATACATACAAGGCATTCATCTAACTATCTACCTATGGCATACATACAAGGCATCATCTAACTATCTACCTCTGGCATACATACAAGGCATTCATCTAACTATCTACCTCTGGCATACATACAAGGCATTCATCTAACTATCTACCTCTGGCATACATACAAGGCATTCATCTAACTATCTAATACATGTATAGTCAAACCTAAGTTAATAGTCACCTCTAATATCAACCAACCTGTATTAAACAGCCAGATTATTTGACCTCTATTAAGCAGGCGCCTGTGCTAATCAACCACTCTCGTCCCCTCTCTCGCATCACCATTTTCTAAATCGACTGCACGTAATCCCTCACCATTTCCTAAATCGACTGCACGTAATCCGACTGGTAAGCCAGTCTGATTGATTACTTCATCATCATCTCCATATTATTTTTACTTACACTTATATCATTACAGTTGAATAAACCTTGTCACGTTCATAAATGTATATACACTCTGCCATAGTTTATGAAAATTATGTTTGTCATGGAGAAAATCTAAATAAGCTACTAGCTTCCGATTTAATCCATTTGTTCTTGTATATTAATGTTTCAACATGATGTAAATATTGATAAAATAAAATATGTTTAAACTAATCAACCACTTTCTGTGATTCACATAGCTGGCTGCTTTAGACATGTTTGACTGTGCATACATTTTGTATTTTAAAATGTTAGCGAAGACAAGTCAGGTTGACGGGTTAAAAAAAAAGTTTAAACTTTAATTATTTTACAATGATTGCGAAGCAAGTTTTAACAACGTATTTTAATCACTCTCGTTGGCGCGGATGAAAGCGTAAATGCGGTCATTCCTGTGGGAGGAAACCGGAGTACCCAGTGAAAATCCACCTGTCCGATCTGGCGACCATTGTACAATCTCAGATACTTCCCGGTCCGAGGATCGAACCAGGGTTGCATTGGTGAAAAGCTAGCGCGCTACGCTAACCACTGCGCCAATCAGACAGCCAATTGACGGGTTGTAAGTGGTGTTTCGTGTTGGGGGAAATCGGGGGGGGGGGTAGTACCTCGAGAAAATCAACATGTCCAATCATGGGATAGCAGTTCAACTCACATACACCCCAGTTCAGCATTAGAATCGGGAATCGAGTACGCAACCCACTGTGGTAATCGACATACCGATTTCAACGGATTGTATAAATGCTAAAATGAATTAGGGTTATGTTCTCACGTGAATTTGGAGACGGGTACACTAATTAATGTTATGTCACTTTTTCCCATTTTGAAAATGTCCCGTCAAAGGGCATTCATTATAACATGATTCTATTTCATGTATGCCCTAGTTGGTTAACATAAATTACAGACACGGATTAGGTACGGCTCATGAATGGCCGTCTTGGTTAACATAAATTACAGACACGGATTAGGTACGGCTGCTATTTATTACTCCATGCGGTCGTACATCACCATATGAAGTAACTTAATTAAACTATTAAACTCTAGTGCATTATAGGTAACCTGGCTTGAACTCTTGTCAAACGAGTATAGTGAGTCATCTTATTTTAAACGCTTTGTTTCTTTCTTAAGAAGGATTTGAACAAATGCAATTAATAGATGTTCCTAAAATGGTTGTCGAAACTTGTATATAAAAAGTGTAAACGCTATTTATTTTACGACGAATGCGAAATAAGCTTCAACAAGGTATATCAATCACTCTTGTTGGCGCGGATGAAAGCGTATATGTGGTAATTCGTGGGAGGGAACTGAAGAACCCAATGAAAACCCATATGTCCGATCTGGCGACCACAGTACCATATATAATTCCCGGTCCAAGGATCGAGCCCGGATTGCATTGGTGAGAGGCGAACGTGCTAACCACTGCGCTAATCGAACATGTTTATAGTGAGTTATGCTATGGTTGTGTTATATACATCGCTGCAGGAAACTATTCTCACACGAAAAAGAAAGTGTGCACTTGGTTAGAGGGACAATTTTATACTTATATTCACAAGTAAAATAATGTTCTCATAATGATCGTGTAGCCAATACATGTTTGCACATTTGTATACCAAATGTGCCTATATGTTGCTTCTATAGATCTATAAAAGTAGTGGCTGTCCGATTAGTGCGCTCGCTTCTCACCAATGCAACCCGGGTTCGATCCTCGGTCCGGGAAATATATGAGATGGTACGGTGGTCGCCAGATCGGACAGGCGGGTTTTCTCCGGGTACTCCGGTTTCCTCCCACACGAATGATCACATATATGCTTTCATCCGCGCCAACGAGAGTGATTAATATAAGTTGTTAGAACTTGCTTCGCAATCATTGTAAAATAAATAAAGTTTGTTATGATATAAGTATAAAATGCTCCATATAATCTATACAAATTTATTTTAGCTCGATTGCGAAACAAGTTCTTACAACTTATATTAATCATTCTCGAGACCTCATTCCTGATGGAATCCATCGCCGTGAAGGAGAGAGAAGAGGCAATGTGGAATTTAAATGCCTTGCCTAAGGGCACACTCGTAACGGCTCTAGCGGGGCTCGGATTCCGGACATTTCGCACCTGAAGCGAACGCGCATCCACTGCGCTATCACGACTTCCATATAACCAAGCCAAGTGCACAGTTTCTTTTTCCTGTGAGTATATCTTAAATACGGTTTTATCTTAATGGAATTGATTCTCACCATGGCAATACCAAGGAAATGAAATCGAAACGATATGCTATCTCATGGTAGAATCCGTCTTAGTAATAAAAAATCTATTTTGGCTCGATTGCGAAACAAATTCTTACAGCATTATTCTAATAGCCATCCGTGATACCAATACTGGTTGAATGAACGTCATCAAGGATAGAGAAGAGGAAATGTGGATTAAAGGGTCTTGATTAAGGCCAGCACAACCGTGGTTTTAGTGTGGCTCGAACTCACAACCTCTCGGCTACGAGACAGATACCGTACCCGGTGCACCACGGAAGTTAAAGACGATCTATTTTCAGGTCCGTCTCTGTTATGTATGTTTGTATGTTCCATTAATGTCAAACCCCTTGGGGAGACGTAGACATGTTTTCCTGAGCAAGCTTACCCGACCAAAGTGGTTAACAAGTACTATAAGCGATGTGTGTGAGGTGCCTTGCTCAATGACACTACATACGTGGCCTGACCGAGTATCGAACCCGGGACCGATCGATTCCAAATCCGACGCTCTACCACTAGTCCACGGATGTCACACTCTGTTGGCCTATATTACTTTATAATGATAATGATATAATTATTTTCTGTCACGGTAGGGATCGACACAATCACTGGACTGGCTACACTCTGTGATACACTTCTTGGAAGTAAATTTTAGTTTGGGGTGTTCCATCTAACGATGTATCTATAACATTTTGCATTTTAATCCTTAACCGTTATTCCTTTATGTACTTTTTTCTTAAAAGCAGCATTACATCGTATGAAATAAAAGATATTTGAAAAATTCAAATTTTATGTATATGTAGCAATGCTGCTACACATTCTAACATTATACTTTGTATACTTATGTTCAATTGGTAAACAATGTTTTTTTGCGATAAAACAAACTCGAAAACGAAAATAGGACTTTCCGAGTCGATCGGTCACGCATTTGTTTACAACCAGAACGCATCGTCCGCACTTGTTTACATTCGGAATGCATCGTCCCCATTTGTCCCACGTTGTCTTTTTTAATTAAATTCCTGGAGATGTTGATTTATACCTCTGTTATCTAAGTCTTTTAGTGATATGTCTATATACCCGCGAGGGGTTCGACATTAGAGGAAGATAGATAGATAGTATTTCATGTTCAAAATATATACGTTGTTTTCTACATCCTCTGTTGTTTCACGCATGCCTGCTGTGCGTGTTTACAGTTCGTGTGTTGATAAACAAATTCGCGTATACGACGGTATATATTTATTGGAATTGTATCGTTTCTGAGCGACTATTTCGATTTTTGTAAACACACACACATTAGTATTTATATCTTACCCAAAACATCCGTTATTACCATGTAATGCTGCTTTAATATGCTTGATCAACATTTTACATTATTCCAACCAAATTACTGTCTTTAATGCTGACTATTGTAATGTATGTTGTAAAAATGTATTACTATGCTAAATTAATGTTAAGCACTTTTGAATGTATAATTTCTGTATGAGTGCTATACAAATCTGGAATAATAATAATAATAATAATAATAATAATAATAATAATTATAATAATAATAATAATAATAATAATAATAATCTAAATGCCCTGAACGTTCTGAGTCCAGCCTATATGTTGTTATCACTTGTAATAGTTTATATTTTATATTTATATATATTATTTATGTAATTGTTTTGCACAAGAATTGTCAATAAATGTTGAAGCAAATGGGCTGGGTAACAAGTAGTTTCGGCCCTCCCCATTAGTTACGGCCCTCCCCATTAGTTACGGCCCTCTAATATGCTACGTAGTAATATATTAATAAATAATGTATTAAAATATTTATTTCTTTGCTCGCCCATATGGTTTACCGGCGGCGAGGGTGAATAAACGGAATCATCATTATTTCTTTGCCATATTCAAACAACTACCATAGTATTCGTTAACCCTTTCAACACCACATACCTCTCAATAGGCTTATAAAAAGTGTAGATCCAGATAAGCCGGCTCGTGACGAGCCGTCTCATCAGGATCTGCACGTTTTGCTAGTAATATTACTATTTTTAGACAAAAATGACCTATTTTGATAAATGAACTGGTCCAAATGTAATTTCCTTATTAATTTATTGGTCTGAAAATATCATGCACCAGTCCATGTCAGTTACTTGGTGTTGAATGGGTTAATGGCCAAAATATGAATGCTGATCAACTTTGAAACTTGACGAAACTAAGACGAAACATTAGTATTATGAAGAGAACAAGTAGCCTGCTAAAAACAATATTTAACGAGGTAAATAAGTATGTGTCTCAAAGCATCCGCAGGAAACACACGTGTAATAATTAACATGTATGTATATATAATTCTAATTACGATACTTTCTTCTCTTAGCGCGCCATTGCAATCATGTTTGACGAAACACCTGCACCGGAAGTTCAAATTCGTAACGGCGTGAAGGGGGAAATGAGGCTGTGTTGATTAATATAGACAGATTCACATTTTTTCTTAGCATATTTAGATATGTTAATGCATTTATGAGCGACATCAACATTGCAACTTCCTAAGCCTTCTACCTAGCGGATTCACAACAACAACAAAAACATCAGTATAATGCAAGGTGATTGGCTTGCGAAACCACGTGATTCTGTTATCAGTAAAAGTACTTTTTAAACATAATATACAGTCAAACCTGTATATAAACGACCACAAAAGGGACACAAAATGCGGTCTCTAAACACGACTTGTCTATACAATTTAATACAATATTAATACAACATTGCTCGTTCCCTCAACAACACAATTGATAATGGAATACGTGATCTCAAATACATGTGGTCTGTCTCTTAATTGACTAGGTCTCGCGTGCATGTTTTACAGTATTTAAAAGGAGAAGAATTATATAAGACTCTGTCTTCCATTCTAATCCTGTTTCTGTATTCTGATTATGTGTGGTGTATGCATTTTTTTCAATATGCATTATATTGGGAAATAAAATATGTTTAAACTAAAACTACAGTATTTATTCCCAAAAACCGATCTAGATGCTATATGTACATTTAGATTCGTTGAGACATTTGTACCATCGCAATATATAACCATTGGGGATGCCCGAGGTCTCGTGTCAGTGATTTGCACAGTGCACGTAAAAGAGGAGACTCTGGAATGGGTCTCTGTCTGTATCATTGCACTATCCTCCAACTATCTAAAATGACTAATCTCTTCAGGAGGCGTCGCTCATATGGGCAACCGGTAAAGTCAATAAATAAACGTAAAACACACATTGGGGATGTAAACGCTCTGTCTATTACCACGATATATGAACAACATACCTTCCCGGCGGCCCCGTCTTGTACAACCATCATCTTCACGTTACTGGTGTCTTGCTCCTTGCCATACATGTGTCCGTCCTTCTTGCGGTATGCCGTCAGCTTGGCCCGTATTGCGTTGAACAAATACCCGCGGTCATTTTGCCAGACATGCGTAACCGCTTTATCGTATCGGGGAAGATCTTCTGGAAAAGTGATTCAATGTAGATGTTCACCATAGCAATAGTAACTCATTACACATTTGTGCAACTCTAAACGCAGATCAGAAATAATCTGGGTTTCTGGGAGAGGCAGTCAAACAGCTTATTAGGGTAGCTATTAAAACTGTTTTCATTCAATTCTTCTTGTTCATGTTTAGTATTGTGATAAGCGTATCCTGTCATTTTCTTATTCAAGCGGGAGGTTGAAGGTTCGAATCGCGTCAGGGGTTCGTTCTGATATGGCCGGTTGGTGATCCGCCAGCTAGTTAAATAATGGTTACCGATTGCCTGACGTCTGGCACACAAGCATAGGATTCGGGAAGTACTGGTGTTCATAAAAAAAAGAGGTGTCTCATAAGTCAGAAATGGCTGGCCCTTTAAATAGGGGTGACATTATAATAAACAAACTTTTATTCAATCTAAACAATAATTTTCTTGAAAAACTTACTTATATGTATTTAGTACTCGGAACGAAATATGGAAGTCATGATAGCGCTGAGGTAGGGTGTTCGCTTCAGGCATGGAGTTCGAGCCCCGCTGGAGTCTTATGGAGATTATGCCCGTAGGCAAGGTATTTAAATTCCACATACCTCTTCTCTCTCTCCCTCGTGGCGATGGATTCCACCAGGAATGAGGTCTCGAAAGTGATTAATATATTACGCTGTCCGATTAGCGCAGTGGTTAGAGCGCTCGCTTCTCACCAATGCAACCCGGGTTCGATCCTCGGACCAGGGAAGTATGTGAGATGGTCGCCAGATCGGACAGGTGGATTTTCTCCGGGTACTCCGGTTTCCTCCCACACGAATTACCACATATACGATTTCATTCGTGCCAACGAGAGTGATTAATATAAGTTGCTTCACAATCATTGTAAAATAAATAAAGTTTAATCTAAACTAAACTGAAGAAAAACAGATTAATATATTAAGTTGTAAGAATATTTCTTGTTTGATGAGTAAACAGCCCTACACGAGAGCTAGGATCGCTACGCGTTCCATTTTGAACCGGTTTTTGTTTACGTTGGTGATGATGATTGAGCTTATTTACCCTCGCCTCCGGCGAACCATATGGGCGAGCGGTTTACGTTGGGAAAGTGTGAAACACTTTCATGGTGATGCCATGACTTACTGGTGTCCAGCAGAAGCCCTGGAGTTTACAGAACTGCATGCGTTATAAGTGTATTCTTGTTTGGAACTGAGAATTTGACTGTGACAGTTCATTGATTTATCATATCACGAAGAGGGAGACAATACAGTGGTAATTGATGATAAAGAAAGGTAACCGTGTTTAAAGATTTATTAGCAAATGGGTGTTATTGTCTCCCTTGTTTAATGTTTAGTTTATACAAATTTATTTTAGCTCGATTGCGAAACAAATTCTTATAACTTATACTAATCACTCTCGAGACCTCATTCCTGATGGAATCCATCGCCACGAGGGAGAGAGAAGAGGCATGTGGAATTTAAATGCCTTGCCTAAGGACACAACCGTAACGGCTCCAGCGGGGCTCGAACTCTAATTTCGTACGTATTGTACATGCATAATTAATATGTTGTGTGTTGTAATACTCTATCCCGCAAGGTTATCTAGTTTAAACTACAAATTTATTTTAGCTCGATTGCAAAACAAGTTCTTACAACTTAATTACTGATCCTCGAGACCTCATTCCTGATAGAATCTATCACCACGAGGGAGAAAGAAGAGGCAACGTGGAATTTAAATGTCCTGCCAAAGGGCACAATATCAACGGCTCCAGTGGAGTTCAAACGCCGGGCTTTTCCACCCGAAACGAACGCGCGACCACAGCGCTATCACGACTTCCACAATATTCTCTAAATGTTAATGATTACAATAGCCGTTAAAAATATTCATGACCTTGATCTGTGATTGAACAGACGGATATGTAGTCCAGTGGTAATACAGGGATCGCAGGTTCTACCCCCCCCCCTCACCCGTATGACCTAATACAATTAACACTCTTTCAGATGGGACTTTAAACCGAGGTCTCGTGTAGGTGCTGTACACCGTGCACGTATAGGAACCAGAGGAGACTCTGGAATGGGTCTGTATCATTGTACTATCATCCAAACATCTCAACTGACTAATCACTTCAGGAGGCGTCGCTCATATGGGCAACCGGTAGCGACGATAAATAAACGTAAAACACAATCTTTGATTGCATGTTTATTGTATGTCTTGTGTCCATTTCATTGTCATCTTGTTGTGTCATTGTATTATATCTATGATTATGCTTCTATTTCCGCATTGGAATTTTGAAATAAAGTATAAAAATAATAGTATGTCTTTTCTTGCTTATACTTGTTAGAAATGAAATAGTACTACTGAAAGAGGTTGACTTCAGAATAAGGAACATTAACCAGTTACTGCCCCTGAATACTCATAAAAGAAGATTGGTCCTGAACTGAGTTCCTCTATTGTTATCGTTGCTTCCCCTTGCAAGAGAAGCTATCCGTTTTCATCCATTAAATTATTAAATATCGACAGCTATTCTACAGCTTATCCAATGGATACTTATTTGTAAAAATGTTATCAATTAATTAACATGATTTTGATAAAGTACAACCATATGTGATGTTATCAGCGCTAATAATTGATAAAGGAATTGATTTTGGGATTACTCGTAATATGTCCCCTGTTTGAACTATGGATTGCTAAATTGAAGAACCGTGTGCGTTGTTATCAGGGCCAGAACTGATGTCCCCTGTTTGAACTATGGAGTGCTAACCCGTAGAACTGTATGCGTTGTTATCAGGACCAGAACTGATGTCCCCTCTTTGAACTATGGATTGCTAATCCGTAGAACCGTATGCGTTGTTATCAGGGCCAGAACTGATGTCCCCTGTTTGAACTATGGAGTGCTTACCTGTAGAACCGTATGCGTTGTTATCAGGGCTAGAACCGATGTCCCCAGTTTAAACTATGGATCACTTACCCGTAGAACCGTATGCGTTGTTATCAGGGCCAGAACTGATGTCACCTGACGTCAGCGTGTCCTCTCCAGTGGAACTCCCAGATTCCCTCGCTATAGGTGGAGGGCATGACGAATTACGAAAGTGACGTGGCGGTTTCACTGGCGCCTTTTTCTTCTTCTTCGTCCTCGACCTTGACGCTTCTGCAGCAGGTGATTGGTCGTTAGACGACACGGTCATCACGGACCCATTCTGACTAGACACCGATGAGCAAATGCTGTCATTTTCGCTCTCAGACGATTTGCGGATTCTGTCGGCGTTTGATATGACACTGTTTGATTCCATCTGTAGCACAGTAAGCCACTTCATCAATTCTTTATAATCACTCACGCACAGATAAATGCTCTTTGACCTTTCCTGAGATAATTTGAATATGTATAAATGCTTTTGTTTTTTATCCTGTTCGGACACAAATACCACAACACAATTCGCCAACAGCGCTGTAAATTGTGCGCTCTCATCCGGCGAGTTAGATTTGAAGCCGTAGAAGCAGCCTCTGCAGACGACACACCAGAGTTTCTGCCATTTTAAATGATGCTTATGCAGCAGAACACCTTGTATACTCGTATCATGAAGGTCTCCAAGCTTAGCATACGGCTTTGTCGGCCGTCTATTAAACACCCTGTCTTTGATGTCAGAAGCGCGACGAACGATGCCGTTACCCGTACCGAGTTTAGGTTCGTAAAAGTCCA
Source organism: Archivesica marissinica (assembly GCA_014843695.1). Taxonomy (NCBI): domain Eukaryota; kingdom Metazoa; phylum Mollusca; class Bivalvia; order Venerida; family Vesicomyidae; genus Archivesica; species Archivesica marissinica. The sequence continues at coordinate 12,445,416 of CM026401.1, read as the reverse complement.
AAGACCGCGATAACCTTTTAGTTTTCTTTTTTTGTAACTGTGACACATTGGCGCTTATGTCAATAGATCTAGCCGCCATATTGGATTCAGTGGAAGAATTGCTAACAACGCTGCCACAACTTAAAATGCTCCCTCCATCCTCATTCGAGATGGTGTCCTCAGGTGATCTGAGCTTTTTTCTTTTAAATTTTAACAGACTCTCAAAACTTCCAAACGATCTCAATTTCTTGCCGGTCTGTGATACATTTGTTCTATCTCCTTGCGTTTGTTGTTTGAAATGGGTCGCTTTGATTGGCAGTTGTTTGGAGATTTCGGGTTTTGGTTCCTGACGAAGGCGCTTCTTAAAGTCGGATATAGATTGTCGCCTTGAGTCGTTTCTCACTAACCCAGAAGGTGGACTTGGCTGATTACCGTTTGACGTAGACGGACTACCGGACAATTCATCAGATATTCCATTCATATCATGGCATTCATATGGTCTTCGAGGATTTTTCATCTTTTGTGACCGCCTTGTTGAATCCTGAGATGGAATGTATCCTACTTTCGACAATTCGCCATCAAATGAAAGACGTCTGTTACTGTGCCTGAATAATTCATTATCATTTGACGTAGTAATATCACTGGTTCCTTCTGGGTCAAGAGCTGATGCCCTTTTCAACACTCTATACCACGCATCTAGATCGTTTTGAGTATTAACTCCGAACACATGTTTTCTTCCAGTACTTGAATCATCAATTACGAACTGGAATTTCGATATACCCGTGATCGTTTGGGAGTGTGTGTTGGTATGCAATCCATTTATCGCTGTATTATACACTAGAGGTCGGATATTACACCCGGGTAAAATAATGACCTCTCGGGGCTTGAACGAACCCTGTTCTTCGAACACACAGAACAACATATCAATCACAACACCCCACAACTTGTTGTCTTCTGATTGGTCAACAAGCCAACCAACGTGATCCGGGATGGCAAGATCCGACATGGAAACACTTTGCAACAACGAACGACAACTCTCATCCTCACAATCCCCATTTTGCAACATGGAGTCGTCTACCCTGAGAGCCATTTTGATCCCGTTTTGCACAACAAGAAAATACCTGAAACGTATAAAACACAAGAGGATATGGACATTCTGCGAAAAGGGGAACATAATCTAAACATAAATGAATAACAAAGACCCCTTATATTTAGGATTCTGATATTTAACAATATGTGTGGGGGAGGGGAAGCTACGGGGATCGAATCCAACTAGGGGTGGTAATGAATTATTTCGTTTGATTAAGCTATCCAGTGGGCTTGTGGAAGGTCAATGGTTCTACCCGAGTGTCAGTCGGTGATTATAATACTGCTCGGATTGGTACATGCGATCCTACTATATCAAAGGCAGCTGGAGGGTCACAATATAACATATAAGATGGCACTGTGACCTAAAAAACAAATCAAAATGTCAACATGCTGGCCTTTATGTGACGACATTATATCAAACATGAGAAAGAGAAATTATGAAATACTCCAGTCCAATTTACACTAGGCATATAAGTTTCATTTTTATAAATAATGTTTTAAAGCGACAATACATCACACAAAGCTAACAAAGATGCATGTTTCCCGTTTAAATGAAAATGAACACTAACTTTGAATCAATAACAGTGTTGTTGTAGTCTACACACTTTCAAAACCGAAACTAGAATTTGATATAACGATCATCCACACTTTGATCGGAGTCAATACTAAAGGTGTGATACTGTGGCTTAGAAGCTATTTAACTAAGAATAGTCTAAAATAGATATCCATTGGCACAAATGTGAGATATAACTGTGTTATTACTCCTGTATTTTTAGCATATTTACATTACTTTGCTATGTCAACAAACGACATTTGTTTATTAGTTGAAATACTCAGTAGTTGAGGAAAACATTTCGAAGACAATTATACCGTATAATGGGAAAATACATTATATAGAATTTTGCGTGTTCACTGATGTAGTGTCGCTTTAATAATGACTGACAATGTAAATCACAGTACAAGCTCAAACAACGCATGATTTGAGGACACGACGATTGGATTGCATGCACGTTACATGTACGTAAATACAGTCAAACCTGTGTTAAACAGCCAGTTTCCAGATTCCCAAAATATTGTTTTATTATAGTATTACAGGTGACCTCTATTAAGCAGCCAGCTGTGCTAAGCAGCCACTTTCTTCGAGTCCCTTGACTGGCTGCTTAAAACAGGTTTGACTGTAGATATCACACACTCATGGCTTGGTACTGTTGGTCCATATACGCAGGCCAAGCATGCGCATGAAAGCATATCTATGTCCCCCAAAATGGGTTCGACATTTAGAAGAATGAGATTACAAATGACCTGTCATCTGTATTTGAAGCATCGTTTGCAACTTGATTATGTAACAGTCTTTCAAATGGGACTTTAAACCGATGTCTCGTGTCGGTGCTGTACACCGTGCACGTAAAATAACCAGAGGAGACTCTGGAATGGGTCTCTATCTGCATTATTCTTTCAGATGAGACGTTAAACCGAGGTCTCGTGTCGGTGCTTTACAACGTGTACGTAAAATAACCAGAGGAGACTCTGGAATGGGTCTCTATCTGCATTATTCTTTCAGATGGGACGTTAAGCTGAGGTCTCGTGTCGGTGCTGTACACCGTGCACGTAAAATAACCAGAGGAGACTCTGGAATGAGTCTCTATCTGCATTATTGCACTCTCCTTCAAAATTGAAATGACTAATCTCTTCCGGAGGCGTCGCTCATATGGACAACCGGTAGCGACGATAAATAAACTTAAAAACACACACAACTTGATTTATATAGCTAGAAGCTTGTAAACGTAACCACAGAGACTATTAAATACATATTAAATATCCAATCAAGAAACCATTAACACACATTTTCGTGAGGGTCACGCCCGGGGGCGGTCTAGTCAAGATTCGCAACTGTGAGTTTTGCTGGCATTTTTCATATCGTTAATATACTACAAATAGCTATTTCGAATGGAAGGCAATTTGTCTTAATAATTCCTCTTTTCATTTAATTATTAGCAGCTGTATCTGATATGTTGATATCCCCGCTGAGCGTACATCATACATTTGATATTAAGATGTGAATGTTATACATTACAGTATGTGTAAATGATACGTGGGTACCAGCTACACTACATTCACCGGCGCAAAATGATACGTGGGCACCAGCTACACTACATTCACCGGCGCAAAATGATACGTGGGCACCAGCTACACTACATTCACCGGCGCAAAATGATACGTGGGTACCAGCTACACTACATTCACCGGCTCAAAATGATACGTGGGTACCAGCTACACTACATTCACAGGCGTACTCCAGGAGGTGAAACCACGCTGAAAGATCCACTTCCTCTCCTCCCCTCGTCAAGTGGTTATGTTTTCACCCAGTTCGTCCGTTCGTCCGTCCGTCGGTTTGTATGTCTGCTATCTATGTTAGATGGATTACTCAAACACTTATCGACGGATGTTCATAAATCTGACTATGACCAATATATTATCTTCCATCTAGATCTGGATGATGGCGTGGCGGATGTATGAATGCGCTCTACCGTTGTGGAAGTCGTGATAGCGCAGTGGATGCGCGTTCGCTTCAGGTGCGAAAGGTCCGGAGTTCGAGCCCCGCTGGAGCCGTTACGATTATGCCCTTAGGCAAGGCATTTAAATTCCACATTGCCTCTTCTTTCTCCCTCGTGGCGATGGATTCCATCAGGAATGAGGTCTCGAGAGTGATTAATATAAGTTATAAGAACTTGTTTCGCAATCGAGCTAAAATAAATGTGTATAAACTAATGCGCTCTACCGTGCGCCCTTTAGTTTCAGTGTTTCATGGTGGATGGTGTTTGAGCTAAGCATTCTAGGATTACTTATTTGCATACTGTATTGCAGATATATGATTGGTGTGTCATATTAGCTACAGACGGATCTGTAGTCCAGTGGTTACACGTTGGACTGGTAATCCAAGGATCGCAGGTTCGATCCCCCGTCTGACCATAATAACATTAACAGTCTTTCAGATGGGACGTTAAATCGAGGTCTCGTGTCGGTGCTTTACATCGTGTACGTAAAAGAACAAGAGGATATTCTGGAATTGGTCTCTGTCTGTATCATTGCACTATCCTCCAACATCTAAAATGACTAATCTCTTCAGGAGGCGTCGCTCATATGGGCAACCGGTAGCGACGATAAATAAACGTAAAAGTCATATTAGCTAGCATAGTGTCTGCGAAAAACCATAGGGCGTATGCAGCATTACTTTGATGTGATAGACATTACTTTCAATTCAGTATTTTTAAGTACCGACCAATCGCCCCACCCTGATGTACAATCCTGTCTCTGAGGCAGAATTTCTACAAATATGGTAAATATTATCGTCCTGGAAAGTCAGTTTGTATTTGTTCGAAATAAGAATATTGTAAATTAAATTTAATATACATGTAATTAAATTCCAGTCAGTAGTCTCCTATACTGCACTAGCCATAACATAATGTTACGTAAACCGTTGCGGATCTTGTCTCCTCTGTGCAACAAAATACAATTGAGAGCACCAAAACAAATAATTCCCTTACTTGTTTAGCTGTTTCCTGGAACTTTCCGCTGGATCATTCTCGCTTCTCTCGGGAAGATTTTCATCTTCAGAATCTGTTGTCTGAAATAAGTTAATAAAGATGATATAGTGAAACTTATTCCAGTACATTGTATGCAAGAATGGATTGACATAAATTATATAATAATAATAATAATAATTATTATTATTATTACTATTATTATTATTATTAATAATAATAATTATTATTATTATTATTTATTTATTTTTATTATTTTTATTATTTTTATTATTATTATTATACAATAATAATAATAAAGACTTCATTTAACGAGAGAACTCATTTGAACAATTAAGTCAATCTACCATTGACCTATCAACCTAACTCTAACCAATCTACTCAACAAATTAAAACATTAAATAGCATAATGAAACATGTAAACAGTAACCAGTAAAACTTTCCTAGTAAATAAGATATAATTATACCAGTACCAATGTACACATACTTATTAGTAAGTCTCGCAATAGACGAGATTGTAGATTAAAGAATAATGTACTTTAAGATGCAGCTAATAACAGATAATGAACTGATAGATTAGATTGTCTATAAATAATTAATAATTAAGTATATTGTGAATGTAGTGAATGTTGTATTTGAACTCTTTATTGTTGAAGTTTGCATAAAATATACAACATTTTTAGTGGAATGAACACAGATGTTTCTAATTATCGTGGGCGTGCGGGATTTCGGACCCCTAAGGTTTGTCGTTGATAATAGATGAAATAAAACTGTCCTGTTTGGCCTGTTCTTGCGTAACCCAGGGATCGCAGGTTCAATCCCCCGTCTGACTCTAATAAAGTTAACAGTCTTCCAGATGGGACTTTAAACCGATGTGTCTTGTCAGTGCTTTACACCGTAGACGTACAAGAACCAAAGGAATCTCTGGAATGGGTCTTTGTCTGTATTATTGCACTATCCTCCAAAATCTAGGAGGCGTCGCTCATATCGACAACCAGTAACGACGATATATAAACGTAAAACAACCAAACATAACATTTTGTTATTTTGTTGTTATGTTGGTTGTTTGTGTGGGGGTGCTGGGGTAGGGCTGGGGTGGGGCTGGGTGGGGCTGGGGTGGGGCTGGGGGTTAATATAGCATCAACAGCTTCGGTCCTATGGCGATTCTTCGGGCACGAACGATCACCACCCAAGTAGAACCACCGACTTTCCGCATGCCAGCTTGACAGGTTCCTTACTTGAAAAAACGTGGGATTCTAACCTACAACGAACATGGGTAAGTGAGTTGAGGTCAACGACCTGAACCACTCTGACACTGAGGGCCCATAATTACAGTAACTATATGGTTATGAGTGTGGGGTTCAGTTGATTTAATTAGAGACCACCATTCACTTGTGTACACACACGTCTCTCTTTCAATTCTAGTGAATTTAAATTCCTAAAGAAGCCAAGTCTAAATGAAGTATCATATTTCTAACAGCCACAACAAATTCCATATCAACGTCAACTAACCCTAACCCTAACCCTAACCCTTGCCACTTATAATGCTCAAAATCAACATTATGAGAAAAAGCAAGACTTTATTGAAGTTGCATAGGTAATGTAGTTTAGTGACCGTCTATACAAACAATACATCTAGTTTTTAATGGACGTGTGTTTACGTTCAGAGATAGGTAATGAAATTTGAAACCACGAGAGAGAAGTAGAATTAGATTGAGAATTCGCATTAAATGTTTTACATTCGATAAAACAGAGGAGTGAGTTGTGAACTAATGTGTGATGAAGGCAATGATTGAAAGTTACGAGTTGTGAATGATTTATGTGGGATACAAGGAGAGGGTCTTCCATAGTCGCTTGATATGTCGATTAGCGCAGTCTCACCAATGCAACCCGGGTTCGATCCTCGGACCGGGAAGTATTTGAGACGGTACGATGGTCGCCAGATCGGACAGGTGGGTTTTCTCCGGGTACTCCGGTTTCCTCCCACACGAATGACCACACAATTATACGCTTTCATCCGCGCCAACGAGAGTGATTAATATAAGTTGTTAGAACTTGTTTCGCAATCGTTGTAAAATAAATAATGTTTAAACTTTAAGCTGGGTTGAAATCATTTGTCCCTCATCGCTAAAGATTTGAATCCCACATAGGGTGCCATGCCAGGAAACTATTCATCTGACTTGTGGATGGTCGGTGGTTCTATCGGGTATCCGTCCGTGCCTGGAATACTGATCGGAGGGGAGCACGGGGCAGTCCTCTACCAATAACAGCTGGAGGGTGGCAATATGAAATCAGCTGTTCGTGCGACTTTAAACTCCGCACAGAGGAACGAACACAATAAGCAAAAATTATGTACACAAATTGCGTATTTCTTATAACGTTTAGCGGTTACGAGTTTAAGACGTTTAGCGGAATTGTGTATGACGTTTAGCGGACTTATGGTGTACAGCGGATTGTGTTATGACGTTTAGCGGACTTATGGTGTACAGCGGATTGTGTTATGACGTTTAGCGGACTTATGGTGTACAGCGGATTGTGTTATGACGTTTAGCGGACTTATGGTGTACAGCGGATTGTGTTATGACGTTTAGCGGACTTATGGTGTACAGCGGATTGTGTTATGACGTTTAGCGGACTTATGGTGTACAGCGGATTGTGTTATGACGTTTAGCGGACTTATGGTGTACAGCGGATTGTGTTATGACGTTTAGCGGACTTATGGTGTACAGCGGATTGTGTTATGACGTTTAGCGGACTTATGGTGTACAGCGGATTGTGTTATGACGTTTAGCGGACTTATGGTGTACAGCGGATTGTGTTATGACGTTTAGCGGACTTATGGTGTACAGCGGATTGTGTTATGACGTTTAGCGGACTTATGGTGTACAGCGGATTGTGTTATGACGTTTAGCGGACTTATGGTGTACAGCGGATTGTATTATGACGTTTAGCGGACTTATGGTGTACAGCGGATTGTGTTATGACGTTTAGCGGACTTATGGTGTACAGCGGATTTGTGTTATGACGTTTAGCGGACTTATGGTGTACAGCGGGTTGTGTTATGACGTTTAGCAGTCTTATGGTGTACAGCGGATTGTGTTATGACGTTTAGCGGACTTATGGTGTACAGCGGATTGTGTTATGACGTTTAGCGGACTTATGGTGTACAGCGGGTTGTGTTATGACGTTTAGCAGTCTTATGGTGTACAGCGGATTGTGTTATGACGTTTAGCGGACTTATGGTGTACAGCGGATTGTGTTATGACGTTTAGCGGACTTATGGTGTACAGCGGGTTGTGTTATGACGTTTAGCAGTCTTATGGTGTACAGCGGATTGTGTTATGACGTTTAGCGGACTTATGGTGTACAGCGGATTGTGTTATGACGTTAGCGGACTTATGGTGTACAGCGGATTGTGTTATGACGTTAAGCGGACTTATGGTGTACAGCGGATTGTGTTATGACGTTAAGCGGACTTATGGTGTACAGCGGATTGTGTTATGACGTTAGCGGACTTATGGTGTACAGCGGAATTGTGTATGACGTTAGCGGACTTATGACGCTTAGGAGAGTTATGACGTGTAACGGTGCTACAACTGCAGTTTATAGATGTATAACTCTCTGATAGTTCGACTAAAAACCTAAAATAATCAACTGACTTCACACAGTTACCTTTTCTTTTAGTATTTCCGACACATATGATTAACTGTTATTGAATACTATGTATATTTAATTTAAAAGTAACTCATTTAATTTAATGAATCCATATGTTCAAAATTAACCTGTTAATATGTGTGTTTGAAACACACCACACACACACACTCCTGGTCACGACGAATACACAAATAGTTGTACCATTCTGTCACTTACATGTATTGTAACCTTCAAAGATAACGGTTGCGCTATAATATGAGTGTGTTTCGTTGTATTTTGGGATTAAACTCGCATCCACATGGCGACTCTCCAGCTAACATTGGTGGAGGAAAACTCGTGATGCACTCCGAGCAGTATATTTCAAGCACTGACGGGCAGACCGGGTAGAACCACCGATCTTCTGCAAGCAGGCTGAAATAACGTCCCCGCATGAAAAAATTGGATACCCGGAGTAGGATTTGAACCTACAGCGGTGAGGGGCAGGTAATTTTATGTCAACGATCGTAAGCACTCGGCCACGGTGCATATCTAGTGGTATTAGTTTATACAAATTTATTTTAGCTCGATTGCGAAACAAGTTCTTACAACTTATATTAATCACTGTCGAGACCTCATTCCTGGTGCACTCATCAGGAATCATGAATCACATCGCCACAAGGAGAGAGAAGGGGCAACGTGGAATTTCAATGCCTCCCTAAGGGCACAATCGTAACGGCTCCAGCGGTGCTCGAACTCCGGACCGTTCGCACCTGAAGCGAACGCCATGCGCTGAGATATCAAGACTTCCACTGCAGTGGTATGCGAAACAGGGTAACATATTTATATGTGCTAGAATATACACTAAGCGTTTCTTAAATCAATGTGTTTGTGTTGGGAGTCGCACACAACATCTTATGTCATATGGCGACTCTCAAGCTAGGAAGAACACCAGGTACACACTCTGAGCAGTATTTAAAGCATTGATGGTACCCAGGTAGATCCACTGACCTTCTGCAAGCCAGCTGGGTAGCTTCCTCTCTGGCAAGAATTCTACACCACCAGCGGGATTCGAACCTGCATTTTTCATTTCGTTTATTTACTAGAAATAGCTATTTCTATAACGAAGGCAATTTGTCTTAATAAGTCCTCATTTCATTTCATTATTAGCAGCTGTATCTGATGTGTTGATATCACCGCTCAGCGTACATCATACATTTGATATTAGATGTGAATGAAAGAGTGTGTGTTTACGTTTATTTATCGTCGCTACCGGTTGCCCATATCCCTCCTGAAGAGATTAGTAATTTTAGATTTTTGGAGGTGCAATGATACAGAGAGAGCGACCCATTCCAGAGTCTCCTCTGGTTCTTTTACGTGCACGGTGTAAAGCACCAACACGAGACCTCGGCTTAACGTCCCATCCGAAAGACTGTTAATTTTATTATGGTCAGACGGGGGATCGAACCTGCGATCCCTGGATTACCAGTCCAGCGTGCTACCACTGGACTACAGATCCGTCGATAAAATAATGTATTGACAAGTACATGTTATTATATCAGCGTTTCTTTTATCGGGTAGTGTATATTGAAAAAAATTCCCAACTTCACACAATGCAAATTATCGACAACTCGCCGACAAGTCAGTAGATAACAGCAGATAATATACACAATACATAAAAACATCTTATATTTGTTTCTGTTTTATCTTGTTGACTGATAAAAACATTTCATTGAGTGAGACACATACCTGTCATATATAAACAATTATTACACATGATATCATAAAAACTATATAAAACGTGAATATAATCCAGTGGATGTTATAATTTCAAAAATGATTCATGAAAATATATAGTCAAACCTGTATTAAGCAGCCGGCCAAGGGAAAGACAGAAACTGGCTGTTCGGCACAGGTGGTTGTTTAATAGAGATCAAATGTATAATAAAACAATATACAGTCAAACCTGTCTTAAGCAGCCAGCCAAGGGAAATACAGAAAGTGGCTGCTTAACACAGGTGGCTGCTTAATAGAGGTCAAATGTATAGTAAAACCACATAATTGTAATCTGGATTCTGGCTGCCTAATACAGGTTGGTTGCTTAATGGAGGTGACCACTAACACAGGTTTGACTGTATTGGGAAACTGGAAACTGGCCGCTTAATGCAGGTTGGCTGTTTTATAGGTGACCACTAACACAGGTGTGATTGTACTATATGTTTGCCTACATGTACGCCCGGCTGTTACTAGTATGTTTTCACCCTGGTTTGTTTGCTTGTCTGTCTGTTAACTGGATTACGTACTAAGCAAAAATATATAAAAAACGAATTAAGGACGGATGTTCACAGGAATTTGTTTGGGAACGTGTGTGTATTTTACGTTTATTTATCGTCGCTACCGGTTACCCATATGAGCGACGCCTCCTGAAGAGATTAGTAATTTTAGATTGTTGGATGATAGGGCAATGATACAGACAGAGACCCATGCCATAGTCTCCTCTGGTTCGTTTACGTGCATGGTGTAAAGCACCGACACGAGACCTCGGCTTAACGTCCCATTAGTAGGGTCAGACGGGGGATCGAACCTGCGATCCCTGGATTACAAGTCCAGCGTGTTACCACTGGACTACAGATCCGTCTGTGATGACACATGTGTTTCCATTTAAATCAATATATATATCGGACAGCTGTAGTGTAGCACACATTAATACGATAATACATTGTAATAATGTGTTTGGACGATTTATATGTTCTGGCTAAATCACTTAATAACTCGACTAATCCCACACGCTGTGCGCCACTTAATGCCGATATTTCCTATTTAATGACGTAACTATAAACTTGTTACAATTAAGTCAATGCATAACAGGGCGATTCCTTCCAAACCAATCCCGTGCTGTACTTGTTATTGTCACAAGAGGCTTGCCAAAGTTTTCATAGAGTTAGTCAGCGTGTATTAAATTAACAATTGTCACAACACAAAGGTTTAAACTTTATTTATTTTACAACGATTGCGAAGCAATTTCTAACAACTTTTATTACTATTAATCACTCTCGTTGACGCGGATGAATGCGTAACATGTAGGAGTAAACCGGAGTACCCGGAAAAAACCCATCTGTCCGATATGGCGGCCACCGTACCATCTTACATACTTCCCGGTCCGAGGATCGTACCCGGATTGCATTGGTGAGAAGCGAGCGCGCTAACCACTGCGCTGATCAGACAGCTGACACAAAGGTAGTTAGTAATAACCAGCAACAAACTAGTTATTTACTGAGGCATCTTGAGACGTCTGGCTGAAAATCAGTTTTGCTTGATTTTTGGATTAGAGTAATGGCTGTGGATTCAGAAATGCATGCGTCATGTGTACATATCTTATGATGGGTTTGTTTGTTTGTTTGTTTTGGATCCTAAGGCGACTCCTCGGACCCCCAACAAATCTTTTAAAGCTGTAAAATACCACAGCATAGCATGCCATAGCGTAGCGTGTTGTGGCGTAGCATAACACAACGTAGCGTAGGTTAGCGTTGCGTAGCGTAGGTTAGCGTTGCGTAGCGTGGCGTAGCGTAGCATAACACGACGTAGCGTAGGTTAGCGTTGCGTAGCGTAGGTTAGCGTTGCGTAGCGTGGCGTAGCATAACACGACGTAGCGTAGGTTAGCGTTGCATAGCGTAGGTTAGCGTTGCGTAGCGTGGCGTGGCGTAGCATAACACGACGTAGCGTAGGTTAGCGTTGCGTAGCGTATGTTAGCGTTGCGTAGCGTGGCGTGGCGGAGCATAACACGACGAAGCGTAGGTTAGCGTTGCGTAGCGTAGGTTAGCGTTACGTATCGTGGCGTGGCGTAGCATAACACGACGTAGCGTAGGTTAGCGTTGCGTAGCGTAGGTTAGCGTTGCGTTGCGTTGCGGTTCGTAGCGTAGCATAACACGACGTAGCGTAGGTTAGCGTTGCGTAGCGTAGGTTAGCGTTGCGTTGCGGTTCGTAGCGTAGCATAACACAACGTAGCGTAGGTTAGCGTTGCGTAGCGTAGGTTAGCGTTGCGTTGCGGTTCGTAGCGTAGCATAACACAACGTAGCGTAGGTTAGCGTTGCGTAGCGTAGGTTAGCGTTGCGTTGCGGTTCGTAGCGTAGCATAACACAACGTAGCGTAGGTTAGCGTTGCGTAGCGTAGGTTAGCGTTGCGTTGCGGTTCGTAGCGTAGCATAACACAACGTAGCGTAGGTTAGTGTTGCGTGGCGTAGGTTAGCGTTGCGTTGCAGTTCGTAGCGTAGCATAACACAACGTAGCGTAAGTTAGCGTTGCGTAGCGTAGGTTAGCGTTGCGTTGCGGTTCGTAGCGTAGAATAACACAACGTAGCGTAGGTTAGCGTTGCGTGGCGTTGCGGTTCGTAGCGTAGCATAACACAACGTAGCGTAGGTTAGCGTTGCGTATCGTAGGTTAGCGTTGCGTTGCGGTTCGTAGCGTAGCATAACACAACGTAGCGTAGGTTAGCGTTGCGTAGCGTAGGTTAGCGTTGCGTTGCGGTTCGTAGCGTAGCATAAAACAACGTAGCGTAGGTTAGCGTTGCGTAGCGTAGGTTAGCGTTGCGTTGCGGTTCGTAGCGTAGCATAACACAACATAGCATAGGTTAGCGTTGCGTAGCGTAGGTTAGCGTTGCGTTGCGGTTCGTAGCGTAGCATAACACAACGTAGCGTAGGTTAGCGTTGCGGTTCGTAGCGTAGCATAACACAACGTAGCGTAGGTTAGCGTTGCGTAGCGTAGGTTAGCGTTGCGTTGCGGTTCGTAGCGTAGCATAACACAACGTAGCGTAGGTTAGCGTTGCGTAGCGTAGGTTAGCGTTGCGTTGCGGTTCGTAGCGTAGCATAACACAACGTAGCGTAGGTTAGTGTTGCGTGGCGTAGGTTAGCGTTGCGTTGCAGTTCGTAGCGTAGCATAACACAACGTAGCGTAAGTTAGCGTTGCGTAGCGTAGGTTAGCGTTGCGTTGCGGTTCGTAGCGTAGAATAACACAACGTAGCGTAGGTTAGCGTTGCGTGGCGTTGCGGTTCGTAGCGTAGCATAACACAACGTAGCGTAGGTTAGCGTTGCGTATCGTAGGTTAGCGTTGCGTTGCGGTTCGTAGCGTAGCATAACACAACGTAGCGTAGGTTAGCGTTGCGTAGCGTAGGTTAGCGTTGCGTTGCGGTTCGTAGCGTAGCATAAAACAACGTAGCGTAGGTTAGCGTTGCGTAGCGTAGGTTAGCGTTGCGTTGCGGTTCGTAGCGTAGCATAACACAACGTAGCATAGGTTAGCGTTGCGTAGCGTAGGTTAGCGTTGCGTTGCGGTTCGTAGCGTAGCATAACACAACGTAGCGTAGGTTAGCGTTGCGGTTCGTAGCGTAGCATAACACAACGTAGCGTAGGTTAGCGTTGCGTTGCGTAATAGCGTAGAGTAGCGTAGCGCAACGTATCTCATCCTAACATGACGTCACCAAGTGTAGCGTATTGCAATATAGTGTAACTAGCGTAAAGTAACGTAACAACGTAACGTAGCTTAACTTGACGTAACATAGCGTACTGTAACGTTACGTAACGTAACTAATGTAACGTAACTAACGTAGCGTACCTTAACGTAACGTGACGTAGCGTAGCGTAGCGTAACGTAATATATAATATATAAATGCATCAAAATATAAAATTATCATAAACAGATATCAGAGCTTACGTGTACATATCGTCCGTAGTCAGCTATATTATCATGTACGTCAGTACGTCATGTATCCTCGAAGCTGCATCAATCCTCCATAATATAACATAACACTCAATATAATATCCTCAAAGTTGAAACCAACGAAACTGTATCTAACATTCCAATTTACACCATGTTATTCCGCAACTTTGTTATTCCGGATCGACGTTATTCCGGAAGGATGTTATTCCAGAACTGTGTTATTCCGGATAGACGTTATTCCGGATCGATGTTATTCCGGATCGATGTTATTCCGGATCGACGTTATTCCGTATCGATGTTATTCCGGATCGACGTTATTCCGTATCGACGTTATTCCGGATCGATGTTATTCCGGATCGATATTCCGGATCGATGTTATTCCGGATCGATGTTATTCCGGATCGATTATTTTTAATATATATATATTCCTCCTATATATCCATATATTCAAAGAAATATACTGTCAAAAATAACTTAAACTGACTAACAATGACACGCATGTACTATATATATATTCATAATGTATACATATTATAAATTATATTTACATAATATATATAAATATAATTTATACATAGTATATATACATACATAGTACATGTATGTTATGTTATTCTAGAGAAAGCACTATTTACGGTATAACTTCCATTTCTCCGTCCAACTTTCGTTTATACTTTAACAAATATGAAAAGTCGTGTCTCAGGACCTGTCTCATGGCATGTTAGTCTATGGGATTTAAATGTCTTAGCATGAATAATCCGGAGGATTAACAACTCTTTGTCATATAGTAGGTATTAATGCGGTACCAGCTTTGACTTTTAACACTAACACGTTTGTATCACTCCCACCGACTTCTCGTTAACTTATATACAAAATAGGCCTACCGTCAAACCTGTCTTAAACAGCCAGCCAATGGAATCACAGAAAGTGGCTGCTTAGCACAGACCACGATTGTGTCACTCCCGCCGACTTCTCGTTATATTATAGTTAAAGAGAACATTTAAATAGCGAATGAACAGATAAGCAATATAAATAACCTGGAATATTATAATATTATAGGAACTGCTACAATATAGCAATATTTTAAATGTGAGTAACTACTGTAAATGTATGCATACTATATGTAAAATATGATCATGAATACGTATAACCTTCTCCAAATTTGAACAACTATATATTTCTTTATGTGTGATATATATGTACATTGTACAAGTATTTATATAATTTATGCTATTATCACTGTTTGCCATACAGTATGCATGTATATGTCCTCATGGGCTTTTGAGCCTATTGGAATTCAGAAATAAAATATCAAAAAATATCAAATATTGTATCCACAATACAGTCTTAAGCAGCAAGCAGATGGAATCACAGATATTGGCTGCTTAGCACAGAACACGAGTATGTCCACTCCCACCGACTTCTTGTTAAATTATATCCAAAATACAGTCAAACCTGTCTTAAGCAGCCAGCCAAGGGAATCACAGAAAGTGGCTGCTTAGCACAGACCACGATTATGTCACTCCCGCCGACTTCTCGTTAAACTATAACCAAAATACAGTCAACCCTGTCTTAAGCAGCCAGCAGATGGAATCACAGAAAGTGGCTGCTTAGCACAGACCACGATTATGTCACTCACGCCGACTTATCGTTATATTAATATCCAAAATACAGTCAAACCTGTCTTAAGCAGCCAGCAGATGGAATCACAGAAAGTGGTTGCTTAGCATATGAGGTTGTTTAATAGAAGTCAAATGTATATTTTTTTATTATTTATACAAATTTATTTTAGCTCGATTGCGAAACAAGTTATTTCAACTTATATAAATCACTCTCGAGACCGCATTCCTGATGGAATCCATCACCACGAGGGAGAGAGAAGAGGCAACATGGAATTTAAATGCCTTGCCTAAGGGCACAATCGTAACGGCTCCAGTGGGGCTCGAACTCTGGACCTTTCGCACCTGAAGCGAACGCGCATCCACTGCGCTATCACGACTTCCACAAATGTATAATAAAACAACACATGGGTAATCTGGAAACTGGCTGCTTAATACAGGTTGGCTGCTTAATAGAGATGAACACTAACACAGGTTTGACTGTAGTATTAATATATTACACATTTTTATTATAGCTCGAATGCGAATCAAGTTGTTATAGCTTTAATCGCTCCCTGAGACCTCATTCCTGATTGAATCCATCGCCACGAGGGAGAGAAGATGCAATGTAGATTTAAGAGTGTTGACTAAGGACCCCACCACCGTGGTTCTGAGTGGCTCGAACTCACAACCTCTTGATTAAAGGGCGGGCCCCGTATCCTAAATATCACAATAGGATAGGCAGCATTATTGATTCCAATGTCTTTGTATACAGATAAACATTATAAATATTAAACAATTAATTATACAGATTTATTTGAGCTGGATTGCGATACATAATATACAGATTTATTTGAGCTCGATTGCGATACATAATATACAGATTTGTTTGTGCTCGTTTGCGATACATATTATGCAATCGAGCTCAAATAAATCTGTATACTTTTTTTTTTTAGATTATGTTTACAATATTAGATTAGTTTATTTATCGTCGCTACCGATTGCCCAGATGAGGATAGTGCAATGATACAGACAGAGACTCATTCCAGAGTCTCCTCTGGTTACGTGCACGGTGTAAAGCACCGACACGAGACCTTGGTTTAAATTCCCATCCAAAAGATTGTTAGTTTTATTAGGGTCAGACTGGGGATCGAACCCATAACCCGAGACTATTTACAAGGAGGACATTGTAAACATTACAAATATCCAAATAGAATAGCAATTGTGTCCAACCTATTTGTAAATAGGGCGAAATTAATAATTTAGCATTATTTTTCATTTTGAACTAAGTCTTCCTTTGTCTACGGAACCTAGCCTGGAAACAGGCGTCGATATATGTTGCCTGGTCAGTCCAATAAAAATAGTTTAATACCGAGACTATTAATTGGGCCGTATTGAGCTTCTGATCATATCAACATTTTGCCGGAAGTTAAAAAGTGAAAAATCGACAGACTGGAACCCAGGCTATAAGGAACCCACCACCGTGGTTCTGAGTGGCTCGAACTAACAACCCATTGATTACAGGATGTACACAGTAGGGTGAGATCACAATAGCATAGAAAGCATCAAGCATTATTATATTTCTGCTCGATTGCGAAACATATGTTTACAACTTTAGATTAGTCGCTCTCGATATCCATCGCCGTGAGTGAGAGAGAAGATACAATATGGACTTTAAGTACCTTTTGTCTAAGGACACCATCTCCGTGGTTCTGACGTGGGCTTGAACTCATAACCCGGGGCTATATTGTATCCATTACACATATCCAAATATAATAGCAATTGTTTCGAACATATTTGTAAATAGTGCGAAATTAATAATTTAGCATTACAGTCAAACCTGTGTTAGTTGCTGTTTTATTATACATTTGACCTCTATTAAGCAGCCAACCTGTATTAAGCAGCCATTTGCCAGATTCCCAAATTGCTGTTTTATTATACATTTGACCTCTATTAAGCAGCCACCTGTGCTAAGCAGCCACTTTCTGTGATTCCCTTTGCTGGCTGCTTAAGGCAGGTTTGACTGTATTTCATTTTGAATAAAGGCTCCCATGGATTGCGTATATTCTGATTGTATCTTATTTTCACCGAGTGATTTATTGGCTATCCATTACTGGCAAAACAAATACTTACACTAATAGAAAATAGTATGTACATTAAATTTAGCTACAAATTCACATAAATATTCATTGTTATTCATCGTCATAGCCCGGTTCCTGAACTGGAACGAAAACATAATGACCGACATAATGGAAATAAATCTTAATTAAGTTATTGAAATGTTTGCAGTAACGTTGCCATGGCAATACATATTCCGATCCATCATTAGAATGCTTTCGTCATTTTTTTTTTACGTTTATTTATCGTCGCTACCGGTTGCCCATATGAGAGACGCCTCATGAAGAGATTAGTTATTTTAGATTTTGGAGGATAGTGCAATGATACAGACATAGACCCATTCCAGAGTCTCCTCTGGTTCTTTTACGTGCACGGTGTAAAGCACCGACACGAGACCTCGGTTTAACGTCCCATCTGAAAGACTGTTAATTTTATTATGGTCAGACGGGGGATCGAACCTGCGATCCCTGGATTACCAGTCCAGCGTGTTACCGCTGGACTACATATCCGTCTGTATAGAACAAGAACTGATCACCCTTTCCCTTTTCTGTGTGATTATAGTTTGGTCAGTTTATTTTATGTCAAATTACCAATATATATAATAAATTATTAATAATAAATGTCATCTTTTGTTTTGTCGTGATTTAGATTAGTTAGGTATGTCTATTAACGATATATCAACGTGTGTGTTGCGTTTATCTTGTAATATATATAGGACATTCCTCTGCATTGTTTTATCACTTCGTCTAAACGTTATTGTATAAATGA
Source organism: Archivesica marissinica (assembly GCA_014843695.1). Taxonomy (NCBI): domain Eukaryota; kingdom Metazoa; phylum Mollusca; class Bivalvia; order Venerida; family Vesicomyidae; genus Archivesica; species Archivesica marissinica. Next base: position 12,426,984 of record CM026401.1, on the reverse strand, counting down.
TTTATATGTAGTCGTCCGGGTCACAGACGCTTGTTGTCTGGACACATCGTTTCTGTGTTTTTGTTATAGTGTTTAAAGCAGCATT
>CM026401.1:12379399-12421899 GCA_014843695.1 Archivesica marissinica | reverse complement strand
GACTCTGGAATGGGTCTATGTCTGTATATATCATTGCACTATCCTCCAAAATCTAAAATGACTAACCTCTTCAGGAGGCTTCGCTCATATGTGCAACCGGTTGCGACGATAAATAACCGTTTGTGTGCAGCCATATTGTCAAGTATAGTTTGGGGGCCGTAACTTATGTTATAATTCTGTTGCTTAAACTTGTGGCCCAACCCATTTGCTTCAACATATATTATCAATTATTGCGCAACCAATGCCATGAATGGTATACCATACATACTTATACAAGTTAATTCATTTGTTTTGTATCGTATATTCAATGATTAAACAAACATAATGTTCCCATAATTATAATGTAGGTGTGCGTTTTCTATGTCCTCTAGTATATAATGTAGGTGTGCGTTTTCTATGTCCTCTAGTATATAATGTAGGTGTGCGTTTTCTATGTCCTCTAGTATATAATGTAGGTGTGCGTTTTCTATGTCCTCTAGTATATAATGTAGGTGTGCGTTTTCTATGTCCTCTAGTATATAATGTAGGTGTGCGTTTTCTATGTCCTCTAGTATATAATGTAGGTGTGCGTTTTCTATGTCCTCTAGTATATAATGTAGGTGTGCGTTTTCTATGTCCTCTAGTATATAATGTAGGTGTGCGTTTTCTATGTCCTCTAGTATATAATGTAGGTGTGCGTTTTCTATGTCCTCTAGTATATAATGTAGGTGTGCGTTTTCTATGTCCTCTAGTATATAATGTAGGTGTGCGTTTTCTATGTCCTCTAGTATATAATGTAGGTGTGGTGCGTTTTCTATGTCCTCTAGTATATGATGTAGATGTGCGTTTTCTATGTCCTCTAGTATATACTGTAGGTGTGCGTTTTCTATATCCACTAGTATATAATGTAGGTGTGCGTTTTCTATGTCCTCTAGTATATGATGTAGGTGTGCGTTTTCTATGCCCTCTAGTATATAATGTAGGTGTGCGTTTTCTATGTTAACGTTACCTTTTAACGCCATAATATTTATTTTTAAAACACACCTTTATTCTAAATATGTAAATAGGTAAATCAAGATCATTGAGTATAGTATTTGTTTGTATGTGTGTGTTTTACGTTTATTTATCGTCGCTGCCCATATGAGCGACGCCTCCTGAAGATATTAGTTATTTTAGATTTTGGAGGATAGTGCAATGAAACAGACAGAGACCCATTGCAAAGTATCCTCTGGTTCTTTTACGTGCACGGTGTAAAGCACCGACACGAGACCTCGGTTTAACGCCCCATCTGAAAGACTGTTAATTTTATTTGGGTCAGACGAGGGATCGAACCTGCGATCCCTGGATTACCAGTCCAGTGTTTTACCACTGGGCTACAGATCCGTCTGTATTTGTTTGTAGATATGTATAGGTTTTGTATACCCATTTAGTTAAGTTTGATTACGAGACATCGTTACTGATGTAATCACTCGCCATGCGGGAGAGCGAAGTGGCAATGTGGATTTGGGCATCTTGTCTTGGTCATGGTTATGCAGGAAGGGGTTCACACTCACAACCCCTCGGCTACAAGGCAGACGCGGTATCCATTATACAACAGATGCATCATTTCATATTTTAAAACACTGTCGTGACGTCATACCTTTATACTTGCAGTCCATTATTACTAATATTGGACTTCTGTCAAATGGCCAGCGTATTATATTCAAGTCTAAGCGTAAATGTACGAACTTAACTATTTTAATTAGTAGGATCTTGTTATATAGATAAGTGTATGCTTTAAACTACATATTGGATGCTCTCGGCTTATAGCATATGCATAGCTACGGTGTATATTAGTTTTAATTTATACAAATTTATTTTAGCTCGATTGCGAAACAAGTTATTTCAACTTATATAAATCACTCTCGAGACCTCATTCCTGATGGAATCCATCGCCACGAGGGAGAGAGAAGAGGCAACGTGGAATTTAAATGCCTTGCCTAAGGGCACAATCGTGACAGCTCCAGTGGGGCTCGAACTCCGGACCTTTCGCACCTGAAGCTAACGCGCATCCACTGCACTATCACGACTTCCATATTCAAGCACGTGCAAACCAATGCATTAGAGAATGAGAGAGTAATTTAAGTTAAATACGACTTGGAAATTAACGCTCTATGAACAGACAGATATGTAGTCCAGTGGTTAACACGCTGGACTGGTAATCCGGGGATAGCAGGTTCGATCCCCCGTCTGACAAGTAATACAATTAACAGTCTTTCAGATAGGACTTTAAACCGAGGTCTCGTGTCGGTGCTTTACACCATACACTTAAACGAACCAGATGAGACTCTGGAATGGGTCTCTGTCTGTATCATTGCACTATCTTCCAAATATCTAAAATGACTAATCTCGTCAGGAGGCGTCGCTCATATGGGCAACCGGTAGCGACGATAAACAAATGTAAACACACACATATACATACGCGCACGCTATATGAATACTTAGTTATGCTAAATATGCAGAGTAACAACCTTATACATCAACCCAAACATAAAACAAAATAAAAAAACATACCAAAACTGCTGTCAATCCACACGCTTATCCACAACATAAATGTAATATTTTGTTATTGTTGCAATATGTCAAATCCGATCGAATTTAATCCCATTATCGAAATTGGTGTTTTTAAGGCGAAACTGGGGGCAACTATATCTATGATCTCGTTCATCGTCACGACTGAATCCACAAACACAAACTCAAAAATGTATTTATCAAGCATGAAATCAGTGTAAAATGTACCATAATGCATCATTTTCCATCGTACAGCGGAAACGTGTACACATTGTACACTACATGTAGATCAGTAAGTTAAAGAGTATAGGAGTAAACAGGTGTTGTGTTTTGATTCATACGCGAAATATATATAATTTCTAACGTGGTATATAAAACACCAACTAATGATGAATATATATTGATCGTCTATCACGTATGTCTTGTTTAATAGCTGTATGCATGACCTAACTACTGACAATTACATACACAATACTGGAGACGAAACTATGTGGTCGCTATGCCTTAAAGCGACACTGCATCAGTGAAAACACAAATATCTACAGAATGTATTTTCCTATTATATGGTTAAATTATTTTCCAAATATTTGCCTCAAATACTGAGTATTTCAACTAATAAACAAACGTCGTATACGCGGTTTGTTGACATAACAAAATACAGTAAACATGCATGCTTAATACAACTAGTGTGTCCTGAATAACACGATTTATGGTACAGATTTACCGTTATATCTCACATGTGTGCCTATTTATTTGTAGACTATTCTTAGTTAAATTATCTCTAAACGACATTATCTCGCGTCTAGTATTGACTCCGATGACAATCAAACGTCAATTCAGGAGCATGGATGACCGTTATATGAAATCATACTTTCAATCCACAAAACATTGATTCAATGGTCGTGTTCGAATGTATTCGGAATAATTTGTAATAGCAATGCATTTATACGTGAAAAAAAAGTTTATCAGTTTACTTGCTTTTTGTGATGTAGTGTCGCTTTAAAGATATATTTCTGTATCATGTCACTGTACTCATAATAAAATCACTATTACCCAAGTGTTTAATCAAACCAATGAAATCAACGACATTTTAAATGTACTGGATTGATTTTTAAATGTTTTTTAAATATCCAAGTATATTATATATAGATATACTTAAGGACAAAAGTTTTGCACCGGAATTTATTTATATCACCAATTAAAGTCAATAACAAGCAGTACCACATTAAATATTATGTATTCTAACACGACCCAGCTAATAACATACATACTTGTAGAGTAAAATCTACCTCGGGTTATTCTGCGATATACCTACCTTGAACTATGCTGCGCGCGCACCGTGTTTTGGCTATTCCATTTATACAATGCGTGTAACGTTTTATGAATGAAAGTCACGTGATGTTTTTAAATACTACCGTGGGAATACGCGGAAGTGAGCTATTTTTAGAATCAGATAATCTCTTGTCCGTCTTGTTTTTCTGTTAAGTAACGTTTCAGTTACTATTCTGTACAGTTTTATTTGACAAAATAAATAAAATTATTGATCAGTAACAACTTTTGTTCATTTATGCACTAGATTAATATTTTCCATACAAAATAACGTCATCACCCCTTACGCGGGCGGAAATTTCGAAAGCCAAATGCAGCGGTGTAGCACCGCGTTTGAAGAAAATACTCCTTTGATTCTCGTCTAAAATTATTAGAAGTAAGTCGTGTTACAATATTATTTCTTAAATCTAAACTGTCAATGTATCATACACATTCTCTGAAAAAGTTGGTGAAAATCAATTTAGATTAAATAATATTTAATGTGGTACTGCTTGTTATTGACTTTAATTGCTGATATAAACAAATCGGGTGCAAATCTTTAGTCCATAAATATATTATCCAGAATTAGAACGAAATTCGCTTGGCTTTTTTTGGGAGCAACTTGCATTCTATTCACGTTCATAATTTAAATACGTTCTAAAATAGCACACGGTATGCAAAGTAGTGTCACCGATCGTGTTCGAGCTTTCACCCGAGCGACTTGTCAATAAAGTGATGAGTATGTGTGTGTTTTACGTTTATTTATCGTCGCTACCGGTTGCCCATATGAGCGAAGACTCCTGAAGAGATTAGTAATTTTAGATTATATGGGATGATTCAAAAGTTGACATTTTTATATCCAGTTCCAACTTAATAACTATCCTTCGAAAATCTAACATGGCTAATCTCTTCAGGAGGCGTCCGTCATATGGGCAAACGGTAGTGACGATAACTAAACGTGTGTGTGTGTTTTACGTTTATCTATCGTCGCTACCGGTTGCCCATATGAGCGACACCTCCAGAAGAGATTAGTCATTGTAGAGTTTTGGAGGATAGTGCAATGATTTAAAGTTTAAAGTCCCATCTGAAAGAATGTTAATTTTATTAGGGTTAATCTATACAAATTTATTTTAGCTCGATTGCGAAACAAGTTCTTACAACTTATATTAATCACTCTCGAGACCTCATTCCTGATGGAATCCATCGCCATGAAGGAGAGAGAAGAGGCAATGTGGAATTTAAATGCCTTGCCTAAGGGCACAATCGTAACGGCTCCAGCGGGGCTCGAACTCCGGACCTTTCGCACCTGAAGCGAACGCGCATCCACTGCGCTATCACGACTTCCGTGTATTTTTGTGTTTTGTGTTAATATTCCGTAATTTTATTAGGGTCAGACGACTCAGACGGGGGATCGAACTTGCGATCCCTGGATTACCAGTACAGCGTGTTACCACTGGACTACACACCCGTCTGTATTTTAAATAAACGTAAAACACACTTAATAAATACCATAGCATAAAACTGGATGTAGGACATCGTTTTTATCATGTTTTAGTCACATTGCAAGCTTGAAAACTGGACCCTCCCGTACAGTGCAAGCTCACCTTTCTGGTTAGCCAATTAGCACAGTGGTTAGCCCGCTCGCTTCTCACCAATGCAACCCGCGTTCGATCCTCGGACCGGGAAGCATGAGAGATGGTACGATGGTTGCAAGATCGGACAGGTGGGTTTTCTTCGGGTACTCCGGTTACCTCCCACACGAATTACCCCATTTACGCTTTCGTCCACGCCAACAAGAGAGATTAATATAATTTGTTAAAACTTGCTTCGAAATCGTTGTAAAATAAATAAAGTATACAAACAAGCTTGAAAACGGGACACTCCCGTACAGTGTAAGACGGATCTGTAGTACACTGGTAACATGCTAGACTGGTAAACCATGGATCGCAGGTTCGATCACCCCGTCTGACCCCCTTTCAGATGGGACGTTAAGCCGAGGTTTCGTGTCGGTGCTTTACATCGTGCACGTAAAAGAACCAGAGGAGACTCTGGAACGGGTCTCTGTCTTGCACTATCATCCAACAATCTAAAATGACTAATCTCTTCAGGAGGCGTCGCTCATATGGGCAACCGGTAGCGACGATAAATAAACGCAAAACACACACAGTGGAAGTTCACATGTCTGAATAAGAATATATGTTTAACTAGTCAGGAATTTACAACAATTGTACAATGCATAACAACAAGTTGCTAGACCGGGAGATATCCCTTCCATTCGATTTAACATGTGTTATTATTTAAATACCCCAATTACCAATATTTGTAGCCTACAAAATATAAATCAATTTACTATACATGTACTTACATTTTGATTACACCTATTGGTGTTTTTTTAAATTCCATGTTCATGTCGACTATTTCATTAAACACCTATGCAGCGTGTTGCCCACCCTTCATAAACGTATATTACATTTAAGTTACAAATTACTCACTAGATAATAATAATTGCATTACATAATTTAGTGTAATAAAAAACATCCCGTGAGCCGGATTCGAACCAGCGACCTAAAGATGCCAGCTGAATAACCACTACAGTCTTCCGCTCTACCAACTGAGCTATCACGGGAACTGACAACTTGTTGTGTAAATATCGCACACATTGTTTAGTATTTGTATCATTTATAACTGAGATTTAACATCCGAATCAATGAGGGACCTCGTTAGCTTTTCTATTGCCTCCCTTGGCAGATAAAGTCCGATTTATCCCGAAATACCAAGCGGCTAGATAGTGATATTTTGGCACTATATCTTCACCGGCTTTTTTCGACACTTTCTCTTCCTTCTTTTACTTCTCCGGCGGATAGACGAGACGGCGGACCTGAGGGAGCGGCAACAGTCGTGGATCCACGCTCGCCCGAGCTACACCGGAGTTTAGTAGACTCGTTTGCGACAATCGACGACCAGATGTCTAACTGTCAGATCCGTATTAATGCTGCTGCGGGGTGACCAACAGTGAGGAGTGTGGCCCTACAAAGGACCACGTACAGACCAGGCATTGTCAACCTGGCCGGCACAGAAAGAAGTAACCACCTGATGACGTCTTCATAAGCCACACAGAATACAGAACCGTCAGAGAATACCGAACTAATCAACGTAGAAGAACAGGAATAATCATCATAGAAGCATAGGAATAATCAACACAGAACACGTATAATCATCATCGAATAACCACCACAGAAGAATCACCTTAGGACAAGAAGAATCACCGTAGACAAGAAGAATCACCTTAGGACATAACCATCTTAGAAAATACAGTCGCCCAAATGCATTTATGCGGTGGCGACTATAAACAAAATTACATCGTTCGAATACCAAGCGGACCTTTCTGTTGAAATCCTTTATTTTTACTGTTGTTCCCTCACCAGGTGTTGCGTTAAAATACATGTTTGTTTATCAAATCGTGTTAAGTTTAATTGATAAAACAAATTTACAGATATTTTACCCATTGGATATGCATCATATGCTGTAGGATATCTGTCGATATATAGTAATATAATAATTATAAGATGAGAAAGTGGATGAAAATTGATAGCATGCTGTGCAAAGGAAACAACGATAAAAACAGAGGAAACCATTTAAGAGGACCTACATAGTTTAGGGAGTATTCAGGGGCGATGACTGACAGATGTCTCTCATTAGAATTAAAAATTAAAGCCAATATCAAGATAATAAATGAACCACTATTAGTTTATACACATTTATTTTAACTCGATTGCGAAACAAGTTCTTACAACTTATATTAATCACTCTCGAGACCGCATTACTGAAGTGTCCATCCCAATGAGGGAGAGAGAAGAGGCATGTGGAATTTAAATTTAATATAGTAGCGTTAGTTTCATTAATACCTGCTATAACAATTGCAATAGTACAAGCCCGTACTTACTTCTAGACACAGCATGCATGTCCCATCCTCGCCCTTGTTATCCATGTTGCTATATACGCACTCACACTACTGTTCATAACTTAGAAACGTATTCCGCCTATTTCAAAGCTCCTTGCGGACATTTAATCACCTTGCATAGTATTGGTCTATCAATTTTAAAGAAACACAAGTGTAACATTGAAACACAATAGCTTCATTGCATGGATATACAGTATATATACATAGTATTCATTACTATATTGAAGTTACGAAAGATAGGTTCACAATTTCACATAACTTGACAGCCAGCTTATTGAACAAAAATGCAAATTATCTGATATTAAATCAACAATGCATTGATTTTGGTTCAATTGACTGTAATGTCGTAATTTAAAACTAGCTGGGCTTTGTGCCATGCATTTATAACTACATCATTTGTTTTGTGACCAACTTCCAATTGCCCAGGTCACGTGGTTATTGCTCTGAGATATTTTTACGGATCAACATTACTGAAACATGCAACGTATTTTCTTGCAAGGTTTAATACGTGATATTGCAAAATAGTTTGTGGAGGTGTACGTATTATTTTGACTGTGTTCAGTTTCATATATATAGGCTCTTTTGGCTAGCTTAGTTTATACAAATTTATTTTAGATCGATTGCGAAACAAGTTATTACAACTTATATAAATCACTCTCGAGACCTCATTCCTGATGGAATCCATCGTCACGAGGGAGAGAGAAGAGGCAACGTTATATTTAAATGCCTTGCCTAAGGGCACAATCGTAACGGCTCCAGCGGGGCTTGAACTCCGGACCTTTCGCACCTGAAGCGAACGCGCATCCACTGCGCTAACACGACTTCCACTTTGGCAAGCTTAATAGCAAAATTCCAAAACGTGTTTCATAAAATAAGAGTGTAAGATCCTTTGTATCACATTACCATAGCGGGTCGTTTAAAAATAAATAACGTTGCTACTTTCATATTGGCGCCAAGTGTCAGTTCAAATTGTCATGACGTCACTAAATTGTCATGATGTCACTAAATTGTCATGATGTCACTAAATTGTCATGATGTCACTAAATTGTCATGACGTCACTAAATTGTCATATTTATCACATAACTTTGCTTGTATTCAGTGCATAGCAGGGATCATTCTAGAGGGCGATGTGGGCGAAATAGCCGCCCTAGGGACCCTGACTTCGCCCTCTGGGGGCCCCACTTCTCCATAAAAAAAATATGTTTTGGTTTTTATGATTTTCAAACAAAATGTTGTCTAGTAAGATACACTGGCCCATTATAAAGCACTCCTTCTATTCAAATGTTGTATTTAATGGTACTGTGCATTTCAACCCTATTTTGCAGAAGTATATTAAAGAACACCATTAAATTTTAAGGAAGCGAGCGCGCGCTTTCTCACCTCTCCCAAATATTCTGACCTAGAAAGAACTCTGGTACAGTCATCTCATAATTGCATATATGTACACACGTTTAATAACACCTGGACGGATTGTGAGTGGGCTGGTTCTGATCCGGGTCTGGACCCATCGTGGCCAAGTTATGCGCTCTACTGAGTGCCTCCTAGTTTCATAATGTGTTGTATCTATGCAATAGTGCTTTTTGTTGTATCTGATTATATATGCTGATTTGTCAGTATCGTGACTGTCGCCCCGCCATACTTGTACATCAATATAGATTCACGCGGCTTGGCACATTATTAATTATTCCAACACGACCCAGCTAATAACATACATACTTATAGAGTAAAATCTACCTCGGATTATTCAGCGATATACCTACATTGAACTATGCTGCGCGCGCACCGTGTTTTGGCTATTCCATGTATGCAATGCGTGTAACGTTTTATGAATGAAAGTCACGTGATGTTTGTAAATACTATCGTGGGAATTCGCGGAAGTGAGCTATTTTTAGAATCAGATAATCTCTTGTCCGTCTTGTTTTTCTGTTAAGTAACGTTTCAGTTACTATTCTGTACAGTTTTATTTGACAAAATAAATAAAATTATTGATCAGTTACAACTTTTGTTCATTTATGCACTAGATTGATATTTTCCATAACAAATAACGTCATCACACTTTACGCGGGAGGAAATTTCGAAAGCCAAATGCAGCGGAGTACAACGGCGTTTGAAGAAAATACTCCTTTGATTCTCTAAAATTATTAGAAATAAGTCGTGTATGAATCGAAATAATAAGTATCAACCGTGGTATATCGCAGAATTCTGCGATATACCACGGTTGGTACTTATTATTTCTTAATTATATCTGTATTATCAATGAAAAATCCCATCTCATTGACCTTATACCACATACAAACATTGATACAATATCACCGGACTGGCTGATTTGTCAGTATCGTGACTGTCTCCCCGCCATACTTGTACATCAGTATAGATTCACGCGACTTGGCACATTATTTTATCTGTATTATCAATGGAAAATGCCACCCCATTCACCTTATCCCACATACAAACATTGACGATTTATCACCGACATACAATAACAGATGCCAGTAATGTCGCATAATGCATTAAACATTGAATGAAATCATCCAAAACCATAATATTAACAGAACAGAACAGAACATAAAGTTTATTTAGATTGGAGCAATATGCTCCTTATCCATAAAACTAGTCTGGGAACAGGCGTCGATGTAAGTTGCCTGGCCAGTCACATAGATATATGTTAACACCGAGACTATTAATTGGGTCGTATTGAGTTTCTGAACATATCAACGCCTGGGGAAACTGGCGGGGTTTCCCGTGAAATTATTAATCCTATAAATAGGCCTATTAGCACGTGACTTAAGTAATGACGTACTTGAATCGAAAGCGAGGCTGATAAAACTTTATAATTGGCCGCCATTGTTTACAGGTCAACGGAACGATAAGTAGTTTTAAAAAGTACAATGTGCATCTGATTTGAAATATTTACTCAATATTTAAGTTGTCCATAGTTCAATTACGCCGAATCGATCCATTACGATCTAAATGTAATATTTAAAATCCGCCATCTCGTCGATATAACACAGAAACGGGACATTATATGTAAATGAGTCTACGGGAACATTCGTGTATATTCGGAAATGATCGTGTATAATCGTGCCTGTTCGGCGATTTCCGATAGAATTCCGTTTCTATATTTAGCGATATTATCTTGTAGAGAAGAGTTGTCGTTCTTCAAATCTACACCCTCAAACAGTGGGTGTAAGTAGATGGCGGTACGTTCGGAAATCCAGTTTTCCCAGGCTGTCATTTGGCTAGAAGTTAAAAAGTGAAAAATCGAGAGACTGGAACCCATTTTAATTTAATTAATATCATTTTGATTTATATTGATATCGTTTTGATTTAATTGATATCATTTTAATTTAATTGATATCATTGGTGATATCGCTGCATGCGCAATTCTAGTAGTATGCAATACAGGACAAAACAGTTTGGGTATACATAGCTACTGACATGCAATAGTGCTTTTTGTGTAATTTCAGCAAACCAAGTGTGCCCCTTCATTGGTCCCCGTCAACATTGGAGAGTGGGGTCGGAGAGCCAGCCGTACCCCTTACAAATATTGATTCATGTATTTCATATAGCAAGCATAAAGAAAGACAAACTGATTATATCACGCCTACAGCGAAATACATGTATATGAAAATAATACTTGATTAATGGTTTTTTTTGGATTTTAACAAAAAGAAGTTCTATCTACAATTTATTGTGTGTTTTACGTTTATTTATCGTCGCTACCGGTTGCCCATATGAGCGACGCCTCCTGAAGAGATTAGTCATTTTAGATTTTGGAGGATAGTGCATGATACAGACAGAGACCCATTCCAGAGTCTCCTCTGGTTCTTTTACGTGCACGGCGTAAAGCACCGACACGAGACCTCGGTTTAACGTCCCATCTGAAAGACTGTTAATTTTATTAGGGTCAGACGGGGGATCGAATTTAGTAAAGCTTACTGTCTGATATACTTCATTTGTGTCAGTTACTAATTACTTACATTAAGCATTGTCGAATAAAAATAGTAAATTGTGTGTAGCATCATAATAGTGAATCTAATAAGTATCTTACTTTAGTTTATACAAATTTATTTTAGCTCGATTACGAAACAAGTTATTTCAACTTATATAAATCACTCTCGAGACCTCATTTTCCTGATGGAATACATCGCCACGAGGGAGAGAGAAGAGGCAACGTGGAATTTAAATGCCTTGCCTAAGGGCACAATCGTAACGGCTCCAGTGGGGCTCGAACTCCGGACCGTTCGCACCTGAAGCGAACGCGCTATCACGATTATCTTACTTTAACTAGGAGTCGTACTTGGTTTAAATTATCATGGTTTAAATTATCATGGTTTAAATTATCATGGTTTAAATTATCAATGTGTATTTTGTTTTTAATATCGAAGTACTTCTATAAAAAATAAGAGAAAATCGATTAATCCATACATGCACCACTCAAGTCTAAATAAACCTTGTTATTTACATAAAAACATATTTCATGTTCAAGACAACACTACTATTTACATTACATACATTTAGTTTATACAAATTTATTTTAGCTCGATTGCGAAACAAGTTCTTATAACTTATATTAATCACTCTCGAGACCTCATTCCTAATGGAATCCATCGCCACGAGGGAGAGAGAAGAGGCAACGTGCCTAAGGGCACACTCGTAACGGCTCCAGCGGGGCTCGAACTCCGGACCTTTCGCACCTGAAGCGAACGCGCAACCACTGCGCTATCACGACTTCCGTTTACATTTAGTTTTTGATTGGTGGAGAAAACAATGTATCTTTATCTTATGTGCCACAATAGTGTTTATTTTGCGTTCAGTATTTTTCATTCCATTTCATGTTAATAAGATTTGAAATTTCAATTAGCGACTGCTTTTCAGCGTTATCTCACACATATAGTAGTGCAATATGTTATAGATGAATGATGTATATATACATAGTCTCTTGTAACTCTGAATTGAGTGGCAATGTACTTTTTAATATGTAAACTATATTCTATGTTTGTTATATGCTGTACATTGATGAGACTGAAATAAAGAATTAAAGATAAATAAAATATAAAATATAGCTAAGTAATTATTAGACTATGTAATGATATACACTTTCTTTAATAGATTTAATAGGGCGTTTATGAAATTAAACCTCGCCTATGTAGAGTAAACGACCCCGTATTTAATTAACCATACTATATCTAAGTTTGATAATACAGTCAAACCTGTATTAGTGGTCACCTCCATTAAACAGTCAACCTGTATTAAGCAGCCAGTTTCCAGATTCCCAATGTGTTGTTTTGTTATGCACGTGCCCTCTAGCAAGCAGCAACCTGTGTTAAGCAGCCACTTTATGTGATTTCATTGACTGGCTGCTTAACACAGGTTTGACTGTATATGAGTTGTAATATTAAACATCTGAAGGTCACGAATGCATGCAGAAACTTTATCTGATCATGGATGATAACTAAGTTTTTAAAGCGACACTACAATGGGTGAAAACGAACATTTCTACAGAATGTAGGCCTAATGTCCTATTATATGGTGTAATTGTCTTCGAAATAATTGCCTCAAATACTGAGTATTTCAATTAATAAACAAACGTCGTATGCGATCGTATACGACGTTTGTTGACATAACAAAGTAATGTAAATAGGGATAACAAAATACAGCCATAATACAACGCGTTTATCCTGAATATCACGATTTATGGTACACATGTACCGTTATATCAAACACCTGTGCCACTGGATATTTATTTTAGACTATTCTTAGATAAATATCCTCTAAGCGACAGTATCACGCCTTTAGTATTGGCTCCAATCAACTCAGGAGCGTGAATGACCGTTATATGAAATCATATTTTCGCTTTTGAAAGTGAGTAGACCACAACAACACTGTTATTGATTCAATGTTAGTTATCATTTTCATTTTTATTTCCAAAGATTTTGTAGTAGTGATGCATTTAATCGGGTAAATGCATTTTTATTTTTTGGCATGTTGCGATGTAATGTCGCTTTAACTACTAGTAATACATAATGCAGTAGCATGTGATGTTTATAATGTGATAAGCTTTGCTGTAATATGCCTCTTGTAATTCTACACTAAATAGATATGTTATTTTATATGTTTAAGCATGTGTTTGTATTATTATGTTTGTACAATCATGGGGCTTTAATAAAGATGACAATGATTAAGTGTTGAACTTAAATGAAAACAGACGAAAAGTAATTGTATCTCTGACGTCAAAATACGAGTCGTGGTTAATAATCACAGTAATGTATAAAATGAAACTATTAAATAATATTGCGAAAAAAAATATGCATCGGCCGGGAATCGAACCCGGGCCGCCCGCGTGGCAGGCGAGCACTCTACCACTGAACCACCGATGCTCACATTTAAAAATGTTCACAGTAATGAACTAGATACAGACAATTGAGAGATTGTTCGCATCAATGATCTTGTGATCGACATCTTATACATTACAGTAACAATACTACATTAATGTACAGTTTTGCATTGCACATTCATAACACTTTTTTCTGACAGAGTCTATTTTAAACGATAAGTACAGTACCGTAACCAGAGGAAAATTTCAACCGAGGCAACCTAGGGGTTCTGGGGGCATGATCCCCCTTAAAATTGTTGGGGTATAAAAGCGATTTCCTGCGTATTCTGATTTAATGCGTTTAGACGTATAATTATGTAGTGACCTTTCAGCTCTCTAGCAGTCAACATTCTATACAGAAAAGGGATATTTTTGGCATGTTATTTATTTAATTTTTCATTTATTTTGTCTTGCTTTGGAAATTTTAACTGAGGCAGCTGCCCCGGTGTGCATCAGTGTGGCTACGGGCCTGAAGTATGCATAAGTAATATATAATCAATAATACTGTCAAACTTGCTCGAACGACCTCGTCTATTAAGAATCCACTTGTATTAATTAAGAGAAAACATTTTCATTTTCCCGTTATTGTTAAGAAACAAATTGACCTGCATTAAGAGACCATCCCTGCATAGAGACCGCGTTTTGCCATTCCCTTTGGTGGTCATTTTAATACAAGTTTAACTGTATTTGATTTCATCATAATAATTGTAACAGCTATGTTGCTATGGTCCACTACAATGTGTAACTATTGTATTTGCTTTAAGCATCGTATATGTTTTACGCAATAAACTATTGTCGTCGTCGTCGTCGTCGTCGTCGTCGTCGTCGTCGTCGTTGTCGTTGTTGTTGTTGTTGTTGTTGTTGTTGTTGTTGTATGTGCTATATTTTGTTTGTAAATATGCACACCGCATGTGTAAATCAAATTACGCTCCTGCATGTGCGAAACAGATGTGTTAAATTTAAATTGCTTGGTAAATACTTCCAAATCTTACCTTAATCTACTGCGAAATGTAAACATATTCTAACACCAAGAACTGTTCCTCCCACTAGCACTGTACTAGCATGACAATACATGTATACACTGTCTAATTTCACTGGCATACGGGAAGCGCTTCAAATCAATTTTCTTCTTTATTAAAACATAAACAAAAATCCTTCCTGAATAGGTCCTCATCAAACTTATCTTAACATGACAGTAACCGCGACATGCCAATCATGTTAATAATTAGAGGGTTAATCTACGATTATATCAACACTTATAATTGACTAAATTAACCATTTAATAATGAATTTCACTTAGGATTGTAAGCTATATGAAACTATCGCGGTGGGTTAATAATCATAAAAATAAAATTATTAAATAATATTGCGATAAAAAATATGCATCGGCCGGGAATCGAACCCGGGCCGCCCGCGTGGCAGGCGAGCATTCTACCACTGAACCACCGATGCTCACATTTAAAAACATTTACAGTAATGAAGTAGGTACAGACAATTGAGAGATTGTTCGCATCTTGTGATCGACGTCTTGTACATTTACAGTAACAGTTTTGCATTGCACATTCATAAAAACTTTTTTCTGACAGAGTCTATTTTAAACGATAAGTACAGTACCGTAGCCAGAGGAAAATTTCAACTTAGGGGGTCTGGGGGCATGTTCCCCCTTAAAATTGTTGGGGTATAAAAGCGATTTCCTGCGTTTTCTGATTTAATGAGTTTAGACGTATAATTATGTAGTGACCTTTCAGCTCTCTAGCAGTCAACATTCTATACAGAAAAGGGATATTTTTGGCATGTTATTTATTTAATTTTTCA
Organism: Archivesica marissinica; assembly: GCA_014843695.1. Classification (NCBI taxonomy): domain Eukaryota; kingdom Metazoa; phylum Mollusca; class Bivalvia; order Venerida; family Vesicomyidae; genus Archivesica; species Archivesica marissinica. The sequence continues at coordinate 12,405,909 of CM026401.1, read as the reverse complement.
TTTATTTTTTCTTGCTTTGGACATTTTAACTGAGGCAGCTGCCCAGTGTGGCTACGGGCCTGAAGTATGCATAAGTACTATATAATAAACAATTACATAGAGTCAAACGTGCTCGAACTACCTCGTCTATTAAGAATCCACTTGTATTAATTAAGAGAAAACATTTTCATTTTCCCGTTACTGTTAAGAAACAAATTGACCTGCATTAAGAGACCATCCCTGCATAGAGACCGCGTTTTGCCATTCCCTTTGGTGGTCATTTTAATACAAGTTTAACTGTATTTGATTTCATCATAATAATTGTAACAGCTATGTTGCTATGGTCCACTACACTGTGTAACTATTGTATTTGCTTTGTTGTTGTTGTTGTTGTTGTTGTTGTTGTTGCTGTTGTGTTGTTGTTGTTGTATGTGCTATATTTTGTTTGTAAATATGCACACCGCATGTGTAAATCAAATTACCCTCCTGCATGTGCGAAACAGATGTGTTAAATTTAAATTGCTTGGTAAATACTTCCAAATCTTACCTTAATCTACTGCGAAATGTAAACATATTCTAACACCAATAACTGTTCCTCCCACTAGCACTGTACTAGCATGACAATACATGTATACACTGTCTAATTTCACTGGCATACGAGAAGTGCTTTAAATCAATTTTCTTCTTTATTAAAACATAAACAAAAATCCTTCCTGAATAGGTCCTCATCAAACTTATCTTAACATGTCAGTAACCGCGACATGCCAATCATGTTAATAATTAGAGGGTTAATCTACGATTATATCAACACTTCTAATTGACTAAATTAACCATTTAATAATGAATTACACTTCGATTGTAAGCTATATGAAACTATCGCGGTGGGGTATCAGCGTTGGCACTTTAACAATTATTTTACGGATCATGTGAACGCTATTGAGTTTCAAAACCTCAAAACTAATTTTTCATTACCTTGTTATATGACTGTGACATTTGAAAACGATTTTGACACAGATTAATAACAGATAAACAAGCGACTGTGTTCGCAGATAATATATAGGTATACATAGTTTATATGTGTTCGCAGATCATAGATAGGTATACATAGTTTATATGTGTTCGAAGATAATAGATATATATACATAGCTTATATGTGTTCGAAGATAATATATATATATATATACATAGCTTATATGTGTTCGAAGATACTAGATATATATACATAGCTTATATGTGTTCGAAGATAATATATATATATATACATAGCTTATATGTGTTCGAAGATACTAGATATATATACATAGCTTATATGTGTTCGAAGATACTAGATATATATACATAGCTTATATGTGTTCGAAGATAATAGATATATATACATAGCTTATATGTGTTCGAAGATCATAGATAGGTATACATAGCTTATATGTGTTCGCAGATCATAGATAGGTATACATAGCTTATATGAGTATCCTCCAAAAATCTAAAATGACTAATGTCTTCGGGAGGCGTCGCTCACATGGGCAACCGGTAGCGACGATAAATAAACGTAAAACGCACACATTTATATTAGTTCTAATAAGTAACGATGGTTTTATATTAATTTGGCTAAATTATGATTGTATTATATTATTATTATCAGAACTCATAACACTGTTAAATTTATATGCAAGCGGTCTATTGCAATAATGTGAATCAACCAGGTTGCTATAACATGGACATATAAAAAAATTATACAAATAAAATAATAAAATTTAATATTTTCAATATCTATCGATCCACAATATAAATACTATCTCTCGTTTCTTGGAATTTGGTTTCTGCCATATCGACCTGTTTGAATACGAATCGAATGACCAGCTATTCTAAATTTGTAAAAACAACCCTGGTTGGTTGGTTGGTTGGTTGGTTGGTTGGTTGGTTGGTTGGTTGGTTGGTTGGTTGGTTGGTTGGTTGGTTGGTTGGTTGGTTGGTTGGTTGGTTGGTTGGTTGGTTGGTTGGTTGGTTGGTTGGTTGGGTGGTTGGTTGGTTGGTTGGTTGGTTGGTTGGTTGGTTGGTTGGTTGGTTTGTTGGTTGGTTGGTTGGTTGGTTGGTTTGGTGGTTGGTTGGTTGGTGGTTGGTGGTTGGTTGGTGGTTGTGGTTGGTGGTTGGTTGGTGGGTGGTTGGTTGGTGGTTGGTTGGGTGGTTGTGGTTGGTTGGTTGGTTGGTTGGTTGGTGTTGGGTGGTTGGTTGGTTGGTTGGTTGGTGTTGGTTGGGTTGGTTGGTTGGTGGTGGTTGGTGGTTGGTTGGTGGTTGGTGGTTGGTTGGTTGGTTGGTTGGTGGTTGGTTGGTTGGTTGGTTGGTTGGTGGGTGGTTGGTTGATTGGTTGGTGGTTGGTTGGGTCTTGGGTGGTTGGTTGGTTGGTTGGTTGGTTGGTGGTTGGTTGGTTGGGTGGTTGGTGGTTGGTTGGTGGTTGGTGGTTGGTGGTGGTTGGTGGTGGTGGTTTGGTGGTGGTTGGTTGGTTGGTTGGTTGGTTGGTTGGTTGGTTGGTTGGTTGGTTGGTTGGTTGGTTGGTTGGTTGGTTGGTTGGTTGGTTGGTTGGTTGGTTGGTTGGTTGGTTGGTTGGTTGGTTGGTTGGGGCGACTCCTCCTTAAGCATGGAACAGGCGTCGATATAGTTTGCCTTGTCAGTCAAATAAATATATTTTAACACCGAGACCACTAATTGGACCGTATTGAGTTTCTGATCATATCAACGCCTGGGGAAACTGGACGGATTGTCCGTGTAATTATTGACTCGCATTAAGCCTATTAATAGGCCTATTAGCACGTGACTTAATTAAGACGTATTTGAATGGAAAGCGAGGCACTGCAATGTTGAGTTTCTGATAATATCAACTATCATTGTGCCAGAAGATAAACAGTGAAATATCGACAGACTGGAACCCAGACTACAATTCCTGTGTGTGTGTGTTTTACGTTTATTTATCGTCGCTACCGGTTGCCCATATGAGCGACGCCTCCTGAAGAGATTAGTTATTTTAGATTTTGGAGGATAGTGCATGACAGACAGAGACCAATTCCAAAATATCCTCTGGTTCTTTTACGTGCACGGTGTAAAGCACCGACACGAGACCTCGGTTTAACGTCCCATCTGAAAGACTGTTAATTTTATTAGGGTCAGACAGGGGATCGAACCAGCGATTCCAGACGCACCCCTGGTTCTTGTACACTGTGTTCATAGAACGAACGCAATGCTCTACATATATCGTGTTTCAACACCACATTTGAATATATTAAATGCTGTAGGTGAAGTAAACGATGCGCATAGCGGCATAGGGAACCTGGGGCAAAGTGACTTTGTGTATTTGCGGAAATTGAAACGTTAAGATGATTTCATTGATATTTAACCGATAACAAGCACATTTACAGTTGAAGCAAATCACATTCAGATACAATCATTACGTAAAACGCCCTTAGATATATCTGTTTGAACTTAAAGTATTTTGTAAATGCAAACGAGTGAAAGAGAGGGACGAGGAGCGGGAGAGAGGGATAGGGTGGAGGAATGGGAGAGAGATAAAGATAGAGAGAGGGGGTGTGGGAGAAAGAGGGAGGGAGGAGGAGCGGGAGAGAGTGATAGGGGGAGAGATAAAGATAGAGAGAGTGGGTGTGGGAGAAAGAGAGAGAGAGGATGTGGGTGAAAGATAGAGAGAGGGGGTGTGAGAGAGAGATAGAGAGAGAGAGGGAGATAGAGCGTATGTGGGAGAAAGAGGGAGGAGGAGCGGGAGAGAGAGTGATAGGGGGACAGGAGTTGGAGAGAGATCAAGATAGAGAGGGGGTGTGGGAGAAAGAAAGAGAGAGAGAGAGGATGTGGGCGAAAGAGAGAGAGAGTGAGAGCGGATGTGGGCGAAAGAGAGAGAGAGAAGTATTTCTGTCTATGAAACATAGGTTGGGAGTCGTGATAGCGCAGTGGTAGCGCGTTTGAACCCCACTGGAGCCGTTATGATTATGTCCTTAGGCAAGACATTTAAATTCCACGTTGCCTCTTCTCTCTCTCTCGTCGCGATGGATTCCATCAGGAATGAGGTCTCGATAGTGATTATTATTAGTTGTAAGAACTTGTTTCGCAATCGACCTAACATAAATGTGTATAAGCTAAGCATAGGACGTGCGTGTGTAGCTAGTTGACACGTGCTCGGATGCTTATAAACTGAAAAATGTGCACTTCATTTATTCTATGTTATCAAGAGTATTGTGTGCTGGTGTTTATCTATCGTCGCTACTGGTTGCCCATATGAGCGACGCCTCCTGAAGAGATTAGTCATTTTAGATGTGCGGAGGATAGTGCAATGATACAGACAGAGACCCATTCCAGGGTCTCATCTAGTTCGTGTACGTGCACGGTGTAAAGCACAGCCACGAGACCTCGGTTTAAAGTCCCATCTGAAAGACTGTTAATTTTATTATGGTCAGATCAGGGATCGAACCTGCGATCGCTGGATCCATTGGACTACAGATCCGTCTGTGAAGAGTGTTGGGTGTAAGACGTGCATTTATATGACTTCAATGTGCATATCATATTATTCACATGCAAGTATACACATTGATTTCATAGTATGAGTTCATCGTTAATGCATTCTAAACACTGGTAAATATGCTAGTGTAATCTACAAACTACATCATTTCTTTGATCTCCAATCATATTTAACTAGCGATTGATATATTTAAGCAAAAGTAATATTATTCAGGGAAATTATTTCCAAGAAGATTTATCTCTCGCTTAGACTAAACTCGACCCCTCTGTGAGTTACACGAACACATAAAGTGCATTAGCACTGGCATTTTAACGAAAATGTACTTACGAATTGGTTATTAATTCACCATGGCTACATTGCGTCTGGTAGTTTCACTGTATCACCAACCAGCCTCGTGTTTATAAAGAAGTCGTGATAGCGTAGTGGTAGAGCATTCGCTTCAGGTGCAAATGGCCCGGAGATCGAACCCCGCTGCAGCCGTTACGAGTGTACCCTTAGGCAAGGCATTTAATTCCACATTGCATCTTCTCTCTCCTACGTGGTGGCGATGGATTCCATCAAGAATGAGGTCTCGAGAATGATTAATATAAGTTGTAAGAACTTGTTTCGCAATCGAGCTAAAGTAAATTTGTATAAACTAACACCGACGCGTTAAATATATCATGACACAATTACGCATCTGAATAGTGATACGCATGTTAGTTTTTAGAAAACTGTTCTTTCAAAAATAGGTGTTATAAATATGTATTGTTGTTGTATTTTCGCTATATCACATATGCACACATCCAATTTGTCTTGTAGTTGTTTTTTTAACAGTATCACAACTCAGCTTTGTGTTTTCTATTAAGCAGACAGAAGTGTGTATGTTATTGAGATATCAACACGCCAACAAATGTTTTATTTTTCAATAATATGTTTTTGCGTACACATTTATTTGTAGTTTCCTTGTGTCACTATATCATTGTATTGATGTTTTACCACTAGTGTACATTTGCTATTGTCACGGTATTATTTAATATAGAATATTAGCAAACTAAAAACGTCAATATGTCCTAGAGTGCGAAACACACACACAATCGAAGTGGAAGTCGTGATTGTTCAGTGGATGCGCGTTCGCTTCATGTGTGAATGCGAAAGGCCCGGAGTTCGAGCCCCGCTGGAGCCGTTACGTTTGTGCCTTTAGGCAAGACATTTAAATTCCACATGCCTCTTTTCTCACCCTCGTAGCGATGGATTCCATCAGTAATGAGGTATCGAGAGTAATTAATATAAGTCATAAGAACTTGTTTCGCAATCGAGCTAAAATAAATTTGTATAAACTAGACACACAAACAATTATTTTTGAAAATTATGATATCCACTATGTAAGCCAATCGTTTCAATAAATAAATAATTTAAACTTAACACATACTTTTTTTCTCCATATCACTACCCCAGTAAATTAATATTTTGTCAAACTGTGTTTTGCATATATCGCTGAAGATTGAATGGAAAACTTTAGTAAAGGACATAATTAATTGTCTTATTTACATCTAAGATGTGATTTTTATCTAACATTCTTACAAAGTGTTTTGTATCTGATGTTTTATCGTTGTTTAGTTTACTGATTTAAGGAGGATAATGGAATACACAAAGGCCAGTACTTCTGACATAGACATAGTGTAAACTAGAATATAATCAACTGAACACTTTAATAGATAGCTTTTAAAGATAAACAGTAATACAGTGTATGTGCGTGTACTATATATGGCACCAGTACACGTCTGAGATAGACGGATATGTAGTCCAGTGGTAACACGCTGGACTGGTAATCCAGGGATCGCAGATTCGATCCCCCGTCTGACCATAATAAAATTAACAGTCTTTCAGATGGAACTTTAAACCGAGGTCTCGTGTCGGTGCTGTAAACCGTGTACGTAAAAGAACCAGAGGAGACTCTGGAATGGTTCTCTGTCTGTATCATTGCACTATCCCACTATAATCTAAAATGACTAATCTCTTCAGGTCATATGGGTAACCGTTAGCGACGATAAATAAACGTAAAACACTGAAATAGTGTACGTCAGTGTTCGGTGTGGCTGGGGCTGGGGGCGGAGAGGAAACACCCGGGACATGTCCCTGGTACAGTACCCTCGCCTGTCACGCCATGGGTGGGGGGGTATTCAATATTACAAGCTACTTAGTAATGCACAAAAGGTTTTTTTCCAAAAATGCCTGTCAGCATATCAGACACACACATAACATTGCTGATCGTCACTTATTATACACCTCTTTCGTTTAAACGTATACCGTAAAGGTTACTATTGAATTCAAACACTTAATGCTTCTTTATGAAGTCATGGAGATAGCAATTATCGGAAGGTTCTCACATTTCACAATGAAGTAGAATTGGCTCGAGTGAATTCAGTTATCCATTCGCCGTCGAAATCCGTTTTAAGTTAGAAAGGTCAAATTGAGTAAGATCACCATCGAAGTTTTGACACCCTCAACACAGAAATAACTAGAACAACAAGAACAAGTGCTTGATTTCACATGACCTTGATTTGACCTTCAAATGTCAACCTCAATGTCATGGGTCATGGCTTTATTTGAAATTTCAAATGAGGTTTCCTATAGATGTTACATTGAAACTATATGTCAATACTGAAATAAATAATACTTCGTTAGTGAGGTGAATGCATAGTTTACTATGGAAGTCAATTGGAGTGAACACTTCACTGATCGCCCTGACTGACCGACCGACCGACCGACCGACCGATCAAGGGAGATAATTCAATCAAATGATACTTCTTTAATTGTTAAATATTATCTCCCTTGAATTGACGAAAATGTCAAATATTAAAATGATGATTGACTTATGAGCAATAAATGAAAGAAATGTTTGATCAATTAAGATATTTAGATATATTCAGAGTCCCAATATGTTATACATTTGAAATCTATTAAGCAGCCACATGTATTAAGCAGCCACTTTCTGAGATGTCCTTGACTGGCTACTTAAGACAGATTTGACTTTATATATACGAAGGAGCTTACTATGTAGGTATTTTATGTTGTTTACTTTTATATTCATGATACGAATATATAAATTTAAATATGCACATATTGAAGAGGAAAGTAAACAAAGTTATCGATCGTTCATGTTGTGCGGGTATGTGGTTTGTCGCAAGCCCGCATGGTAGAAATTAGTTCTGGTTAGGTACTGAATACCTAAAACACGTCAATGAATTATTCATGGATTTAGGTATACATTTAAATTTGTTTACTTTTTATGTTTAGGGATATGCGAAAGCATTTAGACCCACGCGGAGCTATGAATGGCATGCGCGCCAAACTTGCGGATTAATTCACAGATTATGCGCTTAATAAATAAATAAAAGTTAAGGACCTATGTTCTAGGTCATTGCTGACTATTTACACATACAGATAATAACGGTAATAATAATAATAATGATTATTAATAATAATAATAATATAATAATAATAATAATAATAATATAAAGACTTTATAGCTTGGATTATACAAATTTATTTTAGCTCGATTGCGAAACAATTTCTTTCAACTTATATTAATCACTCTCGAGACCTCATTCCTGATGGAAGGAGAGAGAAGAGGCAACGTGGAATTTAAATACCTTTCCTAAGGGCACAATCGTAACTGGTCCAGCGGGGCTCGAACTCCGGACCTTTCACACCTGAAGCGAACGCGCATCCACTGCGCTATCACGACTTCCACAATGATTTATTGAGAGATAAATGGAGATCGTTATATATATTCGGATTCCCACTCTGCTACTTTGTAATACCTTTCACCTCTATTAAGCAGCCATTACTATAATAGTACTCAATTCAACAGCTACGTCAATCTAGCATTAGGCCCTCAGCAAACTAAAACATGAAATGTTACAATGAAATATGTAAACAATGACCACTGGCGTGTGTTTTTACCTTTAATTATCGTCACTACCGGTTGCCCACATGAGCGACGCCTCCTGAAGAGATTAGTTATTTTAGATGTTGGAGGATAGTGCAATGATACAGACAGAGACCCATTCCAGAATCTCCTCTGGTTCTTTTACGTGCACGGTGTAAAGCACCGACACGAGACCTCGGTTTAACGTCCCATCTGAAAGAGTGTTAATTTTATTATGGTCAGACGGGGGATCGAACCTGCGATCCCTGGAATACAAGTCCAGCGTGTTACAACTGGACTACAGATCCGTCTGTAATGACCACTGGCATGGCAAATGAGATCTATATACATGTATTAGTTGCAAGAACTACTACTTATATACATGCATACTTGTAATTGAGAGATTTTTAAAAATGTTATTTAAGTTTATTTAACGTCGCTACCGGTTACCCATTTGAGCGACGGGCAGTTTACCTAACAACACCTTTCATGGGCAGGCACCAGCTGATATCCAGTACCAGGTGGACAAACATTCGTAAGAAACTTCCAACTTTGTCAAATAAAGAGTTTGGAATGTGGAACAGAATGTGCTGTTTTGATGTGATAACGGAGGGAATTGCACAAGTGAAACCCTGAATATATGACATATTGTCTAAGTAGTTTACTATTTAGTCTCGGTGGATAACGGTGGAGAATGGAGGACGATCGCAAGTTGTAAGAGGAGTTCGAGCCCCGCTGGAGCAGTTACGAGTATGCTCTTAGACAGCACGGCATTTAAATTACAAATTGTCTCTTCTATCTCCCTCGTGGCGATGTATTCCATCAAGAATGAGGACTCTAGAGTGATACGTTGCACGAACTTGTTTCGCAATCGAGCTAAAGAAAATTTGTATAAACTAATCTAAGTGTTAAGGTACTATTTCGATAAGTATGCTAATACACACGGCACACTCAACTTGAAGTATGAGAAACATGTTCCTACTTTGCAACTCTGTTCATCCGTAGAGTAACCACTTGTCCCAGCAGATGTAGGTCGTTCTGTCTCCCTGCCGCTTGTAAACCCTGTAACAATTGACGCAACGGCCGTGAACCTTTCTGCCTCCCTACCTCTCACTACCTGAGCATCACCAGATTGCGTCCTGCGCTTTTTTCTAATATTAGCAACTCCCTCTTCCTTACACCTGACCACTGCTGGTATCGCAATACCATTCCTTTCACATATCCCTTCCTCATTGCTACGTAACATGTCTTTTATTTGCTCCGTTTCCTTTTCAAATTTCCGTTCAAAATACATTGCTGCCATTATGCTATCATTGTCTGGTACGGATTGATCAAGGTTTTGAGCCGAGGAGAACACAATATCCATATCGTCATCATATTCAAACGTTTCATGATCAGATTCAGTATTTATTGAAGATTCACCAGTTCCCATTGTTTCGTCTGTCTTACAACCATCAAGTCCATGTTTAATTGGAACACTCTTTGAATATTCAGTAGACTTACCAGTTGATGTTGCAGGTCTTTTGTAATTTGGCAAAATTTCGAACGATTTCAGTTTTCTTCTGATATTAGTCGGCGTTCCTAGCGATTCGATGGAGTCGTTTATATTAGAGTGATGCGTAGTATTGTGCTGCGAAAACTGCGGTGAACTAGTTGGCATATCATTGTTTCGTGGTATTTTCTTGTCTCCAAACAAGTGAAGATCTGTTTTCGTTTTAATCATATCATGTTCGGTATTATCAACACTCTCATTAGTGTGTTCTTCTGTTAGTTCCAAATCAGCGTTGACATTAGAATCAGCATCATCTTTGTCTTTGAAATCGTCTGTACAACTCGAATAACGGGACCAATCAGCTACGCAACTTCCAGTCCTTTGTGGCAGTCTTCTATCCAAACTCCGCGTTCCGCGTTCCAAGTAGAATTCATATCTGTCCTTTGCACGCGTCTTTGGGACAATTTCCACGAAGCTAAAACTGTCGTGCTTACGGATTCGGCTTGAACGATGCCGGATGTTATTAGGTATTCCGTCAACACTCCTTCCATCTATGTCATTCCTAGTCTTCAGTGGTTTGCTCGGTACACTAGAAAACACATGTCTTACTTGTGTAGTACGTGGCCCCGACATATCTGACTCAAGTCTTATTTCCCTTCTCCGATGTCGTTCCTTTTGCCGTCTACGACGTTCCCCCTACAGTAATGGTCAGTAAAATTAACATATTTAGACATGTAAACACAAATTCTGCTCAACACAAGTCTTCTTGTTTTATCTATGCATACTAAAACCGTCTATTTATATCCAGTAAATATTGACACAGAAGAGTTCACAGTTCTTTAAATACAACCTGGTTTATCTGTCGAGGTACGTGATCGAATGCTGCTAGTATTGGAATATCAATGACATCCTTTTACTGTATATCCATAGATGAGCAAGAAACGATCGGCCGTTTATTAATCAACTTCTATGAAGAAGACCCGTATTGTATAAAAAATTTGAAATATTTAAATCATGGTTTTTGATCATGAGAGTATTGACCGTTATCAGGTGTCATTATTTATAGGAGCAGTCTTTATAAATTCTTAAGCATGTTCGGTATTACCTATCACTGGTATAGTATGTAGGATTTGCTGAATGAATGGTTAGATCATCGGAGAGGGTGAATGGATAGCTTTTATATATACAACATATGTTGACTTACGGTATTAAATGTCAATAGAGGAGTAATCTTTATTAAGTCATTACTCAGCAATATCAAGTCAAAATATTTCCAAAGACCTAATTACCTAAAAAAAACAAGGTCGCCGTTTAAATCTTGAAAATAAATAGATAATTATATAGCCATCGATGTCTCTTTAACAATCAATTGCTATATATCGCTTAAATCGGTTTTGCCATTTTGGGGCAGTGGTGTCGGAGGCGGATTTTTTATATTTTATACTTGTGGAAGTTATGTCCGCGGCCCCAATATTTTGGCAAGCCGGGTGTATTTTTATTTTATACTTGTGGAATTTATACGCCACATTGCAAGTGACGGCTATGTAGATCTACGCTGGGTTCCTACGCACTGTACACAGGGTGGGTAACATGTACCGGATACCCGTTTATAGAACGTACATTTATGTTTGTTATTAACCATCGTCATCGGCAAGACGTCACGCCAATTGGCGTTGACGTGACTGGAACATAATTATATTTTTGTAAAATAATATAATAAAATAACAACACGTATTTACTTTTTATGTCCAGAAGCCATTAAAATCGTTTTTACAGTATCTACATCTCAAAATGTTCCAGGGGAAACATAACCCGGACCCCCTAGCAGAACCGGCCCTCATAATCTACGGTCCCAATGTCAGCTCGCTTCCGACGCACCTGTAGGCGATAACTATGAGCTAAGATTGAGAAAATAGTGAAATAAAATATATGCCGAGGAGTGCGTTACATATGTAGTAGGAGCGTCTAGTGGGTGGGGATCTGTGTATTATGACGTGCGTTACATATGTAGTAGGAGCGTCTAGTGGGTGGGGATCTGTGTATTATGACGTGCGTTACATATGTAGTAGTAGCTTCTAGTGGGTGGGGATCTGTGTATTATGACGTGCGTTACATATGTAGTAGGAGCTTCTAGTGGGTGGGGATCTGTGTATTATGACGTGCGTTACATATGTAGTAGGAGCTTCTAGTGGGTGGGGATCTGTGTATTATGACGTGCGTTACATATGTAGTAGGAGCTTCTAGTGGGTGGGGATCTGTGTATTACCACAAAACAGGGATCTGTGTATTATGACGTGCGTTACATATGTAGTAGGAGCTCTAGTGGGTGGGGATCTGGTATTAGACGTGCGTTACATATGTAGTAGGAGCTTCTAGTGGGGGGGATCTGTGTATTAGACGTGCGTTACATTGAGTAGAGCTCTAGTGGGTGGGATCTGATAGACGTGCGTTACATAGTAGTAGGAGCTGTAGGGTGGGGATCTGTGTATATGACGGCGTACATATTAGTAGGAGCTTCTAGTGGGTGGGGATCTGTGTATTATGACGTGCGTTACATATGTAGTAGGAGCTTCTAGTGGGTGGGGATCTGTGTATTATGACGTGCGTTACATATGTAGTAGGAGCTTCTAGTGGGTGGGGATCTGTGTATTATGACGTGCATTACATATGTAGTAGGAGCTTCTAGTGGGTGGGGATCTGTGTATTATGACGTGCGTTACATATGTAGTAGGAGCTTCTAGTGGGTGGGGATCTGTGTATTATGACAAGTTCGAGCACTTGTTGTTATTCCGTTATTGTATTAGTTAGAAACCCCCTGGATTAGTTTAAACGTTATTTATTTTACAACGATTGCGAAGCAAGTTCTAACAACTTATATTAATCACTCTCGTTGGCGCGTATGGAAGTGTATGTGTGGTCATTCGTGTAGGAGGAAACATGAGTACCCGGAGAAAACCCACATGTCCGATCTGGCGATCACCGTACAATCTCACATACCTCCCGGTACGAGGATCGAACCCGGGTTGCATTGGTGAGAGCCTAGCTCGCTAACCACTGCGCTAATCAGACAGCCAGCAGTACCGTAGCCAGAGGCTAATTTCAACTGAGGCAATCTAGGGGGTCCAGGGGCATGTTCCCCCTTAAAATTGTTGGGGTATAGAAGCGATTTCCTACGTTTTCTGATTTAATGAGTTTAGACGTATACTTATGTACTAACCTTTCAGCTCTCTAGCAGTCAATATTTTATACACAAAGGGATATGTTTTGCATTTTATTTATTGAATTTGTTTGGTTTTTTTCCCAGTTTTTTTTGCTTTGGAAATTTTAACGGTGTGCATCAGTGTGGTTACGGGTCTGGCCAAAATTCAGTATTTCTGTAGTATTTCAGAAAAGAATTCTACCTAAGACACGTTTAATGCACTTGAAATACGTGTACTATCATTTTGACTATATAGGATTGTCATATATCCATTTCTCTGTAACAACTGATAATAATATATACATCAATGTGTGCAAATCAATTTTATGATATCATTATTTGTTTCTTTTGGGGGTCTTATAGTCACAACAACTGGCGACTATCCAGCTTATTGGTGGATTACGACCCCCGGGTGCTCCTCTGTACAGTATTTAAAGCATTGAAGGACCCCCGAGTAGAACCACCGACCTTTTATAATCCAGCTGGATAGCTGCCTCACATGAAATATTTCGACAGCCTCAATGGGATTCGAACCTATACATATCTCTTTAAAAGTTTAAACATACCTTAATGCGCATTCGATCCTGTTCTATATCATTTTCCAAATCACGTAGAATGTTTTGAAGAATAGCAACTACTTTGTCATTGTTCTCATCAGCTGGGTTGTTCCTAATGTGTTCATTAGAAACAGCAAGATTCATATCTCTTTCATATGTGTCTCTAAAGCGTCGTGGAGGCTTTACGTAAATCAGCTGATTCCATTCTCCAAATGATCTGGTGTCAGTGGTGGGCGTCAGTTCGTTCTGTGCTTCATTGTCGTTGGCTGTACGCCGTGTGTACTGCATGCTGGCTTCATAAGATGGGATCGATGTAAGCGTCTCTTGGAGGAAAGCCATTTCTCCTTAGCTGTGTTAGACTCCCGGCGGTCGGAAGGTCGGATATGTCAGACAACAGTCACAGTATCCTCTCCGTCTACAAAATAATGTAAAGTCCTATGTAAGTATATTGATAGATATATAGATATACTAATGGACATAGAAAACGCACACTTCGATAAGTGTGTTTTTAACTTTTTACATGAAAAACAATAACTAAATAAATACATAGGCCTATATTTTTAAACATTTTGGAATATTTTTAGTTGTTCAGTTTGTGTTTTGTAATACAGATGTGATATATCTTTGATGGAATCCTTCGTATTTCGTTTTCATGTAATACTAATCATATAATGTAGGTGTGCGTTTTCTATGTCCTCTAGTATATAATGTAGGTGTGCGTTTTCTATGTCCTCTAGTATATAATGTAGGTGTGCGTTTTCTATGTCCTCTAGTATATAATGTAGGTGTGCGTTTTCTATGTCCTCTGGATTATAATGCAGGTGTGCGTTTTCTATGTCCTCTAGTATATAATGTAGATGTGCGTTTTCTATGTCCTCTAGTATAATTATAATGTAGGTGTGCGTTTTCTATGTCGTCTAGTATAGATATTATTAATATTACTGTCCCTGTGGTCACAGGTTCGATACCCCGCCCGTTCCGATTAATAATAGTCTGTATAAACCACCGAGGTATCGTGTATCGGTGCTATACACCGGGCATGTAAACTAATCAGGGGTTCTTCTGAAATTGGGAGGGCTTCTGTATCTCTATTCTCCAAGAATACTATAATTGTATTAGTGTGCCTGTATGCGTCGCCCCGATTAACTTATAGATCAGTACAATCCTGTCGCATGCACATACACCAATTATTACAGATATTTAAGATCCAACCACACAGACACGCAAATGCAATGCATATGTTCACGTATAAATGCATTGCTACTACAAATACTTCCGAATACATTCGAACAGTAGCATTGAATCAATAAAGTGTGTTCTAGTGGTATATAAACTTCTTAAACTTTATTAAACTTCTAAAATTGGAAATAGGATTTCATATAACGGTCAGCCATGCCCCTGAAGTGACGTTTGTTTATCATTGGAGTCAATATTAAAAGCGAGATAATGTCATTTAGAGATACCTTAACTAAGATTAATCTACAAATAAATATGCATAGGCACAAATGTGAGATATAACGGTAAATATGTACCATAAAGCATGTGTTATTCAGGATACATGCGTTGTATTACGCATGTATGTCGATCCAATTTACATTATTTTGTTACATGTGTGTCAACAAACCGAGTATATAACATGACTGTTTTTTAGGCAAATATTTGGAAACAAAGTATACCATTATACCAATAGGAAAATACATTCCCGTAGAAATTTGCATTTTCACTGATGTAGTGTCGCTTTAATGTCCTATCCTAACAGTTTATCCGTTAGTAGATGCATTATCAATCTTAATAAATAGAGGATAGTTGTTTGTTTTGAGTGAATATGGAATATATCTCAATGAGAAGTGAGAACATTTCAAATATTTTCACGAGCGCGTTGCGCGATTGAAAATATGCAAATTTTCTCACTTCGAGGTGAGATATATTCCATATTCACTCAAAACAAACACATTTTCCTTTTATTGTATGCTAATTGGAGAAAAACAAACACAAAGTGAAGAAATAAAATAATTGGCCGCCGTGGTTTTGCGCGGATGAATACATTGACGACTATACGTCGTGAGTCGATACACAAATCTGCCGCCATCTTGAATTTAAAGTTGAATCGAGGAAACATACATGAAAATATTTATTGGTTTTGTTGTTACAATTTGCAAGTGACAAAATTCGAGACATTGTCAGTTGTATTTCGCTTTTGATTTGTTTCATAACAAAAACAACAATACAGGTAAATAGTGTCATTGAAGCCAGGTAAACGGTGAAAATTAAATGACACGTGTGACATGGTGCAAGTTGGTGTATTGGGAAGGGAGATAATAAAAAAAGTAGTCCGGCAAAATATAGTGAGTGATATGCAATGAGTGATATGGATTATATCTCACTGATAGAACACTGTATTTCATCAATTAGCATACAATAAAAAGGGATACCATTCTCATGTAGACAATTAAATTTTTTAAAAAGTTTGCACAATGGTCCGATGGTTAATACAATCCATGGTATCCATGGTATCCAGTATTAAACAATAATAATAATTAATAAATTCTAATAATAAATTTTATATTAATAATGAAATCCAAGAGTATTGCAGTCGATATATCGACGTGACTCGGTGGTTATCATATTATTTAGTAATTTATTTATATAAGTGACATTTAGTGTTTTATCCCTATATTTTCCTCATAAATTATAATGAAAAAAAAACTCCCGCGAACCGGATTCGAACCAACGACCTAAAGCTGACAGCTAAATAATGACCGGTCTTCCGCTCTACCAACTAAGCTATAACGGGAACTGACACCTTAATACTTAAATAACGTAAACATTGGCAGACACACGGAATCAAGCACATCTTCAAAAACATCCGGTCCTTGACAAAACAATAAATATCAGTTTTGCAAGGACATGAACACAATAATAAAAAAATGATAACTTCCACGTGTAAATCATAAATTCCGGAAAGTATAACAACACTTTTAAATAACACTTACCCCTTAGAAGTAGGTAAAAACAGCCCAGTCATCGGCACACGAAAAAAATCAGTGTTAAACAACGCTCATTCAAAACAGAGCGGAGTGCTTGATTGTAATTATAACATTAAGAATAAATTCAAAGGTGTACCGTAGGCTACCTCTGGTGCTACGTTGTAAGATACTTGTAAATGAACATAATTACTCTATAATATTTTGTCAGATACTATCGAAGATTAGTTTCAAAATGGAAAACTCTGAAAATGTAGGAGTACGAATTACTCCTGAAAAGAACTATCCGCTGTTTGAATACATACACTAAATATGTCAAACAAAGATGCGTCAGCGATAGATGAATTATCCAAGGGTGATCCAGAAACTCCAACATACGATTTGTTCATTGGAATACTGTACAACGTTAAGCAAAATGATTCAATATATTCGTGTCAAGACCCATATTTGAACTCTCTTTTTGGAAAAATCCAAATCTGACTTTGGATTAATCTTGGCTGAGAACCTTCAGTTGCGCACTCATGTAAATGGCATGCAATGCAATGTTTCAATAGATAAACCAGGACGATCGGTTTATGTCACTGGAATAGGGCATAAGCAATGGCGAAACGTAACTTTTGTTAAAGCTGCTCAAGTCATACTCCGGCAATTCATGAGCGTCTCTGAATCTGAAGATGTATCAGCAGGATTCCATTCGGAAAATGTGAAAGATACATCATTAACGGCATCTGGAAAGGTTAGTGACACAGTCTCAGTAGATGACATACCTCGGGTAACGAGCACACCGCTTATTACCAGAAAGTATAGTCAAATAGAAAGACTTATCTCAGTAATTGGTGCTTTGGAAGTTCAAATCATGACCTTACGGAAAGAGGTATCAGTACTTATTAACCCCAGTGCGAAAACATACTCTGACATAGTAAAAAGTAAACCACTTATTGAAAAATGTCCGCAACAGAGCAAGACGGCTAGTGAAACAAGTAGTGCTCTAGGTAATCAAGCAACTGCTTCTGGCAATTCACATAGGTCGGTTAGACAAAATAACAAGCCAGCAGCGCTTCAAAACTCTGTTAGTAATGTGCCAAAACGCCATTCTTCGCAGCAACAGAGTGTTGCACCATCGAATGCAGATTCGCATATCTTGAAGGACAAACAACATTCACGCCAGACAGGACGAAAGTCTAAAGTCTAATGTTGACCGTAGAGCCCTGTTAATTGGGGATTCCATTATCTGCATAAGTATGTTCATAAGCAGCTATTGATTCACTGTATGAAAACATTCACATGTTCGACCTGAAAGCATTTAGTCATGTCATCATCTACATTGGGGTGGGGGTGGGGGGGGGGGTGAATGACTCTTCTAATAATTGTGACATAGAATACTTCGAAGTACGATATGACACCCTACTAGAAACCATCAAGAAACAGAACAGTGAAATAAACGTGACTCTTTGCAAAATCAGCCCACGTGGTGATACTGATGCTAGGCGCTTCAATGAGATAATTAGTTGACGTGTGTGTGTTTTACGTTTATTTATCGTCGCTACTGGTTGCCCATATGAGCGACGTATCCTGAAGAGATTAGTTATTTTAGATTTTGGAGGATAATGCATGATACAGACAGAGACCCATTCCAGAATCTCCTCCGGTTCTTTTACGTGCACGGTGTAAAGCACCGACACGAGACCTCGGTTTAACGTCCCATCTGAAAGACTGTTAATTTTATTAGGGTCAGACGGGGGATCGAACCTGCGTGTTACCACTGGACTACATATCCGTCTATAGTTGACGTCGGTGACGGATTAACATAATTATATATAGTAGGCCGCCGTGCCTCTGGCCCCCAACGTATCCACCTAATTGATCCAAAACAAAGTGGCTTTTAATACCAGTTTTCAAATTTCCAGCAGAAGCGAATAATTGTGTACTGGGTTTATTCTACATGTCTTGATTATGTGGAAAAAAAAATAAATCAACTTGAAAAAATGAACTCCCGTGAGCCGGATTCGAACCAGCGACCTAAAGATAACAGCTAAATAACCACTACAGTCTTCCGCTCTACCAACTGAGCTATCACGGGAACTGACAACTTTGTACAAAAATAGCGTACATATTGGTTTATCGGCAAAACCACCCAAGGGAAGTAAATAACAAAGTCAAATTAATATTTGTCTATATGATTTAGTTCCCTTATTAATTGTCCGAATCATTATATTCGATACTTCCCTTATTAATTAATTGTCCGAATCATTATATTCGATACTTCCCTTATTAATTGTCCGAATCATTATATTCGATACTTCCCTTATTAATTGTCCGAATCATTATATTCGATACTAACCGATTTTAATTTGATTCTTCAATGCCCAAATATCTATTCTTGTAAACAAATCTTGCCATATTACAAGTAAAATAGAACGTGACCAAGAACATACGTAGGTACATACTACGTATTGTAGCTTAATATTTAGTTACAGCTATTTTAGTACGTCACGTGTCTTTTTTTTTACTAAAATCATTTTCCTCGGTTTTGTCCGATCTACCGATAGGCATATGGCTATGACTATGCCAGATCTGTCTCAAGTGATCTTAGACCGTTGGTTGTCTAAGATTTTATTTTATATTTGGAATTCGTGATAGCCAAGTGGCGTCCGTGGTCCAGTGGTAGACGTCGGATTTGGGATCAAACGGTCCCGGGTTCGATACTCTGTCACTACTATGTAGTGTCATTGAGCAAGGCACCTAACACACATTGCTTAGTACTTGTTAACCACTTAGGTCGGCTAAGCCTGTCCAGGAAAATATGTCTAGGTCCCCGGAAGAGGTTTGACAGTAATGGAACATACATATATAGCACGGTGGTAACGCGTTCTCTTCATGTGCGAAAGGCCTGGAGTTCGTGCCCCGCTGAAGCCGTTACGATTGTGCCCTTAGGTAAGGCATTTAAATTCCACATACGTGTCTTTTCTCTCTCCCTCGTTGCGATGGATTCCATCGGGAATTAGGTCTCGAGAGTGATTAATATTGTAATAACTTGTTTCGCAATCGAAATAAAATAAATGTGTATGAAATAAGATTTTATCAGACTCTGTGACTGTCTAATGTTAGAGGCAGGTTTCGTAGGCCTGTCCACTCGCCGTCCCCTACCACAGCCATGTTATCAAAGATAAACCCGGGGGTAGTACAAGTTAGGCCATATGTAATCCTAGAACAGGTTGCTCTTTTATTTATTTAAGTTATTTTACGTCACTACCGGTTGCCCATTTGAGCGACAGGCAATTTAGCTAGCAAGCCATTTCCTTGGCAGGCTCCAGCGGTTAACACGTACTTGGTGCACCAACCTCCGTAAGAAACTGCTAACGTTTTCATATAAAGAGACACGGCCTGAGCAGGGCTCGAACCCGTGACCATCAGTGATATTAGTTTAGGTTTATACACATTTATTTTAGCTCGATTGCGAAACAAGTTCTTATAACTTATATTAATCACTCTCGAGACCTCATTCCTGATGGAATCCATCGCCACGAGGGAGAGAGAAGAGGTAACGTGGAAATTAAATGCCTTGCCTAAGGGCACAATCGTAACGGCTCCAGCGGGGCTCGAACTCCAGGCCTTTCGCACATGAAGAGAACGCGTTACCACCGTGCTATATATGTATGTTCCATTACTGTCAGGTGCGAATGGTCCGGAGTTCGAGCCCCGCTGGAGCCGTGTGATATTACGTTACAGTGATATGCATGTCACGTAAATATAACATTATGTTCCGTTCTGTTCATGTCAGCCACCTTAACCGTACGTTGCGTTGTCCCCAATCCTTCATATATACACTGTATATCATGAACACTAGACTACGTGAAATAAAATATTGCTATGAGCTACGTGTGTGTTTTACGTTTATTTATCGTCGCTACCGGTTGCCCATCTGAGCGACGCCTCCTGAAGAAATTAGACATTTTAGATTATTGGAGGATAGTGCAATGATACAGACAGAGACCCATTCCAGAGTCTCCTCTGGTTCTGTTATGTACACGGTGTAAAGCACCGACACGAGACCTCGGTTTAAAGTGCCAATTGAAAGACTGTTAATTTTATTATGGTCAGACGGGGGATCGAACCTGCGATCCCTAGATTACCAGTCCAGCGTGTTACCACTGGGCTATAGATCCGTAGACTACGTGAAAGAAAATATCGTTTAAATACTAATCACCAGCGTGTTATATATATATATATATATACAATCGCAGCACACTCAATGTGTGTGTTTTACGTGTATTTATCGTCGCTACCGGTTGCCCATATGAGCGACGCCTCCTGAAGAGATTAGCCATTTTAGATGTGTGTCTATACTTACAATGTACTGCACACCATATATATTTACTTGTTTCATTTATATGTTAATACTAATCGATTCCGGGAATAAAGGTATCCACACTCTGTGATGCCAGCTAAAGATCCACTACAGTCTTCCGCTCTACCAACCGAGCATTCACGGGAACTGACAACATATACTTAAATGATGTAACAACTGAAGCAAGACAGATGTATAATATATATGTTTTCATTACGTCACAAACAAGGTAGTCACGGTAAAACATATTCCCATACAATATGTAGCACATGCACATGTGTTTGTGTTTGTGCACGGTGTAAACCTCAGTTTAATGTCCCATCTGAAAGACTGCTAGATAGTTTTAGTCGTGTTTTATATACCTTTGTTCTGGTACACAGCTCACTAGTGTGACTCACATTACTCACGTGCACGTGCTCCACGTCAAGGTATTCTGAATAGTGGATACTTTGAAATCGTGACATCGTGACATCGTGACATCGTCCTTAATTTTTAATACCGATTTTGATGCTCACACAGTTAGAATTAAGATGTTACTTTATCATATATATTTGTTATTAATTTTAAAATTTTGATGTACAGTCAAACCTGTGTTAGTAGTCACCTCTATTAAGCAACCAACCTGTATTAAGCAGCCAGTTTCCCGATTCCCATTAAGGTGTTTTGCTATACAGGTGACCTCTATTAAGCAGCCACCTGTGCTAAGCAGCCACTTTCTGTGATTCCCTTGGCTGGCTGCTTAAGACAGGTTTGACTGTATACTACGTTATGTTTTATTATGTGTCTATATCTGTGATATGTTATTTGTAAAGCGCCGTTGAACGTGTATTTTGTATGAACAGGGCGCTTCATAAATTTGGTTTATAATAAATACTAACATTAACTATACTAATATTGGTCAATATTTACGTTATTTACGTATACAGCTGTCAGTTCCCGTGATAGCTCAGTTGGTATAGAGCGGAAGTTGAAGCAAATATTTGGGGGAACATTATATCAAATAACAGGAAATTACATTCTGTATAAATTTGCGTTTTCACTGATGTAGTGTCGCTTTAAATCACCATTTGTTTATACTTCGAATACGCTAAATAGTGGATACTTCGAAATCATGACATTAAAATTGCCGCAATGTGTTCACTATTTAAGATTGATGTTTTCAGTTCCCGTGATAGCTCAGTTGGTAGAGCGGAAGACTGTAGTGGTTATTTAGCTGGCATCTTTAGGTCGCTGGTTCGAATCCGGCTCACGGGAGTTAATTTTTATTTATTCTAATTCGTCATTCGATGCAAGACTTGATTAAGTATTTTAAACATTAAGACTGCTGTTTCAAAGCTAACCCTTTCTGGGAAAGTCATTCAATTGAGAGTTGAGAACAATTCGGAAAAAGGAGTGTAAAAATCTTTGTCAAGAATTAGTCTTGCAGCTCGTTTTTGGAATCTAACAATTTTATCTTCTAAATATGCATTACAGTTACCCCCAAATGACACAACAGTAGTCTAGATGGGGAAAAATGTTGGAATTAAAAAACACTTTCCGTATATGTATAGAAAGGAATGGTTTGATACGAGACAATAAATATAACAAGGAATTACATTTCTTAATAACATTATCAATTTGAGAGTTCCAAGACAGTGTATTGTCTATTGTTATCCCAAGAAGTCTATCTGATATTATGTTATTTTTAAAATGAATAATACGAACACCGGCATAGATATCATTAGACTTCGACCTGGAAGAAATATACATGCCTTTGGTTGTTGTTGCATTGATTGACATGTGATTCAAATCACACAAATTATCAACATTTGGAAGATCATTAGCAAGAGAAGTCACTATAGTATCTATTGATTGACTAGTAGTTGAAAGAGTCGTGTGATCTACAAAGATATCTGCCACGGAGGTTTGTGTTGATAATGGCAGGTCGTTTATAAAGAATAGAAACAACAACGGACCTAATACAGATCCCTGGGGAACACCGGATACTACTGTACTAGGCTTTGACTTTAAACCAGAAATATGTGTTAACGGAGTACTTTTATTCAGATAAGGTGCATAGTGGATTGAGCATTGGTATACAGATTCAGAGGACTGGAGATCGAACCCACGTTGCATCATATGTTATCCATTTTCATCCTCTATCTCATCTTATAATAATAAATTATTAAATTATTGAATCTTTTTTTTTTACTAATATCCTATAATATTATGCTCAGCATGCATATACAATGGGTACATTTAATTATTATTATTTTAATAAAATTTGCATTCCTCCTGCCGCAACATCTTTTTGTTTTGTTTATTGTTGTTTTTTGTTTCTAAATTCTTATTATCTAAAATGTTGCTTATTCTCTTAATCATTTTACCCTTTTTCTATTAGTATCATTAAATTTAGTAAACTACTAGCACAACTCTTGTATTCAGTCTCTTTGTTAATTACAATCTAGTCTTATGGGGAGGGCCGTAACTAATGTTGTTAAAACGTGTGGCCCAACCCATTTGCTTCAACATATAATGACAATCCTTGAGCAAACAATGCCACGAATCATGCATTATGGATAGTTATACAAGTTTGTTCATTTGTTTTGTATTGTACATTGTATATATAGAATGCAATAAAATATGATTAAAACTAACATCTTTTTTATTTACGTTTATTTATCGTCGCTACCTGTTGCCCATATGAGCGACGCCTCCTGAAGAGATTAGTCATTTTAGATATTTGGAGGATAGTGCAATGATAGAGAAAGAGACCCATTTCAGAGTCTCTCTGGTTCTTTTACGTGCTCGATGACATCACCGACCAAAGACCTCGGTTTAAAGTCCCATCTGAAAGACTGTTAATTGATTATGGTCAGGCGGGGGAGCGATCCCTGGATTATCAGTCCAGCGTGTTACCACTGTACTACAGACGGGGGGATCGATCCCTGGATTATCAGTCCAGCGTGTTATCACTGGACTACAGATCCGTCTGATTTTGTTCTGATTGTTGTTAGTTAAACATATTTATTTTCTGTCAATACATGATTATTTACAACAACTGATATAAGGAATTGGACAGAAAGCTGTATAGCTTATGATTGTCCTCTCCTTTCTAAATAATATACACAAACATTTCATGGCATAATAATTTACAATTTCATAAATCAATGATTTTTCTTTAGGGAAAATGTAATGTTTTAGAATGATAACATATATGTACTTACATATAACATTACTAAACTTAATTCATAATATTTATGTAAATATGTAATACTTAAGAGTACAGAACATGAAAGGTTTTGAAAATTAAATGAAAGAGAAACAACAATTAGAAGATGAGAAACAAAAAGTAAATGAACATAGAGAAGGAGAAAAGAGATATACAGAATGAATGAACAACACTCCGCCATGATTCTTGGAAGCGACAGGGCGAGAATTTCGACACGAAATTGCACTACATTGTCATCAGTGTTGGAAAGGAAAATCTACTCATTCGAAATAAAATGTATTATAAACCATTGTATACCTACTTCATTTCACAAACTAACTGAAGTAAAACCGTTTTGTGTCTCTAATATAATTACGTATAACACTGAACAATGCTGCGTTCGATTCATATGTAAGCGTCGGATTTCCTTGCAGAATGACATCCATTGTAGGACTACAAACTTGAGAGATTGAATTCAGCATTTCTGTCCGTAAATGTGTGTATTGTGAACAAACAAGGAAATAGTGGTGAGAATTTTCAATTGCTCCACATTCACAATATGGCGAATCAATTATGTTCTTATCAAACAAATCAGAACAGAGAGAACTGCAGTGAGTACGTAATCTTGTGTGAAGTATTTGAAGTTTTCGATCTCCTGTATAGAAATAACCTGGCACTTTCGGTAAGTCATTGTTTAACAGACGTTTGAAGGCTGCTACTGTGCCTGCATTTTGTGTCAAAACGGGAAGAGCATTAAAATCTCTAATAACTGATGGAAGAAATGACTTGTAATAAAAATCTGTACGTGTGAATATGGTCTGTATATTTTGTGAATTTCTTAATGGATACCGATGAACATTACCAACAGATGATGGAACAAGATTTGAAAGATAGGCTGGAGTAAGATTGTTTTTCATTTTATAGAAGAGAATTAGTTTATGCTTGAATCGTCTTGTTTCAAGTGATTCCCATCCAACTTCTGCCATAAGTTTAGCAATTGATACCAGTTTCGTAGTCCCGGTAACAATTCTGGCAGCCTCTTGTTGAATATGTTCCAAATCTATTTTTTCATATTGGGTACAGTTGTCAAATAGAATATCACCATACTCGAGAATCGGTCGTATAAATGTTAGATATATTATCTCTAATGACCTTCTATCGAGTTGGAATTTTAATTTTTTCATTATATTTATCCTTTTCCATACTTTAGTTTTCATGTATTCTATATGTGTGGACCAGCGAAGATCATGTGACAGATGCACACCTAGGTGCTTATGATGCCGGACTTCTGTTATCTGTTGAGTTTGCATTTGAAGTGGAGGATGATAATTATTTCTTTGGTGTTTACGTGATATCAGTAAGGATTCAGTTTTAGTAGGATTGAACTTTACAAGCCATTTTGAAGCCCATGAATCTATTGTGTGGAGATCAGAGTTAAGGATAGCAGAAGCCGTAACTGGATTTTCAACAACAATGTATAGACTGGTGTCATCAGCATAAAGTCTAATATTAGTTTGAATATCTCGAACAATGTCGTTAATATAAATAAGGAAAAGAAGAGGTCCGAGAATTGATCATTGTGGCACACCAGCAGTGAGAAAATTATCCGAAGATTTACAACCGGGGAGAACCACACGTTGTTTTCTGCTACGCAGATAAGACGAGAACCAGGATAGCAAGGATCCAGAAATACCGATTGAGTAAAGTTTAAATAATAACCTTTGTGCCAGACACGATCAAAGGCCTTACTGACTTTACCGGAGTCAATTGCCTGTGCGAAAACATTATGCATATAAGTTAATTGATTAATGGTGGAGTCACCCGGGACGAATCCAGACTGTAAAGGAGTAAGGATGTTATTGGCATGTAGAAAGTTGAAAGTGTGTTTAAATACAATTCTTTCAATTACTTTATTTAAAGTACTTATGAGCGATATTGGACGATAATTGTTAACTAGAGAACGATCACCAAATTTGAATAGTGGAGTAACATTTGCATCTTTCCATATATCAGGTACTATAGAAATGTGAATTGAGTAGTTGAAAAGTGAACATAGTGGATTGCTTAGTTCAGAAGAAAGTTCACGAAGTAAGCGATTATTGATTCCATCAGGGCCAGCAGCTTTTCCAAGGGTGAGTGACTTTAATACAAACTCTACTTCTTCAGCAGTAATAATAATATCATGTAGTTGTGGGTAATTCAGGAAGAGGAGAGGCTAAGGTTTCATCAATTCGCGTTTGATCAGTAAAATAAATTTAAAAGATTGGCTTTTTCAATGTCATCGTAAATGATATGATCTCCTGAAACAAGAGGAGGTATTGAAGAAGACGTAATA
>CM026401.1:12291464-12378399 GCA_014843695.1 Archivesica marissinica | reverse complement strand
GAGGATGTCACATTGATCTTGGGTGATGATACTACAATGTATATTATATCTATAGTCACGCGGGAGAGGATGTCACATTGATCTTGGGTGATGATACTACAATGTATATTATATCTATAGTCACGCGGGAGAGGATGTCACATTGCTCTTGGGTGATGATACTACAATGTATATTCTATCTATAGTCACGCGGGAGAGGATGTCACATTGCTCTTGGGTGATGATACTACAATGTATATTATATCTATAGTCACGCGGGAGAGGATGTCACATTGCTCTTGGGTGATGATACTACAATGTATATTCTATCTATAGTCACGCGGGAGAGGATGTCACATTGCTCTTGGGTGATGATACTACAATGTATATTATATCTATAGTCACGCGGGAGAGGATGTCACATTGCTCTTGGGTGATGATACTACAATGTATATTCTATCTATAGTCACGTGGGAGAGGAATTAACGTTCAAATCTTTAATCTATTAAAACATTTCAATTTATCGCCATTGTTGATAAGGAAAAAGATCACTTGAAAATAAATATTATAGTAAATATTATTTCATATTTAATCTTTTGGAATACATTATTTGGAACTTCATTAAGAAGCAATTAAGTGTGTGGGGAGCGTGCATGCTTGTATTCCCCTATGGTGTCATAATTACTCAGTGTAATCTCTAGTTAACGTTTTGTCTCTAATACAAAGTTTAATTAATAAGAAGAGATATTTAGTGTTTGTTCAAACTTGTTTATGTTTGAACTCGAACTCCCGCGAGCCGGATTCGAACCAGCGACCTAAAGATGTCAGCTAAATAACCACTACAGTCTTCCGCTCTACCAACTGAGCTATCACGGGAACTGATAACCATATACTTAAATAACGACCATAGACAAAATGTTAAATATTAGCAAATTAAAGCTCCGACGTGGAGCATGGTGCAACACTCACTCACTCACTCACTCAGAATCATCATCATCAATTAATCATCATCAATCATCATACTCATCATAAATCAATCATCATCACCATCATCGTCGTCGTCATCATCAATCAATCATCATTAATCATCAATAATCATCATCATCATAATCATTATCATCATCATCAATATCATTATTTCTAATTTGTTAAATTAATTGATTTTTAAAAAATCCCGCGAGCCGGATTCGAACCAGTGACATAAAGATGCCAGCAAATATATAGTTTATGTATGATCAAAATTGTTAATATTTAGTAAAAGAACTCCCGTGAGCCGGATTCGAACCAGCGACCTAAAGATCACAGCTAACTAACCACTACAGTCTTCCGCTCTACCAACTGAGCTATCACGGGAACTGTTTAATTCATACTTAAATAGCTTACACATTGTTTAATATTGTTAATTGCATCATTTATTCATGTCATTCAAAAATTGTAATCAGTCATCATTAAAAACAGAAAGGCACAATTTTATCACCTATTCGGAATGATTTAAAACACAATAAGACGCATGCACTTTATTTATTTGCAACGATTGCGAAACAATACAATATTTTATTTACTTACAGTACCGTAACCAGAGGAAAATTTCCACCGAGGCAATCTATGGGGTCCGGGGGCACCCCCCTCCCCTTAACATTGTTGGGGCATAGAAGCGATTTCCTATGTTTACTGATTTCAGACGTATAATTATGTACTGACCATTCAGCTCTCTAGCAGTCAATATTTATACAGCATTTTATTTATTTCATTTTTCATAAATTTATTGGCTTTGGAAATTGTAATTGACTTATATTAATCATTTCCGTTTGCGCGGATGAAAGCGTGGGCTCTCTCTCTCTAAAGTAAAAAGTAAAGTGTTTGTTTATTATAGTGTCACCCCTATTTAAAGGGCCATCCATGAACATCAGTACTTTCCGAATCCTATACTTGTATGCCAGACGCCAGGCTGGTAGGCAATCGGTAACCATTATTTAACTAGCTGGCGGCTCACCAATCGGCCATATCAGAGCGAACCTCTAACGTAGGCGGACGCCTTAACCACTGGGCCACGGAGGCGGTAATATATATATATATATGTGTAAGTGGTCATTCGTGTGGAATGAATCCGGATTACCTGGAGAAAACCCACAGGTTGGTGGTTAAGGTCGCTGACTTGCATATCACTGTAAGCTATTATCACTGATGGTCACCGGTTCGAGCCCAGCTCAGATCATGTCTAATTTATATGAAAACATTGGTAGCTTCTTACGCAGGTTGGTGCACCAAGTACTGGTTAACCGCTGGAGCATGCCAATGAAAGATGCTGTTAGGTAACAGACGGATCAGTAGTCCGGTTGTTAACACTTGTAATCCAGGGATCGCAGGTTCGATCCCCCATCTGACCTTAATAAAATTAACAGTCTTTCAGATGGGACTTTCAACCGAGGTATCGTGTCGATGCTTTACACCGTGTACGTAAAAGAACCAGAGGAGACTCTGGAATGGGTCTCTGTATGTATCATTGCACTATCACACAACAATCTAAAATGGAAATGCTCATATGGGCAACCGGTAGCGACGATAGATTAACGTAAAACACACACATACACACCTCTCTATTCAAAATTGGAAATAAAATTATATGTTAGTATAATGATAACGAGAACGTCAATTGAATTATTACTCTAAATGAAACAAGTTGCTTCCATGATTATTAACTGGGGTAGCCCGAAGAAGAAGCATGGCTCTAAATATTTGAAAAATATGTCAATCATAATTTAAAAGCATTTGAATAGTGAATACAGTTTCTACAGACACTGAATTGAATATATAGTAGGGTTAATCACTACAGTTAATATAATAAAATAATAATAATAAAATAATAATAATAAAATAATAATAAAATAATAATAATCATCATCATCATCATCATTATCATCATCATCATCATCATCATCATCATCATCATCATCATCATCATCATCATCATCATCATCATCATCATCATCATCATCATCAAATCGTGACACTGCTCATACTAATTAAATCCGAGTTTGAAGTTCACACAGTTAGATTTAAGATTTATCATATACATTTGTTTTAATTTTGAAATTTTGATGTATACTACGTTATGTTTAATTATGTATCTATATCTGTGATATGTTATTAAATTATTTTGAATGTGTATTTTAAATGACCATGGCGCTTCATAAATTTAGTTTATAATAAATACTAACATTAACTATACTAATAATATTGGTCAATGTTTATGCATTTGTCAGTTCCCGTG
This sequence comes from Archivesica marissinica, assembly GCA_014843695.1. Taxonomy (NCBI): domain Eukaryota; kingdom Metazoa; phylum Mollusca; class Bivalvia; order Venerida; family Vesicomyidae; genus Archivesica; species Archivesica marissinica. The sequence continues at coordinate 12,375,149 of CM026401.1, read as the reverse complement.
ATAGCTCAGTTGGTAGAGCGGAAGACTGTAGTGGTTATTTAGCTGGCATCTTTAGGTCGCTGGTTCGAATCCGGCTCGCGGGAGTCCAATTTTTCTTTAAACTTTCATATAATGAAAATATTCTTTGAAATTAATGAAATCGATTCAACCTGGAATTAAATTAAAAGTTTTCAGTAACTCAGAAACAAGACAGATACCACAAATACAAAAAATCACCACGTCAGAGGGAAATTCGAAAATTATAACTTGCGTTGTTATTTTTAATACGTTTATCGCCATCTGGTTAACCCTTTCCCTCATGGAAGCACCTCGTGGCGCCATTACCAATACGACATACATTGACCCTTTCCCTCATGGAAGCACCTCGTGGCGCCATTACCAATACGACATACATTAACCTTTTCCCTCATGGAAGCACCTCGTGGCGCCATTACCAATACGATACATTGACCCTTTCCCTCATGGAAGCACCTCGTGGCGCCATTACCAATACGACATACATTAACCTTTTCCCTCATGGAAGCACCTCGTGGCGCCATCACCAATACGACATACATTAACAATGTAGTAACCAAACCAATGTTCATAATAAAGGTCAGAATCTCTATGTAGTCCCAGTAATATCTATGTAGGTGGGATAGATATGGCGACTACTTATCCTCTGCATGATAGTTAAATGACTGTCGCCTGTTTGGAGATATAATAGTATATTAACCTAAATCTCTATGTAGTCCCAGTAATATCTATGGAGGTGGGATAGATATGGCGACTACTTATCCTAAATGGCTATCGTTTGTATGGAGATATAATAGTATATTAACCTAAATCTCTATGAAGTCCCAGTAATATCTATGGAGGTGGGATAGATATGGCGACTACTTGACCACTGCATGATAGCAAAATGACTGTTGTTTGTATGGAGATATAATAATATATTAACCTAAATCTCTATGAATGAAAGGGTTAATGTCCCGTTTGAAAGACTGTTAATATTATTAGGGTCAGACGTAGTCGAACCTGCGATCCCTGGAACCGCTGGATTACTTACCCGTCTATGGGAGGGCTGTAAATAGTGGTGTTATAACTTGCAGCCCAACACCTTTTTGTTCTAACAACTTATATTAATCACTTCTCGTTGGTGCGGACGAAAGCGTAAATGTGGTTATTCGTGTGGGAGGAAACCGGGGTACCCGGAGATAGCCCACATGTCCGATCTGGCAACCACCGTACCAGCTCACATACTTCCCGGTCCGAGGATCGAACCAGGGTTGCATTGGTGAGAAGAGTGCGCTAACCACTGGTCTAATCGGACAGCTAATATGTTCAAATTGTTTCCAATTAATTGCATTGTATGTATGATTGAAATGTAATATATGAATATAAAATCCTCTCAAATATTTTATTTAAAATGACAAAAGTTTACTGTTTACAAACTATACTCTAGTACGCATATGTCACCACACACATAGCAATATAGTACTGCGTGGTTTCTGGTTGCACGTAAATGTATTTGTTATATGTTATGATTGATATTTATGAGAGACCGCGGTGCCCTGTTGCCCGACCGAGATTTGTGTTTAATTGAAAAGTAGTGAAGGGTGTAAATTGTTGAGGGTATCTCATTACATATCAACTAAATAAATAAAATACGAAACACCATGCATACTTGATTGAGCAGTCTTTCAGATGTTACTTTAAACCGAGGTCTCGTGTCGGTGTTGTACACTGTGCACGTAAAAGAACAAGAGGAGACTCTGGAATGGGTCTCTGTCTGTATCATTGCACTATCCTCCAAAAATCTAAAATGACTAATTTCTTCAGGAGGCGTCGCTCATATGGGCAACCAGTAGCGACGATAAATAAACGTAAAACACACAATTGATTGAACTAACCTTGTCAGTAAAATAATTAAAAAACTGCTTCTAGGTCATAACCTAATGTTGAACCTTCATAGAGCATGCAACACCACGCATTATGACAGTGATACCCTTATTTCAATAGCAGCTTCATTGAACGTGTAGAAAATTGTCATGACTTCTGTGTGTTTGTTTATTTATTATTGTAATACAGAAACAAACTGGAGATGGAACATCGCGTGGTACGACACGTCGCATGGTACGACTCGTCGCGTGGTACGACTCGTCGCGTGTGTACGACTCGTCGCGTGGTACGACTCGTCGCATGGTACGACTCGTCGCATGGTACGACTCGTCAACTGCTACAATAGCAGAACCAGTGTCACCGAGACATGCCCCAAGCCCTACAATGTGAGTGGACACTTCGCATGCCCCAAGCCCTACAATGTGAGTGGACACTTCGCATGCCCCAAGCCCTACAATGTGAGTGGACACTTCGCATGCCCCAAGCCCTACAATGTGAGTGGACACTTCGCATGCCCCAAGCCCTACAATGTGAGTGCACTTCGCATGCCCCAAGCCCTACAATGTGAGTGGACACTTCGCATGCCCCAAGCCCTACAATGTGAGTGGACACTTCGCTGACCTCTATGAACACATGCCTTGACCGACATTTCCCTACGTCTAGGCATTTCGTCCTAGCCCAACCCTCCTATATACACAACATTTCATAAACAATCCATAAATAATGTGTTTTATTTTGGTAACAAAATACACATATATAAATGAGTATTAGCATGTTAGCCTAGAGAGCATTTCCCAATAATAGCAGGGCCCTATGATTATATTAATACTTTACTAGCCTTGACATTGATATATAGGTCATGGCTTGTTTATGTGGAATAGTCGTGATAGCGCAGTGGATGCGCGTTCGCTTCAGGTGCGAAAGGTCCGAAGTTCTAGCCCCGCTGGAACCGTTACGATTGTGCCCATAGGCAAGGCATTTAAATTCCACGTTGCCTCTTCTCTCTCCTCGTGGCGATGGATTCCATCAGGAATGAGGTCTCGAGAGTGATTAATATAAGATGTAAGAACTTGTTTCGCAATCGAGCTGAAATAAATGTGTATAAACTAAGCTAAGTGGGATAGAGCGGGGATTGTTAAGGTTGTTTGTATTGTATTGGATATGCACGGACGGATCTGTAGTCCAGTGGTAAAGCACTGGGCTGGTAATCCAGCAATCGCAGGTTCGATCCCCCGTCTGACCCTAATAAAATTAACAGTCTTTCAGATGGGACATTAAACCGAGGTCTCGTATCGGTGCTGTACACCGTGCACGTAAAAGAACCAGAGGAGACTCTGGAATGGGTCTCTGTGTGTATCATTGCACTATCCTCCAAAAATCTAAAATTACTAATCTCTTCATATGGGCAACCGGTAGCGACGATAAATAAACGTAAAACACACAATTGGATATGCGTTCTATGTTGGATGGGCAATAGCCCTTACAACACTCTGCATATACTAGCATCGACCTGCTTGGCTACAGCGTATAGAAAGGATAGTTATTGTATATGGTGATCATAATGTGAGTACAGCAGATTAACAGAGGAATATATACATTATGCAACGCAATTGTGCTTAAAGCAGCATTACAACGTATGAAATAAAAGATATTTGAACAATTCAAATGTTACGTATGGGTAGCAATGCTGCTACACATTCTAACATTATACTTTGTATACTTATGTTCAATTGGTAAACAGTGTTTTTTTTAGCGATAAAACAAACTCGAAACCGAAAGTAGGGCATTCCGAGTCGAACCGTCACGCATTTGTTTACAACCGGAACGCATCGTCAGCACTTGTTTACATTCGGAATGCATCGTCCCCATTTGTCCCACGTTGTCTTTTTTTAATTAAATTACTTAAGATGTTGATTCCTACCTCTGTTATCTAAGTCTTTTAGGGACATCCCGCGAGGTGTTCGACATTAGATGAAGGTAGACAGATAGTCAAAATATATACGTTGTTCTACATCCTCTGTTGTTTCACGCATGCGCGCTGTGTGCGTTTATTTCGTGTGTTTAAAAACAAATTCGCGTATACGACGGTTTATATTTATAGGAATTTTATCGTTTCTGAGCGACTATTTCGAATGTTGTAAACACACACACATTAGTATTTATATTTTACCCAAAACATCCTTTATTACGATGTAATGCTGCTTTAATATATTAACGATGGCTGTATAGGTATGTGTACTAACTACCAAAGGAATAGAAAGGACATATACTGGTCAGCTAATGACTGAATATTGTGAATATATTCTGGACACTTATAGGATGCATTTATATCGCTATTGTATAATAACATTATATGATTCAATGCGAAGTACTAACTGGTCATTGAGACCACCAGTATGTACGATTTCACGAGCCCCCAGCGTTGCATTATGCGACACGTTATCCTGTCCACACTCAGTCACGCACACACGGACGCACACGCACACACGGACGCACACGCACATACGGACGCAGCCAAACGTAATGAGTTATTAATACTGGCATGAACGCCTTAATATCCCTCAGTAGAGATGCGACACATCAACTTTGATGGTTCAAAATAAGATTTACGATTTTGTTTTCGCGTCTCATTTACTCGAGAATTTAAAAAATGACATTTTAATAATATTGATGAGTCACCTTTAAGAGATTGTATACGGGCGTAATGAAATCGCTACCGCCTGCTACATTAGCGGAAATAACCATTGATTATATATACTGTTCACTGGTATTTAATAAAAACAATTAATATTAGATTTTAATCAAATAACTAGTGTCTATAAATCAGTAGTACAGATACAAACTGTGCGGTGTTAGCAGTTTAAACAATTACTGTAAACCGGTCACTGTACGTAGGTACATACTTTCGTGTAACAATTTGTACAGTGTTTGTAAGCAGTTTAAGGTTACCGTAAACTTGCCGTATATGTAGGTACATACTTTCGTGTAACAATTTGTACAATGTTTGTAAGCAGTTTAAGGTTACCGTAAACTGGCCGTATATGTAGGTACATACTTTCGTGTATCAATTTGTACAGTATTTGTAAGCAGTTTAAGGTTACCGTAAACTGGCCGTATACGTAGGTACATACTTTCGTTAACCATTTGTACAATATTTGTAAGCAGTTTAAAGTTACCGTGAACAGGCACTATATGTAGGTACATACTTTCGTGTAACAATTTGTACAATGTTTGTAAGCAGTTTAAAGTTACCGTGAACAGGCCGTATATGTAGGTACATACTTTCGTGTAACAATTTGTACACTGTTTGTAAGCAGTTTAAAGTTACCGTAAACTGGCCGTATATGTAGGTACATACTTTCGTGTAACAATTTGTACAATGTTTGTAAGCAGTTTAAAGTTGTGTGTATTTTATGTTTATTTATCGTCGCTACCGGTTGCCCATATGAGCGACGCCTCCTGAAGATATTAGTCATTTTATAGTTTGGAGAATATAGCAATGATACAGACAGAGACCCATTCCAGAGTCTCCTCTGGTTCTTTTAAGCGCACGGTGTAAAGCACCGACACGAGACCTCGGTTTAACGTCCCATCTGAAAGACTGTTAATTTTATTAGGGTCAGAACGGGGGATCGAACTTGCGATCCCTGGATTGCCAGTCCAGCGTGTTACCACTGGACAACAGATCAGTCTGTGTGTTTAAAGTTACCGTAAACTGACACTATATGTAGATACATGATTTCGTACAACAATCTGAGATAATGTTACGCGTATTGTCATATTTATTTAATTGCCGAAATCTTGACATATTTAAATGTGAACTATTTGACATCCGTGAGGACACGTTGGCAATGCTCATGTTTTACGTTGACATGTGTAGCGAGAGCCTCGTAGGTAGGGATCGACCCAATCACTGGACCGGCTACACTCTGTGATACACTTCTTGGAAGTAGTTTGGTGTGTTCCATCTAACGACGTATCTATACAGTTATGAGTTTTAATTCTTAACCTTTATTCTTTCATGAACTTTTCTTAATATTTTTTTATAAACAGTTCACATTTCTTTTATTTTTATTATTATTTTGTTTTATTCCTACCAAATTGTTGTCCTTAATGTTGACTATTGTAATGTATGTTTTAAACTGTTTACTATGCTAAATTAATGTTAAGCACTTTTGAACGTATAATTTCTGTATGAAAAGAGTGCTAGAAAAATCTGGTATAATAATAATAATAATAATAATTTAAAAAAATAAAAGAAATAATAATAATAAAATAAATAAATAAATAAATAATAATAATAAAAATAAATAAATAATATGTTGCTAGAAATCGACAGTGTACACACACCAATTGCAATCTTGTGGCTAATGTACAGTTTACAATGCAAAACTGAAACATTATTTTGTTTTTGTCGACGTGTACAAACTATTTAGCTAGTGTGTGTCATATATTGTTAGGATTATAACATCAAGAGGATGATGTGAAGTTGTGCAAGGATGGTTAATTAATTGGATATGAGTATAGTGTGTGCATATCATCTAGATTTGTAGAGAGAGAGAGAGAGAGAGGAAATAGTGTTGGTGTACATTTAAGCGTTAAGATGGACGATGGATGCATGAATCCAAGATATGTTAATATAAAAATTTAACTCCCGCGAGCCGTATTTGAACCAGCGACCTAAAGATGCCAGTTAAATAACCACTACAGTCTTCCGCTCTACCAACTGAGCTATCACGGGAATTGACAATATAAATCTTAAATAACGAACAATAGACAGAGTGTTCAATATTATCAAAATAAAGCTCCAATTCATGCTTTCGATGAGCTGTGTGCAACTTTTATTCATTTATACACACATCCATACATCCACACATCCATCCATCCCAACCACACATCCATCCATCCCATCACATCCACACATCCCATCCACACATCCATCCACCCATCCATCCCATCCACACATCCATCCACATATCCCATCCATCCCATCCATCCATCCCATCCACACATCCATCAATCCCATCCACACATCCATCCATCCCATCCACACATCCCATCCACACATCCATCCATCCCATCCACACATCCATCCTACCAATCCACACATCCACACATCCATCCATCCCATCTACACATCAATACATCCACATATCCACACATCCCATCCACACATCCATCCCATCCACACATCCATCCATCCCATCCACACATCCATCCATCCCATCCACACATCCATCCATCCCATCCACACATCCATCCCATCCACACATCCATCCATCCCATCCACACATCCATCCTACCAATCCACACATCCATCCCATCGACACATCCATACATCCACATATCCACACATCCATCCTACCAATCCACACATCCATTCATCCCATCCACACATCCATCCATCCCATCCACACATCCATCCTCCCATCCACACATCCATCCCATCCACACATCCATCCATCCTACCAATCCACACAGCTACACATCCATCCATCCAATCCACAATCCAATCCACACATCCATCCATCCCATCCACACATCCATACATCCACATATCCACACATCTCATCCACACATCTCATCCATACATCCATACATCCACACATCCATACATCCACATATCCACACATCCCAACAACACATCCATCCATCCCATCCACACATCCATCCTACCAATCCACACATCATCCATCCCTCGACACATCCATACATCCACATCCACACATCCATCTACCAATCCACACATCCATCATCCCATCCACACATCTACACATCCATCCCATCCACACATCCATCCCATCCACACATCCATCCATCCCATCCACACATCCATCCCATCCACACATCCATCCACATCCACACATCCATCCACATATGCATCCCATCCACACATCCATACATCCATCCATCCCATCCACACATCCATCCCATCCACACATCCACCCATCCACACATCCATCCACATATGCATCCCATCCACACATCCATCACATCAACACATCCTCCCATCCACACATCCATCCCATCCACACATCCATCCACATATGCATCCCATCCACACATCCATCCATCCTACCAATCCACACAGCTACACATCCATCCATCCCAATCCACAATCCAATCCACACCTCCATCCATCCACACCTCCATCCTATCCACACATCCATCATCCATCCATCCATCCATCCATCCATCCATCCATCCATCCATCCATCCATCCATCCATCCATCCATCCATCCATCCATCCATCCATCCATCCATCCATCCATCCATCCATCCATCCATCCATCCATCCATCCATCCATCCATCAATCCATCCATCCATCCCATCCATCCATCCATCCATCCATCCATCCATCCATCCATCCATCCATCCATCCATCCATCCATCCATCCATCCATCCATCCATCCATCCATCCATCCATCCATCCATCCATCCATCCATCCATCCATCCATCCATCCATCCATCCATCCATCCATCCATCCATCCATCCATCCATCCATCCATCCATCCATCCATCCATTCATCCATCCATCCATCCATCCATCCATCCATCCATCCATCCATCCATCCATCCATCCATCCATCCATCATCCATCCATCCATCCATCCATCCATCCATCCATCCATCCATCATCCATCCATCCATCCATCCATCCATCCATCCATCCATCCATCCATCCATCCATCCATCCATCCATCCATCCATCCATCATCCATCCATCCATCCATCCATCCATCCATCCATCCATCCATCCATCCATCCATCCATCCATCCATCCATCCATCCATCCATCCATCCATCCATCCATCCATCCATCCATCCATCCATCCATCCATCCATCCATCCATCCATCCATCCATCCATCCATCCATCCATCCATCCATCCATCCATCCATCCATCCATCCATCCATCATCCATCCATCCATCCATCCATCCATCCATCCATCCATCCATCCATCCATCCATCCATCCATCCATCCATCCATCCATCCATCCATCCATCCATCCATCCATCCATCCATCCATCCATCCATCCATCCATCCATCCATCCATCCATCCATCATCATTATCATTATCAGCAGCAGCAGCAGCAGCAGTAGTAGCAGCAGCAGCAGCAGCAGCAGCAGCAGCAGCAGCAGCAGCAGCAGCAGCAGCAGCAGCAAGCAACAGCATGAACATCATCATAAATAAATGTTCAATATTAGTATACCAACCGTTTATCCATGTGACCCTCTAATTGGAATACAGTAATGTACGTGTTATAGGCTGCCTATCGCTTACAGTGAGAACTCTACAGCCTGAACTAGCCATGGCCCTTACACAATTATAATCTTCCCACTAACTTCATATTTCCCCACCTAGGAATTCTCCCAACATGATCTCGTGATATGTGTGTGTTTTTAACGTTTATGTATCGTCGCTACCGGTTGCCCATATGAGCGATGCCTCCTGAAGAGATTAGTTATTTTAGATTTTGGAGGATAGTGCATGATACAGACAGAGCCCAATTCCAGAATCTCCTCTGGTTCGTTTACGTGCACGGTGTAAAGCACCGACACGAGACCTCGGTTTAACATCCCATCTGAAAGACTGTTAATTTTATCAGGGTCAGACGGGGGATCGAACCTGTGATCCCTGGATTACCAGTCCAGCGTGTTACCACTGACTACAGATCCGTCTGTATCTCGTGATATGTATACAGTCGCGGCTCCTCGTTGGGCATAAAATGTCACAGGGTGTGAAAAATGCAACCCGGGACACGAACACAAGACCGTTCGCATACAATGAGGACGTTCTATCGATCGAGCTAGCCTAGCCGCTTAAGCATTATCTCACCAATGGTGACTCAGTCCGTACCACGACAGACAGACATACCTAATGGAAACCATAGAATATATTGAGCTGAAGCCAACTCAGTGGTGGAGCTGTCGCATTATGAAATTAATAATTAGTTTCAGCTTATATGGAATACAATGCTAAGGGACAAGTGATAAATGACGATATGTGAGAAAGTTGTCAGTCACTTGCGGAGGTTGGAGAATGGTTTATACGAACAAACACGTGTAGTATTCTCGACCGGTGTCAGTGGTTTCGTATAACTACTTCTTCGTATACAAGGCAATATAGAGTGAAACATTGTGGTGGATTCGTCTAATAGTATATTATCACGCCTACGCCAATTATGAGATGGGCTGTTGACAAATTAATCAATTACTTAATTAAGAATATATTATGTTTCACACCTTGATTGGTCGGCTCAAACAGTTGTGATGCTGGCTTGTATGCCCGTGTTTTATCAGCTTTAGAGCTGAGCCGTGCCATATGTCCAAGCCCTTGCATCATGTATAAATATCATGCTCTTCACATCAATTTCATTACAACCATGCGTTTTTTTGCTGATTATACAATACAAATACAATAAAAAATAGATAAACACTGTAAATTTCACTCCTGGTATGGCAAACACACGGCTACATAGTCCCATTCATAATTGTGTCTAATTACTTAAATAGCTAATAATAGCATTATTATAATGAGCCTGTATAGTGCAGTATAAATCAATTATACGAACCTGTGATTATACGAATGCACTAGTGTACGAAACTACCATTAGACGAACAAGAGATTATACGAAACCACCTGAATTCTTCTCGACCACAACATACAGATATATTACAAGCTAGATTAAACAAGCATACATAATATGATCGTGACATTCGGGTATAACCAACGGCCTTCCGTAAGTCATCCAATAATACAATACACAGTGTGTGTGTTTTACATTTGTTTATCGTCGCTACCGGTTGCCCATATGAGCGACGCCTCCTGAAGAGATTAATTATTTTAGATGTTGGAGGATAGTGCAATGATACAGACAGACACCCATTCCAGAGTCTCCTCTGGTTCTTTTACGTCCACGGTGTAAAGCACCGACACGAGACCTCGGCTTAACGTACCATCTGAAAGACTGTTAATTTTATTAGGGTCAGACGGTCGGCTCAAACAGTTGTTTACCAGGTGTTTACCAGTCCAGCGTGTTACCACTGGACTACATATCCGTCTGTATATATAATCATATTCACGTACCATTTATGACATGCTTGAGTCATCCTCTTCTTAATATGGCCATCAATTCAAAATGGCCGCCAGTAAGTGTACAAACAAGCGCTTGAAAAATCCTGCATTATGACTTTGCTTGCAGTTCGATACTAATGATCAAATTGTGCATGAATAATTACATACGTATATAAAACCTGAACACATACCCAAAATGACTATCAAATCGGAGATGACCTCCACACTATATCGCCACAATATATTCAGAATGTCAGCACACTATTGGAGGGTTCTCTTTTCCTTTCATATGAGCAATATTTCACTATTTCAATAACGTAACATATTATTCACACTTTTTATGTTAAAGTTTGTAAAGTAAATAGAAATGTGTTACAAACTAACTGAGTGTGACAAAGAACAAGAGAACATGAAGGGGGTGTCCTATAGTGATAGCCCCACACGTACACCGTCATAATATCATTTGTTTCTAGATAGGTTAGCTAATTCAGAGACAACTATATAGACGCATCTGTAGTCTGGTAGTAAGGGATCGCAGGTTCGATCCCCCGCCTGACCCTAATAAAATGAACAGTCTTTCAGATGGGTATTTAGGTATTTTAGCTCGATTGCGAAACAAGTTACTACGACTTATATAAATAACGCTCGAGACCTCATTCCTTATGGAACCCATCGCCACGAGGGAGAGAGAAGAGGCCATGTGGAATTTAAATGTATTGCTTAAGTGCACAATCATAACCGCTATAGCTTGGCGCGAACTAGGACCATTTCGCACTTAAAGCGAACGCGACTTCCATGAACATTATATGAATATGTATTGTCTTAAACTATATGCAAAGTGTCCTGACACATATATACCGTATAGCATATGCTTACGGAACAATCAACACGACTTGTTGAACCGGTCAGTTGCACGGTGTAGCAGGTAGGAGGGAATTATGTGCTCTTGAGTCATAGCTGGACTAACAGGGGTATTATTATGTCCAACATACCTTATCCATGTATGACATATATATGCATACATAAATCAATCAAAAGTTCATGTGAAATCAGTGACGCGGCCGACTGGAATCGGCGGCAGTATTGTATACCATTGTATACCATTGCAATTCTTGTTGTGCCCCAATGTGAGCGACTCACATCTGCTCTTGTGCGTGCGTGCGTTCGGCTGGGTTGTTTGTACTACCGCGCTATTAGGTCACGGTATTGGACCTTGTCATTGTAGACAAAAGAAGAAGCTAGGACACATGTGTCTTATGGACATGTTCTTAATTACGTTGTACATTGATAACCCACATGAATTGTGAACAGCGCCATATTTTTCAATTTTCAATTTATTAATCTAATGATCAGATCACTTCTGTTCACACTATATAATTATTATTGAATGCATATTATTAGATGACTTATAGACCCACGGGGCCGGTGCGTCTTCTTGTTGCTTAATATTTGCTATAAATATTTGTTGAAATGTGCACATGTCACTTTAATAAAAACTTACTTACTTACTTACATAGCTTGTTAGTCACAAACATTATACACATATGTATCATATAGCTAAATGAATCAGAATGTGCAAGGTTGATAGTGGATTGGGCTCCAAACCCTACAATGCCTTACCTATTACGGAGAGTGTGTGTGTTTACGTTTATTTATCGTCGCTACCGGTTGCCCATATGAGCGACGCCTCCTGAAGAGATTGATATGTTTGGAGGATAGTCCAATGATACAGACAGAGACCCATTCTAGAGTCTCCTCTGGTTAGTTTACATGCACGATGCAAAGACCTCGGTTTAATGTCCCGATTGAAAGACTGTTAATTTTATTAAGGTCAGACGGAATATCGAACATGCGATCCATGGATTACCAGTCCAGCGTGTTAACCACTGGCCTACAGATCCGTCTTACGGAGATTAATAAATGACATGGAGGGTACCCCAAATGTGATCTGAAAAGGAAACAAAATCACAAAATCTAGCAAGCGTAAATTTGATCATTTTCAGGTATACGAGGAAGCCACCTGTTTACTGAAACAATGGACATGAAATCTTAATTGTTTAGAGCCAATATACACAATGCGGTACACGACACTGTAATGTCATCGAATACGTTATTAATTGGATTTTTATGTCAGTTAATCATATTTTCATAAATCATTGTCGCTGTTACTCGTGTATATATGTATGTTTGTATGTATCTTAATATGTACTATGTTATTTGTTAACTCACGGTTCGTCCTGCAGATATTGTCCTCGTGGTCATCTTAGCCTTAAGGAATCGATAAATAAAAACTATCTTTCCTTGTTGTTTTTGCTTGTTTTTTTGAGACCGGTTTTGTGGCATGGAAGAATTGTGTTGTGTGTGTGTTTTACGTTTATTTGTCGTCGCTACCGGTTGCCCATATGAAAATATTAGTCATTTTAGATTTTTGGAGGATAGTGCAATGAGACAGACAGCTACCCATTACAGAGTCTCCTCTGGTTCTTTTATGTGCACGGTGTACAGTACCGACACGAAAGTCCCATCTGAAAGACTGTTAGGGTCAGACGGGGGATCGAACCTGCGATCCCTTGATTACCAGTCGAGCGTGTTACCACTGGACTACAGATTCGTCTGTACCGATATGATACTATTGCGTTTGTTGATCAAAGTTTTATGACTGCTGCCCCTAAGTTATGGAATGCTCTTCCGTCTAAGATTCGGGGATTGTCAACATTGTGTTCATTTAAGAAAGGACTGCAAACACATTTTTTCATTCAATTTTATGGAACATTGAAATTGCAATATTTCGTTTATCACTTTTAGTACTATCTATTTAATATGTTTTCTCTAAAAAGTTATATTATATTGTTTGTACTTTATTCATGGTAGTATTGTAAACGATTTTATTATGCCCTAAGGTGATGTCTATATGTTGTAGTTTTAATCTATAGTTTCTTATTTTGTGTATCTAATGTTCACTCCATATTTTTAAGTAGGTTCCTCATCAGTTTAAGTGTACTATTTGAAACATGTAAAAATTATATTACTCATTACATCAATGCATTGTAATTTTGTAACTATATTATTACATAACACTTATTGATTTAAAATGCATTCTTGCAGTTATCCTGTCCCCAATATTGTATATTACCCACTTCCTAAAAACGAAATTCAGTCATGTTGTTATGTTGTTAATGTAATATGTGACCTGATTATAATAAAAGTTGTTGTTGTCGCTCAATAAGAATGTTATAATAATATACATATCTTGAGTGAAATAAAACAAATAATGTATTGTAGTGTTGATGTTTTGAAAGAATACAGGTTAGTTTAAACATATTTATTTTCTGTCAATACATGATTATTTACAACAACTGATATAAGGAATTGGACAGAAAGCTGTATAGCTTATGATTGTCCTCTCCTTTCTAAATACTATACACAAACATTTCATGGCATAATAGTTTACAATTTCATAAATCAATGATTTTTCTTTAGGGAAAATGTAATGTTTTAGAATGATAACATATATGTACTTACATATAACATTACTAAACTTAATTCATAATATTTATGTAAATATGTAATACTTAAGAGTACAGAACATGACAGGTTTTGAAAATTAAATGAAAGAGAAACAACAATTAGAAGATGAGAAACAAAAAGTAAATGAACATAGAGAAGGAGAAAAGAGATATACAGAATGAATGAACAACACTCCGCCATGATTCTTGGAAGCGACAGGGCGAGAATTTCGACACGAAATTGCACTAAATTGTCAGTGATGGAAAGGAAAATATACTCATTCGAAATAAAATGTATACATGTTAATAATGTATGTTATCCAACATAAGATATGATATTCCCCAAACAGTAAATATCCCTGTGGTACCAGGCCTCTTATAACTGATGGGGCCGTTTTCTAATGTCGTGGCCCAAACAATTTGTATGATCATGCATATGTTGGTACTTACGTTTTTTTACATTATAATCACCGTACTGAATGCAATATAATCTGATTAACCAAAACCTCTTATAACTCAAAATGAATGGCATTGTACTTTTATCTGTAATATACTTTTGGAATATAATGTTGTCTGTACAACGATGCGACATAAATATAGATTACAACTTAAGCATATTTTGTTTAATATGCAACACATGGCACCCGTGATTAGCATAACGGAAAGTTAACACTGATCTGGATAGTCAAACATGACTGACTTATTCATTACGAAATCGGATTAAAAATCTATTAAAGCATTTCACAGTATTAAAGATTTAACACTGATTAATGAATGCACATCCTTGTTAGAGCATATACATGCTTTGCGACAGGTAAATACATGCGTTGATTAGCCGACAGATATCGTAATCCTATTTCAAACACCTTATCACATACTTATGCAACTTATATCTGTGTCGTCATCATCATCGTCATTGTCATCGTCATCAGAGTTATTATCGGCGTCATCGTCATTGTCATCGTCATTGTCATCGTCATCGTCATCAGTGTTATTATCGGCGTCATCGTCATGATCGTCGTGATTGTCATCGTCATCAGTGTTATTATTGTCATCGTCGTCATCGTCGTGATTGTCATCGTCATCAGTGTTATTATTGTCATCGTCATCATCATCGTGATTGTCATCGTTATCGTCATATCTGCCTCATTGTAAGTAAGATATGCAAACTGCGATATTGTTGGGGGTTAGGGGCGGGGGTCATTAACAGCTTAGCGACTATATAGGCTAGGTATTATTGGTGGCGGAAGAACCCAGGGTGCCCCTCACAACAGTTCAACCGGCGGATTTCCGCAAGCCACTTGGAAAGCTTCCTCACTTGATATAATACAATACCTCTACCACTGCGCTATCACGACGAGTTGTAATTTATATTAAAGTCGCATATATGTACCTTGCATAAAAGTCCGCCTCCATGGTCGAGTGGCTAAGGTCGCTGAATTGTACACCACTGTAACCTATCATCATTGATGGTCACGGGTTCTAGCTCCGCTCAGACAGTGTTTATTGATATGAAAACGTTGGCCGTTTATTACAATGGTTTGGGCCAAATGTACTGGTTAACCGCTGGAGCCTGCACAGGAAGGTGTTGCTATTTAAACTGCCCGCGAACAACGCTTCAGGTGCGAAAGGCCACGAGTCGAGCCGTTACGACTGTGCCCTTAGGCAAGGCATTTACATTCCACGTTGCCTCTTCTCTCTCCCTCGTAGCGATGGATTCCATCAGGGATGAGGTCTCGAGAATGATTGATATAAGTTGTAAGAACTTGTTTCACAATCGAGCTAAAATAAATGTGTATAAACTACCTGCCCGCCGGCGATATAGCCCCAAATTGTGCTGATGTAGTCGTAAAACCCGAACAAATAAACAAACAAAACATTACATAAACTATACATATATACAAATATTCGTTACACATTCACAACAATATATGGCGATTCATCAGAGAAATACAAGAGACTATATCACATACATACATATAACTACTTATACATACATGTAACTCGGTCCGCCTCCGTGGTCGAGTTGTTAAGGTCGCTGACTTGTATACCACTGTAACCTATCATCACTGATAGTCACGGGTTCGAACCCCGCTCAGGCCGTGTCTCGATTTATATGAAAAAGTTTGCAGTTTCTTACGGAGGTTGGTGCACCCAAGTACTGGTTAACCGCTGGAGCCTGCCCAGGAAAGGTATTGCTAGGTAAACTTCCCCGGCGATATAGCCCAAAATGGTGCTGATGCAGGCGTAAAACCCGAAATATAACATAACATAACATACATGTAACTACTTAATATGCAATATCAGTTTAATTACAACATAGAAAACATAAACACTTACCTTATTAAGCATGACATTCCTTTGTAAATCCATGGAAAACACACAGGAGAATGTTTCAAACCCAGGTTACTTTCACTTTAACTTTCTACATGACTGAAAACTATTGACTGTAAATACGTTTCAATTACCCCGTACCCACATTTACTTTAAGTGTCGATTAGTAAATATTTGCTTTAAAAGTCGATTACTAAACGCATTGAACAAATATGCATTAAAGTGTTGGCAAATTAAAATAGTTACTCCGTCGTGGCACACATTTCATAACACTAAACACAAATGCAGTTGATAATTTACTCAGACGTTGTTAGTAAACGCACTTATTAATAATCATAAAATTATTAAAGCTAATGTATCGTAGTTTGTTTTGCCTTCCAACTAGTGTAATCTCCTCGAGAAATTCACACACAGACATATCTAAATTAGCATTATAAAAGAAAGGCGACGATTTCAATAACCTCGAAAATAATTATTAAGATAAAATCCACCATAGCACTTATTATCTACAGTCAATAAGGTCTTATTACATTTACGAGTCAAATTCCGTCAATACTACAGTTCGGATCGATACAGTGTTCAATAACTATATACTAGCAGTGCATACTATAGTTGGTGCATGCGTGTACATGTATACAAGCGTTTGTTTATTATAGTGTCACTCATCTTTGGTGTTTTAAGTTTATTTATCGTCGCTACCGGTTGCCCATATAAGCGACGCCTCCTGAAGAGATTAGTCATTTTAGATTTTTGGAGGATAGTGCAATGATACACACAGAGAGAGAGAGAGAGGGAGATAGAGAGACCCATTCCATAGTCTCCTCTGGTTCTTTTACGTGCACGGTGTAAAGCATCGACACGAGACCTCAGTTTAACGTCCCATCTGAAAGAATGTTAATTTTATTAGGGTCAGACGGGGGATCGAACTTGCAATCCCTGGATTACCAGTCCAGCGTGCTACCACTGGACTACATATCCGTCTGTAATGTGTCACACATCGCTCAGACCGTGTCTCTTTATATGACAAAGTTGGAAGTTTCTTACGGAGGTTGGTTCACCAAGTACTGGTTAACAGCTGGAGCCTGCACAGGACATATGTCGTTAGGTAAACGGCCCGTCACTCAAATGGGCAACCGGTAGCAACGTTAAATAAACTTAAATAAAATGTGTTTAATAAAATGTCACCAATTTGAAAGGGCCATGCCATATGTGACTTCTCAGTCACCTCTTATCCTATCTAATCCTATCCTTGCAGTTCCGGCAGCACACTGGTACACAACCTGGAAGTCGTGATAGCGTAGTAGTAGAGCGTTTGCTTCAGGTGCGAAAAGACCGGAGTTTCAGTCTCATTGGACCCTTTACGATTGTGCCCTTAGGCAAGGCATTTAAATTCCACATCTCTCTTCTCTCTCTCTCGTGGCGATGAATTCCATCAGGAATGAGGTCTCGGGAGTGTCTTACTGGTTAATATAAGTTGTAAGAACTTGTTTTCGCAATCGAGCTACGCTACATTTGTATAAACTAATATGTAACCATTATTTGGCTGCCGCCATGCGAAAATGGGCATTCGTACATATTGACAAGAGTGTTTACATTAGTCGTAATTAAGTCTAAAATTACACATTTCCCCACCACATAGTGTCAAAGGAATATTAGTTAAAGCTATGCCGTTTAACTGTCGATATCAAATAGCGTACACATTTCGAAACTGTTGCCATAGGAACCGTGTTTCCTAGCCCATCACTTTGTATGACAACTAATGGCATTATGTTTGGTCAAAGACTAAAGTTGTGGGCTGACTATACATGCGAATGATGACGTGAACAATTTCTTATCTTATAATTTATAATAGTATGTGTATTTCTTAAATTGATAGTAACAAATAACGGACACTATAAGCAACACAATTTACATACATTATAGGTAGTATATACGTAAATAGGCAGAATGTAGTCCTAATAACTAATATAGTTCTTTTTTTGTTGGTAAAAATGCACGTTCATGACAGGCAATGTATAGTTTTTGTGTTTTTTTAAGAAATTGTGTTACTTGAGAAGTCTTCAGACTAGTTGATGTGTAGAAAAGATGCGGTATAAGAATTAAGGCCATTTCAAACTGAAGGTTGATATACGGTATTATTTGGCGGAGGAATACAGTGTGTAAACACAGTGACGTTATTCACAGGTGCGCACTGGCTATGCAAAGCATTACTTTTTATAATTTCATAATTTAGTTTTTTTCCAGTTTGATTTGAATACCTCTTCGCAATTTATTTGTTGTTTTATTTTTTTTATTTTAATAATATTTTATTGCAACTTTTTTTCCACAGCATGTACAACACAATTTACATTTCACAATATCATTTCATCAATACAATCAAATTTACACATACATAAATCATGACAATTGTTCCTTACATATATATAACATTTTCAAAAGTGCAAAAGGATCGGGCTACAAGTTTTGACAACATTAGCAACAGCCCTTTCCCAAGTTGTTTTACATCCTTATAGAACGGCATTAATGTTTTCGCGACGATTCAAACCTTCTTTCAAAAACATATGTCTATGTGTGTTACTAAACAACTTTCTCAATTGGTAACATATTGAGTTGAAATTGTTGGGACATTTGGTATATACCTGATATATCAACTTCATTTGTGTTAAGTTTAAACTTTATTTATTTACAAATGATTGCGAAACAGGTGCGATCAAATTAATCACTCTCGTTGGCGCGGATGAGAGCGTAAATGTGGTCATTATTGTGGGAGGAAACTGTAAATGAAAATAAAGGGAATATATTTTTTACAAAAACATTCCACATACATCCCGGGCCGAGGATCGAACCAGGGTTTCATTGGTGAGAAGCGAGCGCGCTAACAACTGTGATTATTGAACATCCTATTCATTTGTGTTATTGATGTCAGAATGCCCATTTTCGTGTGTCCCTGGCCATTTAGCTTCAAAACACGGGTCGTCTCCAACACATCACAAACAAGCATCCATGTCGGATACTACAACACCCGGGTCGTCTCCAACACATCACAAACAAGCATCCATGTCGGATACTACAACACCCGGGTTGTCTCCAACACATCACAAACAAGCATCCATATCGGGTACTACAAAACCCGGGTCGTCTCCAACACATCACAAACAAGCATCCATGTCGGATACTACAACACCCGGGTCGTCTCCAACACATCACAAACAAGCATCCATGTCGGATACTACAACACCCGGGTTGTCTCCAACACATCACAAACAAGCATCCATATCGGGTACTACAAAACCCAGGTCGTCTCCAACACATCACAAACAAGCATCCATGTCGGATACTACAAAACCCGGGTCGTCTCCAACACACCACAAACAAGCATCCATGTCGGATATTACAAAACCCGGATCGTCTCCAACACATCACAAACAAGCATCCATATCGGGGACTACAACACCCGGGTCGTCTCCAACATATCACAAACAAGCATCCATGTCGGGTACTACAAAACCCGGGTCGTCTCCAACACATCACAAACAAGCATCCATGTCGGATACTACAAAACCCGGGTCGTCTCCAACACACCACAAACAAGCATCCATGTCGGATACTACAACACCCGGATCGTCTCCAACACATCACAAACACTCATCCATGTCGGATACTACAAAACCCGGATCGTCTCCAACACATCACAAACACGCATCCATGTCGGATATTACAAAACCCGGATCGTCTCCAACACATCACAAACAAGCATCCATGTCGGGGACTACAAAACCCGGGTCGTCTCCAACACATCACAAACAAGCATCCATGTCGGATATTACAAAACCCGGATCGTCTCCAACACATCACAAACAAGCATCCATGTCGGATACTGCAAAACCCGGATCGTCTCCAACACATCACAAACAAGCATCCATGTCGGATATTACAAAACCCGGGTCGTCTCCAACACACAACAAACAAGCATCCATGTCGGATACTACAAAACCCGGGTAGTCTCCAACACATCACAAACAAGCATCCATGTCGGATATTACAAAACCCGGGTCGTCTCCAACACATCATAAACAAGCATCCATGTCGGATACTACAAAACTCGGATCGTCTCCAACACATCACAAACAAACATCCATATCGGATATTACAAAACCCGGGTCGTCTCCAACACATCACAAACAAGCATCCATGTCGGATACTACAACACCCGGGTCGTCTCCAACACATCACAAACAAGCATCAATGTCGGATACTACAACACCCGGGTTGTCTCCAACACAGCACAAACAAGCATCCCTGTCGTATACTACAACACCCGGGTTGTCTCCAACACATCACAAACAAGCATCCATATCGGGTACTACAAAACCCGGGTCGTCTCCATCACATCACAAACAAGCATCCATGTCGGATACTACAAAACCCGGGTCGTCTCCAACACATCACAAACAAGCATCCATGTCGGATACTACAAAACCCGGGTCGTCTCCAACACACCACAAACAAGCATCCATGTCGGATACTACAACACCCGGATCGTCTCCAACACCTCACAAACACTCATCCATGTCGGATACTACAAAACCCGGTTCGTCTCCAACACATCACAAACACGCATCCATGTCGGATATTACAAAACCCGGATCGTCTCCAACACATCACAAACAAGCATCCATGTCGGGGACTACAAAACACGAATCGTCTCCAACACATCACAAACAAGCATCCATGTCGGATATTACAAAACCCGGATCGTCTCCAACACATCACAAGCAAGCATCCATGTCGGATACTGCAAAACCCGGATCGTCTCCAACACATCACAAACAAGCATCCATGTCGGATATTACAAAACCCAGGTCGTCTCCAACACACAACAAACAAGCATCCATGTCGGATACTACAAAACCGGGTCGTCTCCAACACATCACAAACAAGCATCCATGTCGGATATTACAAAACCCGGGTCGTCTCCAACACATCATAAACAAGCATCCATGTCGGATACTACAAAACTCGGATCGTCTCCAACACATCACAAACAAACATCCATATCGGATATTACAAAACCCGGGTCGTCTCCAACACATCACAAACAAGCATCCATGTCGGATACTACAACACCCGGGTCGTCTCCAACACATCACAAACAAGCATCAATGTCGGATACTACAACACCCGGGTTGTCTCCAACACATCACAAACAAGCATCCATTCGGATACTACAACACCCGGGTTGTCTCCAACACATCACAAACAAGCATCCATATCGGGTACTACAAAACCCGGGTCGTCTCCATCACATCACAAACAAGCATCCATGTCGGATACTACAAAACCCGGGTCGGCTCCAACACACCACAAACAAGCATCCATGTCGGATATTACAAAACCCGGATCGTCTCCAACACATCACAAACAAGCATCCATATCGGGGACTACAAAACCCGGGTCGTCTCCAACACATCACAAACAAGCATCCATGTCGGATACTACAAAACTCGGGTCGTCTCCAACACATCACAAACAAGCATCCATGTCGGATACTACAAAACCCGGGTCGTCTCCAACACACCACAAACAAGCATCCATGTCGGATACTACAACACCCGGATCGTCTCCAACACATCACAAACACTCATCCATGTCGGATACTACAAAACCCGGATCGTCTCCAACACATCACAAACACGCATCCATGTCGGATATTACAAAACCCGGATCGTCTCCAACACATCACAAACAAGCATCCATGTCGTGGACTACAAAACCCGGGTCGTCTCCAACACATCACAAACAAGCATCCATGTCGGATATTACAAAACCCGGATCGTCTCCAACACATCACAAACAAGCATCCATGTCGGATACTGCAAAACCCGGATCGTCTCCAACACATCACAAACAAGCATCCATGTCGGATATTACAAAACCCGGGTCGTCTCCAACACATCACAAACAAGCATCCATGTCGGGGACTACAAAACCCGGGTCGTCTGCAACACATCACAAACAAGCATCCATGTCGGGGACTACAAAACCCGGGTCGTCTCCAACACATCACAAACAAGCATCCATATCGGGTACTACAAAACCCGGGTCGTCTCCAACACATCACAAACAAGCATCCATGTCGGGGACTACAAAACCCGGGTCGTCTCCAACACATCACAAACAAGCATCCATGTCGGATATTACAAAACCCGGGTCGTCTCCAACACATCACAAACAAGCATCCATGTCGGATATTACAAAACCCGGGTCGTCTCCAACACACAACAAACAAGCATCCATGTCGGATACTACAAAACCCGGGTCGTCTCCAACACATCACAAACAAGCATCCATGTCGGATATCACAAAACCGGGTCGTCTCCAACACATCATAAACAAGCATCCATGTCGGATACTACAAAACTCGGATCGTCTCCAACACATCACAAACAAGCATCCATGTCGGATACTACAAAACCCGGGTCGTCTCCAACACATCACCAACAAACATCCATATCGGATATTACAAAACCCGGGTCGTCTCCAACACATCACAAACAAGCATCCATGTCGGATACTACAACACCCGGGTCGTCTCCAACACATCACAAACAAGCATCCATGTCGGGTACTACAAAACCCGGGTCGTCTCCAACACATCACAAACAAGCATCCATATCGGATACTACAAAACCCGGGTCGTCTCCAACACATCACAAACAAGCATCCATGTCGGATACTACAAACCCGGGTCGTCTCCAACACATCACAAACAAGCATACATGTCGGATATTGCAAAACCCGGGTCGTCTCCAACACACAACAAACAAGCATCCATGTCGGGGACTACAAAACCCGGGTCGTCTCCAACACATCACAAACAAGCATCCATGTCGGATACTACAAAACCCGGGTCGTCTCCAACACATCACAAACAAGCATCCATATCGGGTACTACAACACCCGGGTCGTCTCCAACACATCACAAACAAGCATCCATATCGGGTACTACAAAACCCGGGTTGTCTCCAACACATCACAAACAAGCATCCATATCGGGGACTACAACACTCGGGCCGTCTCCAACACATCACAAACAAGCATCCATATCGGGTATTACAAAACCCGAATCGTCTCGGCCCGGGTTAAAAGAGTTGCACTGTACTTTCCTATTGATTTTTATGTATTATTTGACAGTCTATGTACATATGTGTGTACAGTGACGAGATTAAAATTAAAATAACAAGTCTAGTAAACCAAACTATAACATGGAAGAACCAACAGTTCCAAGAGTCATACAATAGTTGTATAAACAGCGTATCGTTCGCTCAACCATAGCCTGTTCAATTTGATTGCAATAATAACAATGACTAAACATTTTCGTTCACCGGGATTAACAATGGATCAATGTGTCTAATTTGTAAAAATGCTTGTCATTAAGTGCCGGATTATTTATTTATTGTCCGTTTATTTACGTCGCCCCTTATAATCGGATAGTATTAGTCATTTTATTTATTTATTTTATTTATTTTATTTATTTTATTTATTTATTTATTTATTTATTCATTTATTCATTCATTCATTCATTCATTCATTTATTTATATTTATTTATTTATTTATTTATTTATATTTATATTTATTTATTTATTTATTTATTTATTTATTTATTTATTTATATTTATATTTATATTTATATTATTTATATTTATATTTATATTGATTGATTTATTGATTTAATGATTTATTGATTTATATTTATATTTATTTATATTTATATTTATATATTTATATTTATTTATTTATTTATTTATATTTATTTATTTATTGTTATTTATTTATTATTTATTTATATTTATTATGTTATTTATCTATCTATCTATAATCGGAATATACTAGTCATTTAATTATTTGGTGGATAGTGCAAGATACAGGAGGCCACTCAATTACGGAAGCACACCATGTTCTATTACATGCAAGGTATACATGCACCGATACCTCTGTTTATGATCCTATCTGAAAGACAGTTAATATTATTTGGGTCAGACGGAGAATCTAAGCGCTCGCCCACACGGTTCGCCAGCTGCGAGGGTAAATAAGCTCAATCATTATCATCGGAGGATCGAACATTTGAACCCCGAATTCGCAGTCCAGCGTGTTAACCACTGGACCAATCACAAGGATTTACAATATTTTACAATATATCCATACTGTGTTTATACATGGCTCCTCATTACGCAACAATAACAATCATGGCATATTACATACAACAATATACAGTGGCATTCATAATTGATTTAAAAGAGAGTGTTTAGCATTACAATAACGGAAAAACAAATGAGCCGTATGACGAGAAAACCAACATAATGAGCAAAGCACGCACGCACGCACGCACGCACGCACGCACGCACGCACGTGATAATGTTCTTCCAGAAATATTCTATCAAATACCTCCATGCCTAGACATGTTCGGCCAAGACTAAATTGGCGATTTTAATAAATAATCGCATTACTCAAACACTATTCGATTAATGTTTGACACACAATCAGCGTTAATTCACAGTGGTCGGAGGAACATGTGCTGACAGCATTAGGGATACAATGTAGCTTAATTAACATCAGCTCTCATCAGACTGTTCCTGATTAGTAATCAGCGAACTACAATGTAATTGTCATTACGTGTATACTAGGGGTGGCAACGAATATTCTAATATCACTCGAACGTCCCAATATCCGAATACTATTCCAGTATTCGAATATTTGGGGAAAAATATTATATTTTGCTGAAAAATGCCATCCACTCAGTCACACGTTTGGAAATGCTTGAATCGCTCTGAGAATAAGAAAACTGCCATGTGTAATCTATGTAAATTAGATTTATCATATTCGGGTAGAATATCAGTCTGAATAATCATTTGAAGAACAGACGGATCGCAGGTTCGATCCCCCGTCTGACCCTAATAAAATTAAGTCTTTCAGATGGGACGTTAAACCGAGGTCTCGTGTCGGTGCTTTACACCTTGCACGTAAAAGAACCAGAGGACACTCTGGAATGGGTCTCTTTCTGTATCATGCACTATCCTCCAAAATCTAAAATAACTAATCTCTTCAGGAGGCGTTGCTCATTTGGGCAACCGGTAGCGACGATAACTAAACGTAAAAACACACATTTGAAGAAGATGCGCGTTTACGGTTAATTTGGCAATTTTGAGTATTTGGATAGAATTTCACAAAATATTCGAATAGTTTAATCGCTATTCTTTGCCGTCCAAAGTAATATCGTTGTCATCCCTAGTAATATCGTTGTCATCCCTAGTAATATCGTTGCCATCACTAGTAATATCGTTGCCGTCCCTAGTAATATCGTTGCCGTCCCTAGTAATATCGTTGCCGTCACTAGTAATATCGTTACCGTCACTAGTAATATCGTTGCCGTCCCTAGTAATATCGTTGCCGTCACTAGTAATATCGTTGCCGTCCCTAGTAATATCGTGGCCGTCCCTAGTAATATCGTTGTCATCCCTAGTAATATCGTTGTCGTCACTAGTAATATCGTTGTCATTCCTAGTAATATCGTTGCAGTCCCTAGTAATATCGTTGTCATCCCTAGTAATATCGTTGTCATCCCTAGTAATATCGTTGCAGTCCCTAGTAATATCGTTGCAGTCCCTAGTAATATCGTTGCAGTCCCTAGTAATATCGTTGCCGTCCCTAGTAATATCGTTGTCATCCCTAGTAATATCGTTGTCATCCCTAGTAATATCGTTGCAGTCCCTAGTAATATCGTTGCCGTCCCTAGTAATATCGTTGTCATCCCTAGTAATATCGTTGCAGTCCCTAGTAATATCGTTGCAGTCCCTAGTAATATCGTTGCAGTCCCTAGTAATATCGTTGCCGTCCCTAGTAATATCGTTGTCATCTCTAGTAATATCGTTGTCATCCATAGTAATATCGTTGTCATCCCTAGTAATATCGTTGCAGTCCCTAGTAATATCTTTGTCATCCCTAGTAATATCGTTGTCATCCCTAGTAATATCGTTGTCATCCCTAGTAATATCGTTGCAGTCCCTAGTAATATCGTTGCAGTCCCTAGTAATATCGTTGCAGTCCCTAGTAATATCGTTGCAGTCCCTAGTAATATCGTTGTCATCCCTAGTAATATCGTTGTCATCCCTAGTAATATCGTTGTCATTCCTAGTAATATCGTTGTCATCCCTAGTAATATCGTTGTCATTCCTAGTAATATCGTTCTCATTCCTAGTAATATCGTTGCAGTCCCTAGTAATATCGTTGCAGTCCCTAGTAATATCGTTGCAGTCCCTAGTAATATCGTTGCTGTCCCTAGTAATATCGTTGTCATTCCTAGTAATATCGTTGTCATTCCTAGTAATATCGTTGTCATTCCTAGCAATATCGTTGTCATTCCTAGTAATATCGTTGTCATCCCTAGTAATATCGTTGCCGTCCCTAGTAATATCGTTGTCATCCCTAGTAATATCGTTGCAGTCCCTAGTAATATCGTTGCAGTCCCTAGTAATATCGTTGCAGTCCCTAGTAATATCGTTGCCTTCCCTAGTAATATCGTTGTCATCCCTAGTAATATCGTTGTCATCCCTAGTAATATCGTTGCCGTCCCTAGTAATATCGTTGTCATCCCTAGTAATATCGTTGTCATCCCTAGTAATATCGTTGTCATCCCTAGTAATATCGTTGCAGTCCCTAGTAATATCGTTGCAGTCCCTAGTAATATCGTTGCAGTCCCTAGTAATATCGTTGTCATCCCTAGTAATATCGTTGTCATCCCTAGTAATATCGTTGTCATTCCTAGTAATATCGTTGTCATCCCTAGTAATATCGTTGTCATTCCTAGTAATATCGTTGTCATTCCTAGTAATATCGTTGCAGTCCCTAGTAATATCGTTGCAGTCCCTAGTAATATCGTTGCAGTCCCTAGTAATATCGTTGCTGTCCCTAGTAATATCGTTGTCATTCCTAGTAATATCGTTGTCATTCCTAGTAATGTCGTTGTCATCCCTAGTAATATCGTTGCCGTCCCTAGTAATATCGTTGTCATCCCTAGTAATATCGTTGCAGTCCCTAGTAATATCGTTGCAGTCCCTAGTAATATCGTTGCTGTCCCTAGTAATATCGTTGTCATTCCTAGTAATATCGTTGTCATCCCTAGTAATATCGTTGTCATCCCTAGTAATATCGTTGCAGTCCCTAGTAATATCGTTGCAGTCCCTAGTAATATCGTTGCTGTCCCTAGTAATATCGTTGTCATTCCTAGTAATATCGTTGTCATTCCTAGTAATATCGTTGTCATTCCTAGTAATATCGTTGTCATCCCTAGTAATATCGTTGTCATCCCTAGTAATATCGTTGTCATCCCTAGTAATATCGTTGTCATCCCTAGTAATATCGTTGTCATCCCTAGTAATATCGTTGTCATCCCTAGTAATATCGTTGCAGTCCCTAGTAATATCGTTGCAGTCCCTAGTAATATCGTTGCAGTCCCTAGTAATATCGTTGCAGTCCCTAGTAATATCGTTGCAGTCCCTAGTAATATCGTTGCAGTCCCTAGTAATATCGTTGCAGTCCCTAGTAATATCGTTGTCATCTCTAGTAATATCGTTGTCATCCCTAGTAATATCGTTGTCATCCCTAGTAATATCGTTGTCATCTCTAGTAATATCGTTGTCATCTCTAGTAATATCGTTGCAGTCCCTAGTAATATCGTTGCAGTCCCTTGTAATATCGTTGCCGTCGCTAGTAATAGCAGACGGCACGCTCTGTTCTATTTGATCGGATTCTCGGCTTTTCGCAAAGTTTTGGGGAGTGTTCAGTTGCAGTAACTGACTGGTGTGTCTCATTGATTGCGATGTTGTTGTTCATATGTATAAACGATGCAAATACTAACATTAACAATAGTAATATTGACCAATGTGTTATTTATCTTAATTAATTCCGATTTTGATGTTCACACAGTTAGATTTAAGATTTATCATATAAATTTGTTTTAATTTTGAAATGTTGATGTGTATACTACATTATGTTTGATTATGTGTTTTTGTTGTAAAGCGCCTTTGAACGTGTATTTTATATGAACAGAACGCTCCATCAATTTAGTTTATAATAAATATTAACATTAACTATACTAATAGTGGCCAATGTTTAAGTTATTTAACTATAAATTTGTCAGTTCCCGTGATAGCTCAGTTGGTAGAGCGGAAGACTGTAGTGGTTATTTAGCTGGCATCTTTAGGTCGCTGGTTCGAATCCGGCTCGCGGGATTTCTTTTTATTTCATTATATGAGCAATTTGGAGTAACCTTTCAGAAGATCAAGAAACAAAATAAATCCAAGGCCATGGAGAAAATTACTTCCATCCAGCCACTACAAGAACGTCGCGACACAAGAATTCTTCTACAGACAGAGACGTTTCGATGTCGGGAAGAACAACCGATGCAGCAGAGAGTTGAGAAACTAACGAAAAATCGTCTAAAGCTCAGCAGTTTCATCCACCTGTCCAAGAAGCTTGCTCGAAAGCACACCAGCCATCTACCAGCCAAGACATTGCCTCCAACGCCATTTCTATCCAAGCCATGGTTGACTAGCGATGAATCCAATGTTACCATCTGCAGTACAATCCCATTCATGACATCCAGAGATAGACAACATGATGACGTCAAACGTGCCCTCACACTAGCACGCATCGACAAGAGTTATCCTGGAGAAGCATGGCAACAAGTCTACACAGATGGTTCAGCCACTAAAGCAGTAGCAAACGGAGGAGCAGGAGTGTATGTCCGACATCCAGATGGACACACACAGTCAATTGCTCTACCTACTGGAGTACACTGCAGCAACTATGGGGCAGAAGTACAGGCCCTTGAAACAGCAGCATCTCTAGTACACAACACTGTGGAGTGTGCCCAAGTTGTCTTCCTGACTGATGCGCTCTCAGTTCTGGATGCCCTGTCTAACAACAAAGAACCCCACCTGATGGAAGCCATTCGAACAGTCAGCGTAACTAAAAGAACTGTCCTCCAGTGGGTACCTGCTCACATAGGCATCCCTGGCAATGGAGCCGCTGACCAGCTTGCCAAGCAAGATTCTACTGAGAGCCAGCCAGACAAAGATTTGACTTACAAAGAGAAATGCACCATAATCAAATCTGCACCAAAGCCAACAGTCGAGAAGGATGACTACCACCTTCTCACCAGACAGGAGCAAGTCACGATATTCCGGCTTAGAACAGGGCATAACCGCCTGAACTTCCATATGTGTCTGAAGATTGGACTAGCTCCATCAACTGCCTGCAGCTGCAACGTAGGGGACCAGACTGCAGAACACATCCTCCAGGAGTGTCCCAATCTTCATGGGCTGAGGAAAACAACCTGGCCAACAGATACTTCTCTCAAGACGAAGTTACATGGCTGCCGGGAGGATCTGAGGAGGACGGCCCATTTCGTGTTTGCTGCCGGCTTTTCCATGTGATTCGCGAACGACAAGAAGAAGAAAAATAAATCCCACAAGAACAAATTTGAAATATATTACTAGAATTGAATTTCCTATAAAAAGTTAGTTCTGGTCAATCGTTGTAAAATAAATAAAGTATAAAAGTTCCACTGTGCGTTAAATCACCATTTTGTATATACAGTATACATCCGTTATGTCGAAATCCGTCGGGCAGAACACAATACTTCGATATAACCGAAGTTTGACTTAACGAAATTCGATATAAACAGAGCCAGTTATATGTAAAATGAAACGGGACGTTGATCCTACTTCCAGATGACCGGATAATTCGACATAACCGACTTTGACATAGCGGATGTCGACTGTACTTTCAATACGTTGCAAACCAAAATATTCTGAATTGTGGATAATTTGAAATCATGACATTATCCTTAGCTTTTAATATTAAATTATTTTTAATTGTATGTCTCATTTTTTATTTTACGTTTATTTACCGTCGCTACCGGTTGCCCATATGAGCGACGCCTCTTGAAGAGATTAGTCATTTTAGATATTTGGAGGATAGTGTAATGATACAGACAGAGACCCATTCCAGAATCCCCTCTGGTTCTTTTACGTGTACGGTGTAAAGCACCGACACGAGACCTCGGTTTAATGTCTCATCTGAAAGACTGTTAGATAGTTTTAGTCGTGTTTTATCGTTTTATATACCTTTGGTCTGGTATACAGTTCTCTGGTGCCATCCACACTGTTAAGTGCACGTGCTGCACGTCAAGGTATTCTAAATAGTGGATACTTTGAAATCGTGACACTGTTCATATTAATTAATTCCGATTTTGAATTTCACACAGTTAGCTTTAAGATTTATCATATAAATTTGTTTTAATTTTGAAATTTTGATGTATATTACGTTATGTTTGATTATGTGTCTATTATATCTGTCATATGTTATTTGTAAAGCGCCTTTGAACGTGTGTTTTATATGAACAGAACGCTTAATTAATAATTATTTAGTTTATAATAAATAATTATTAACTATACAAATATTTGTCAATGTTTACGTTATTTAAGTATGAAGTTGTCAGTTCCCGTGATAGCTCAGTTGGTAGAGCGGAAGACTGTAGTGGTTATTTAGCTGACATCTTTAGGTCGCTGGTTCGAATCCGGCTCGCGGGATTTCGTTTTATTTCATTATATGAGCAATTTGGAGTAACCTTTCTGAAGATCAAGAAACAAAATAAATCCAAGGCCATGGAGAAAATTACTTCCATCCAGCCACTGCAAGAACGTCGCGACACAAGAATTCTTCTACAGACAGAGAAGTTTCGATGTCGGGAAGAACAACCGATGAACAGAGAGTTGAAGCACTAACGAAGAATCGTCTAAAGCGCAGCAGTTTCATCCACCAGTCCAAGAAGCTTGCTCGAAAGCACACCAGCCATCTCCCAGCCAAGACATTGCCTCCAACGCCATTTCTATACAAGCCATGGTTGACTAGCGATGAATCCAAGGTTACCATCTGCAGTAAAATCCCATACATGACATCCAGAGATAGACAACATGATGACGTCAAACATGCCCTCACACTAGCACACATCGACAAGAGTTATCCTGGAGAAGCATGGATACAAGTCTTCACAGATGGTTCAGCCACTAAAGCAGTAGCAAACAGAGGAGCAGGAGTGTATGTCCGACATCCAGATGGACACACACAGTCAGTTGCTCTACCTACTGGAGTACACTGCAGCAACTATGGGGCAGAAGTACAGGCCCTTGAAACAGCAGCATCGCTAACACACAACACTGTGGAGTGTGCCCAGATTGTCTTCCTGACTGATGCGCTCTCAGTTCTGGATGCCCTGTCTAACAACAAAGAACCCCACCTGATGGAAGCCCTTCGAACAGTCAGCGTAACTAAAAGAACTGTCCTCCAGTGGGTACCTGCTCACATAGGCATCCCTGGCAATGAAGCCGCTGACCAGCTTGCCAAGCAAGGTTCTACTGAGAGGCAGCCAGACAAAGATTTGACTTACAAAGAGAAATGCACCATAATCAAATCTGCACCAAAGCCAACAGTCGAGAAGGATGACTACCACCTTCTCACCAGACAGGAGCAAGTCACGATATTCCGGCTTAGAACAGGGCATAACCGCCTGAACTTCCATATGTGTCTGAAGATTGGACTAGCTCCATCAACTGCCTGCAGCTGCAACGTAGGGGACCAGACTGCAGAACACATCCTCCAGGAGTGTCCCAATCTTCATGGGCTGAGGAAAACAACCTGGCCAACAGATACTTCTCTCAAGACGAAGTTACATGGCTGCCGGGAGGATCTGAGGAGGACGGCCCATTTCGTGTTTGCTGCCGGCTTGTCCATGTGATTCGCGAACGACAAGAAGAAGAAAAATAAATCCCACAAGAACAAATTTGAAATATATTACTAGAATTGAATTTCCTATAAAAAGTTAGTTCTGGTCAATCGTTGTAAAATAAATAAAGTATAAAAGTTCCACTGTGCATTAAATCACCATTTTGTATATACAGTCTACATCCGTTATGTCGAAATCCGTCGGGCAGAACACAATACTTCGACATAACCGAAGTTTGACTTAACGAAATTCGATATAAACAGAGCCAGTTATATGTAAAATGAAACGGGACGTTGATCCTACTTCCAGATGACCGGATAATTCGACATAACCGACTTTGACATAGCGGATGTCGACTGTACTTTGAATACGTTGCAAACCAAAATATTCTGAATTGTGGATAATTTGAAATCATGACATTATCCTTAGCTTTTAATATTAAATTATTTTTAATTGTATGTCTCATTTTTTATTTTACGTTTATTTACCGTCGCTACCGGTTGCCCATATGAGCGACGCCTCTTGAAGAGATTAGTCATTTTAGATATTTGGAGGATAGTGTAATGATACAGACAGAGACCCATTCCAGAATCCCCTCTGGTTCTTTTACGTGTACGGTGTAAAGCACCGACACGAGACCTCGGTTTAATGTCTCATCTGAAAGACTGTTAGATAGTTTTAGTCCTGTTTTATCGTTTTATATACCTTTGGTCTGGTATACAGTTCTCTAGTGCCATCCACACTGTTAAGTGCACGTGCTGCACGTCAAGGTATTCTAAATAGTGGATACTTTGAAATCGTGACACTGTTCATATTAATTAATTCCGATTTTGAAGTTCACACAGTTAGCTTTAAGATTTATCATATAAATTTGTTTTAATTTTGAAATTTTGATGTATATTACGTTATGTTTGATTATGTGTCTATTATATCTGTCATATGTTATTTGTAAAGCGCCTTTGAACGTGTGTTTTATATGAACAGAATGCTTCATTAATAATTATTTAGTTTATAATAAATAATTATTAACATTAACTATACAAATATTGGTCAATGTTTACGTTATTTAAGTATGAAGTTGTCAGTTCCCGTGATAGCTCAGTTGGTAGAGCGGAAGACTGTAGTGGTTATTTAGCTGACATCTTTAGGTCGCTGGTTCGAATCCGGCTCGCGGGATTTCTTTTTATTTCATTATATGAGCAATTTGGAGTAACCTTTCAGAAGATCAAGAAACAAAATAAATCCAAGGCCATGGAGAAAATTACTTCCATCCAGCCACTACAAGAACGTCGCGACACAAGAATTTTTCTACAGACAGAGACGTTTCGATGTCGGGAAGAACAACCGATCCAGCAGAGAGTTGAGAAACTAACGAAGAATCGTCTAAAGCGCAGCAGTTTCATCCACCTGTCCAAGAAGCTTGCTCGAAAGCACACCAGCCATCTCCCAGCCAAGACATTGCCTCCAACGCCATTTCTATCCAAGCCATGGTTGACTAGCGATGAATCCAAGGTTACCATCTGCAGTAAAATCCCATACATGACATCCAGAGATAGACAACATGATGACGTCAAACGTGCCCTCACACTAGCACACATCGACAAGAGTTATCCTGGAGAAGCATGGATACAAGTCTTCACAGATGGTTCAGCCACTAAAGCAGTAGCAAACAGAGGAGCAGGAGTGTATGTCCGACATCCAGATGGACACACACAGTCAGTTGCTCTACCTACTGGAGTACACTGCAGCAACTATGGGGCAGAAGTACAGGCCCTTGAAACAGCAGCATCGCTAGTACACAACACTGTGGAGTGTGCCCAGGTTGTCTTCCTGACTGATGCGCTCTCAGTTCTGGATGCCCTGTCTAACAACAAAGAACCCCACCTGATGGAAGCCCTTCGAACAGTCAGCGTAACTAAAAGAACTGTCCTCCAGTGGGTACCTGCTCACATAGGCATCCCTGGCAATGAAGCCGCTGACCAGCTTGCCAAGCAAGGTTCTACTGAGAGGCAACCAGACAAAGATTTGACTTACAAAGAGAAATGCACCATAATCAAATCTGCACCAAAGCCAACAGTCGAGAAGGATGACTACCACTTTCTCACCAGACAGGAGCAAGTCACGATATTCCGGCTTAGAACAGGGCATAACCGCCTGAACTTCCATATGTGTCTGAAGATTGGACTAGCTCCATCAACTGCCTGCAGCTGCAACGTAGGTGACCAGACTGCAGAACACATCCTCCAGGAGTGTCCAAATCTTCATGGGCTGAGGAAAACAACCTGGCCAACAGATACTTCTCTCAAGACGAAGTTACATGGCTGCCGGGAGGATCTGAGGAGGACGGCCCATTTCGTGTTTGCTACCGGCTTGTCCATGTGATTCGCGAACGACAAGAAGAAGAAAAATAAATCCCACAAGAACAAATTTGAAATATATTACTAGAATTGAATTTCCTATAAAAAGTTAGTTCTGGTCAATCGTTGTAAAATAAATAAAGTATAAAAGTTCCACTGTGCGTTAAATCACCATTTTGTATATACAGTCTACATCCGTTATGTCGAAATCCGTCGGGCAGAACACAATACTTCGACATAACCGAAGTTTGACTTAACGAATTTCTATATAAACAGAGCCAGTTATATGTAAAATGAAACGGGACGTTGATCCTACATCCAGATGACCGGATAATTCGACATAACCGACTTTGACATAGCGGATGTCGACTGTACTTTGAATACGTTGCAAACCAAAATATTTTGAATTGTGGATAATTTGAAATCATGACATTATCCTTAGCTTTTAATATTAAATTATTTTTAATTGTATGTCTCATTTTTTATTTTACGTTTATTTACCGTCGCTACCGGTTGCCCATATGAGCGACGCCTCTTGAAGAGATTAGTCATTTTAGATATTTGGAGGATAGTGTAATGATACAGACAGAGACCCATTCCAGAATCCCCTCTGGTTCTTTTACGTGTACGGTGTAAAGCACCGACACGAGACCTCGGTTTAATGTCTCATCTGAAAGACTGTTAGATAGTTTTAGTCCTGTTTTATCGTTTTATATACCTTTGGTCTGGTATACAGTTCTCTAGTGCCATCCACACTGTTAAGTGCACGTGCTGCACGTCAAGGTATTCTAAATAGTGGATACTTTGAAATCGTGACACTGTTCATATTAATTAATTCCGATTTTGAAGTTCACACAGTTAGCTTTAAGATTTATCATATAAATTTGTTTTAATTTTGAAATTTTGATGTATATTACGTTATGTTTGATTATGTGTCTATTATATCTGTCATATGTTATTTGTAAAGCGCCTTTGAACGTGTGTTTTATATGAACAGAACGCTTAACTAATAATTATTTAGTTTATAATAAATAATTATTAACATTAACTATACAAATATTTGTCAATGTTTACGTTATTTAAGTATGAAGTTGTCAGTTCCCGTGATAGCTCAGTTGGTAGAGCGGAAGACTGTAGTGGTTATTTAGCTGACATGCGCTAACCACTGCACTAATCGGACAGAAATAAAAAGAATGTCGATGATCTGGCTACCACATGTCCGATCTGGCTACCACCGTACCATCTCACATACTTCCCGACCCGAGCGATCCGAGGATCGAACCCGGGTTGCATTGCCGAGAAGCGAGTGCGCTAACCACTGCACTAATTAATCGGACAGAAATAAAAAGAATGTCGATGATCTGGCTACCACCGTACCATCTCACATACTTCCCGACCCGAGCGATCCGAATATCGAACCATGGTTGCATTGGCGAGAAGCGAGTGCGCTAACCACTGCACTAATCGGACAGAAATAAAAAGAATGTCGATGATCTGGCTATCACATACTTCCTGATCCGAGGATCGAACCACATGTCCGATCTGGCTACTCTTTCAACTTCTAGTCAATCAATAGATACTATAGTGACTTCTCTTGCTAATGATCTTCAAAATGTTGATGATTGGTGTGATTTGAATCGCATGTCAATCAACGCAACAAAAACTAAAGGCATGTATATTTCTTCCAGGTCGAAGTCTAATGATATCTATGCCGGTGCTCGTAATATTCATTTTAAAAATAACATAATATCATGTAACTCTGAAGATAGACTTGTTGGGATAACAACGGACAATACTCTTTTTCTGATATAGTAGTCTTTTAAGCATCTTGCTTTTTGGGTGCCAGCAAAATTGAACTGTTGGACTTTCAACAGTCTACTTTCAAGCTTTCAGTGAAGGAAGAAGAACTCAGCTGTCCCTCAGAGAATTGTTTCAAGCATGAGCTGAGCCTGGCAGAACTGAAGAATTTCCGGTATTTTAGCTGAATTTAACACACCTGATAGGACTCGAACCAACAGTACTGATGGCAAGTAATTCCAAATTAACGACATTAACCACTCGGTTACGGTGACCCCTTGCAACAGATTACAATGCATGGACAATATTGAACGGACCAAGATGTGACAACGTAGCTCCTAAACTGATAATTTGTAATTCTTGTATTATGACAACAATTGAAAACGAATATCATTTTCTACTTGTATGTCCACGCAAATATAAGGACGAAATAATTGAATCGATATTATTGTCACTGGTCGATTCGGCATACATTTCACGGCTTATAGTCAGAGCAGCTGAGATTTGACTGGGACATTTGTGGCACAGAAATGATTGTTTTGCATATAAGCTGGAAATAGTATAGGCTATCCTAAATCACAAAGTTCCCAAAAGTTCCGGTCCGGGAAAAAAAATTGGGGCATTTTTTGACTTTTTTGATATTTTCATTGGGAATTTCTGGAATAATATCATATCTCCAAAACCGCTTAATGGATTTTGAACAAACTACACACATATATTAACCACCTTAGGAAGAATATGATAATGTTTATTTTTTGTCTGTATATGAAAGGTCAAGGTCACATTTCAAGGTCAAATTTACAAAAATTCAATAAAATATGGATATGCGCCATACTTTCACTTCTAATGATTGGTAGCTCATATATTTCATTCTAATATTTAAGTTAACTCCAGACGAAGTTATAAACATAAGCAATATGGTAAGTGTATTTAAGGTTAAGGCTACAAATTGAGGTCAGATGTCCATTTATACATTGATCACATGTCCACTCAGTGTATATTATATTACAAGAGAGAAGTATATTGTATACAGTATACACGTATATACATTATATGTATATATAATTAGGAGAAATGCTCATTCAATATGCCAATATCCACAATGTATTTCTATAGCAAATCTAGAATATCTTCGCTGTAATTAAGATTTCTAGCAGCTGATTAATATTTTAGCAATGCTGTTAATATTATCTTGGGTCATATTCTACTCATTGGATCAGTGTTTGATTTTGTCAGTACTCTGCTATTTCTGGTTGATTGGAGCAAAGTCCATCACAGTTGCGACACATTGTTGTACAATTCAGACCAAGCTTTATGCAGCTGCATGACATACTACGACAACCTGTCTTGCATCCACATCGGACAACTTTTAGAATGTTGGCAGGTGCTGGGGGCATGTCCGACAATCTGGGAATCAATATGCCATGTGATAACACCCAACCATAATCACAAGGATCTTCTTCCAACCCTTTCCATTGCAGTATTTGATGGTATACTCGCAACGAATGATATATGGTTGCAATATGTGTTGGTGGTAATGTTTTAGGGTCAATTGATACAGAGTTTCTTGCTGTTTTGTCCAGGAATAATCTCATTCTGAGTTCATTGATAGATTCAACCTCATTTTCTGTGTAGGTGAGAATGAGTGCGTTTTCTCCAGTTTTCAGGATCTCGCTGTGTGATACTTCATGGGGAAGTTTATCAAATTGTTCAGCACATTCTCTGAAGCTTGCCGACTTCTTTATTAGCCTTAACGCTGCAAGTTTACCAATGCCGTATGGTCTTGATACCGTATCGCATCCCAGTAATGCGTGAATAAACAAGATGTTTTTACATACATCACCTAGGTTATTCTATAACTCTAGTATGTTTACAGACTTTTTTCTACGTCCTTCACTGTTGAGATGAATGGAGTAGCCTCTGCATAATGGCACAGTAATACTAACAGATCAGTATCTTCACCAACCAAGTGTTCATATACTTCGAACATTCTATGGCCGTCATGACGATATCATAGTCTGCGTCTGCGTTTGCTTGAGTGACTGCAATGCCAGAATCGTCTAGCTTACTAGCTAGCATGTCTATAAACCTTTGTTTATTCTTAGAATTCAATAAGAAGTTTTGCTTCTTTGTATTCATGGTTAAGTCTTCTTGAACCCTGACCTCAGCCCCAACACGTCCACCAGTACGTCTTATGTGGGTGTTATCTTTAGTAGATGGACCAGCTATATAGCCATCAAACACAATATGACTGTTGGTGTAGTTATCTCTTACATACTGTATGTACATTGAACATATCTCATTATATGTTCTGCCTCTTGGCCAGTTGAGTCTTTGAATAAGGCAACCACCATCAATTACATATATTAGTTCCTGTTGTTGGTCAGGGACACTGTCATCAGTCAGTAACTGTTTTGTTAGTTCCTGTGCTAGTGTTGCTTTATTGGCCTGTCTCAATAGTTGTTTGCTTTCGAACAAGGAAGGCGGATAGGTACATAGCTCATATGCAAAGAAATTATGTAGATCTTCTATTGGTACAGCGCCCTGGGCAGCAGCAACCAATCGCTGGAAAAGAAGCTGTGGGTCAATCTCCACATCATCACCACCAATACTGACACTAGCATTATCACTCATAGTGGTTACTTGAGCCTTCTTACTGAACTTGAAGTCACCCACTTTCTTCCCCTCCATATCTTTCAGAATGTTCATGCCCACTTCCCGCCCTTTGTCCACATTTACCTTGTCCCCGGCTACTACACCACTGGCTATACTTCTCAATGACTCTTCTGTGTATTCAAATGGATTTCTATCCATAAGAAAATCTACCATCTTTTTGATATCATCTCTGTCTCTGCTTTGCCTGGTCTCCCCACATTCCTTGTGTTGTTCACTAGTCTCATACCTGTGTCCGCTTAGCTCTTGCATCTTGTAGTTAATTTCAGAACACGCTGGCCTTGAGAGGATCCACTGTGCTCTCTGCGTTTCGTCCATGCCTCGACCCGAGTTAGGCCTCCAACTGTCTTCACACTACGCATAAGCATCTGCTCGATGATGAGGTCCGTTGACAGTCCAGCCCAGTATCGGTCCGATCTTCGTACAACATGCATACCTTCCATGAACATACTGTGAACATTGGGGTGTGTTATTGATAGGGCAAGCATTTTGTTTAAATATATGTACGATGATTTTGCATATGCGTTGTGGCCAGTGGCAGCGAACAATGGTAGCATTTCTAACAATGACTGAAGGTGAAGGTTCCAATCACCTGTGCGTTCTGCTTTTATAAATGCCTTAAGGATGTCTAGCAATTCTATGTAGTGGAGCCATAGCTGGGCTGTTCGGCTTTCTTTCATTTTTGAAATGGCTTTCTGCATCTTGAATTTCATTTGTTCAACACATGTAGATTTCACAACCGATTCAATGTCTACCTCCGCAGCTAAAAGGCCATCTAGAACTTTCATCGCTTCTTCTAACTGTGAACTATTGTCGTTCTCATGCTCATTGTCCCCATACTCATCATCTTCAGCATTCTCAGCATTCATGTCTGGCTCAACACCATTTACGCCTGGGGATTTACTGGGACTGTTATTATTTATGTCTACATCATTTGCAATCACCAGACCACCTTCATCACAACTCTGACTCATTTTTTCATCCACATTAGTGTTACATCCATTGTCAGTTATGTCATTCTCTTCTATTTCAACACTAGATACATCTACAGCTGAATCTTTATCCTCCTTTCGGTTATTACTATTATGAGGGATTTCAATATTGAATATATTCGCTGCTAACAGCGAACACAGGGCTGACTCTGCCAGTAAATGCCCACGAATGGCTCTGCTGATGGCCTTTCCACTCAGGAGATGTGGAACTACGTTCTCGGCATACACGGTCTCCAATAACTCCTTGAGACCGGAGTCGGTCATAATGGTTCCAATGGTACCAAGGAAGCTCATCTGGATGTGGAGACATCCGAGGCGACAGATGATACGCCTCAGCGAACTGTTTGGTGGTTGTGTGTCAACAATCATTTGTGCCTTGTACCACAATGGCTGGTCAAATGTAATGATAGGATCCACATTGTATGTCAACGCCAGCTTCGTAACATATGAGAGCGTGGATAATATGCACGAGTCATTACTGGGATCCATATCGATCATTAGCAGGAACATTGTTGTCGATATTCCAGGGTGGTGACCAGTATGCACCAACTGCATGGTGCCATTCCACTGGGGGGGGTGTTCGGTCTTAACAGCCAAGACACTTTCCACAGTATGTCGATGTTATATGTCTTGTCATGGGCAATTGATTGTGGCAGTGCTTCAAATACAGTTGGGAAACATCGGACTGGATCTTTAAAGATGATGTCGATTTTCCCCACAGCTACAATTACGGCTGATGTAACATTAATTCGAGGTATATTCCGGTTCATGTTTATCCCTGGGGTGAACGCTGCCATGATCCCCATGCCGTGAAATGTGTCAAGGCCGTCTATCGTGCGAATGTTATGATCATCATTATCCGCCATGAAGTTTACTACCCCATTACCACTAGAAGGTGGAATGCTATAGTTTTGTGTCACCGCAGCACATTTTTCATACTTCTGTATTTCATAGTATGATGCACAGAACCCCATTTCATGAAGTGTATCGATCAGCATTCGTGAGCCAAGCATCAGATGTAACTG
Organism: Archivesica marissinica; assembly: GCA_014843695.1. Taxonomy (NCBI): domain Eukaryota; kingdom Metazoa; phylum Mollusca; class Bivalvia; order Venerida; family Vesicomyidae; genus Archivesica; species Archivesica marissinica. The sequence continues at coordinate 12,333,651 of CM026401.1, read as the reverse complement.
GACAGCCAGGCTAAACTGTAAAGGAGGCAACAACGATTGTGGACGTGCTGATTGAACTATAGCTTGTCCAATAGCGGCTTTTTTCAAATCTGTATACTTACCACTAACACATATGTCTAGTAACATGCAAAGAGATTCTGGTAAGTAATTGAAGCATTTTTCTGCGCTATCAATGTCATCACTGGATGGATAAATGTCATGATTCTCTTCGATTTGTGCAATGTCACTATTAATTAGTTTCGCTGCGGTTTGAATAATCTTTATTTTTCTAGTTTGATCATTTTCACTTGCCCCCTGTTTGCAACAGTTTTCAATAAGTTTAGATGCTTCACTGCGTAAGGTAATAATATTTGATTTTCCCTGTGTTTCTGATATAAATATTCTGTCTCCAAAGTGTTCAATTAAGCGCCGTTTCATGTGCTTGTTAGAATATGCCTGAGAGTTATCAGCCTCCAATTCTGAATTCATAATATTGACTAGCTCTTCAAGTGTAAACTGCTTACTCTCGTTGCTTTCAATGTACTTAATAAGTTCATAGAATGCGTTATCCAGCGACTCTCTGCAGTCTGTTTTTTGGCGTTTGGCAGGAGTTTCATCACCAGTACCAGGATTTGAAAGCTTACGGAAATTTAGATTACACTTTTGATGATACAGCGCATCTGACGCGAAAAGGTCTTGAGAATATTCAATACGACCAAGCACCTCATTGCCCCAATTATCATGTCTTTCAATAGCTATAGTCGTAATAGTGTTTTGAAACTGTGGTGTTCTTACTTGATAGTAGGTACTTTTCGATGTTGGTATGTGTTTATCATCTCTTTCAATTAAGCTACCGCAGAATAAGCAGTCTGTTTTAAAGTTGAAAGTCTTCGCAGATCTAAGCCCTATCTGAACACTAGAATCTGACTTGCGCACATTTCTCCCAAGTAAATAATTTTTACGGCAGTGCTTATGCACAATATCTCGAGCAGTTAACTTATAACTGTCACCACGGGATCCACTGAGTTTATTGATTGTATCACAGGCCTTGTCCCCCAGAGTGATGGTCACCTTGTTACCATATGCTTCCTTACAAAATACACATGTTGGTAAGGACGCCATATCTGTAAATAATATAGTAATTTTTAATGAGTGGACCATAGCAGTATATCCATACACCGTCTTATTATGAAAGTATACAACAGCAGCACTGACTGGGTGTTATCGTTCGTGCAATGTGTATGTTTGTTGTTCCGCTCAAACCATATTTGCTACATAGTACACCGAAATGCACAGAAATATCAGAAAGCCTAAGCTAGGTCTACTTCACCTAATGTAATTGAATGTTGATGTAAATTATAAATGATAGTGAAAGACCCTGCATTTGTGAATGCATTTGCGAACGGTTCTAAGAAGTTGTTTTTCCTAGATGATTTTACCACCTTAGAATAGTAGGCTAACCCAGTTTTTATTTTGTAAGCACGCTTGTCCTTGTTTGTGATTAAAACACACACTCAGTCAAAAATGGAGTGGGAACAGAGTTCCACTGAGTAGCAATTATAGCTCTGTTACTGAAGCATATGTACTGTCCAAAATTATTATGCCATCCGAATACTCTACACTAAAATATGGTTAAATAACCTGGCATTAAATCAATATATTATCTAATTGTACAGTTATATTAATAAATCACATGAGTGGGGTACCTAAGAACATTTTATTATGACAATAAACAGTTTTTACCATACAAAATTTGCTAATGTAGATGTGTGTTCATATCTAGTCTGCAAACTTTAATGGCGAAATTAAAACAAAGGGAAGTAACTATCTTACCACTTTTCTTGGAATCTAATATTTATACATCCACAATAGGTATCAGTTTGGAAATAATGATCTTTGAATCAAAGGTAATGCATTTGTATAATTTTAAATAGAATTATAAAAGAGCAGTACTATTGAAATGGATATACAGTAAAAGCTTACCTGAGGCAAATGGTATCATCTTCCCGCAGACATCACTCTAATAGATGGATATGGACTATTTATAAACTGTTCTTAAACAGTGAACAATGGAAGTGGATGTACACGTTTATAAAATGAATAATTGTAATATAGAAGTATGAAAAACTATTAAATAAATTGAGTTTTAATATATTTTTATTATCATTTTCAGGGGTCAATTTACCCCACCCACTTTTATGGCCGTTATTTTTTAGAAAACAGTACATATCTATCTCTAACCACTTAAACGTATGTCCAGTCTCTCCAACTCATGATTCTATATCATATTTAAGATGATATGTCAATATATATGAGTTTTATAAGAAATGATTTTAGGTGTGTCCTCAAAATACAGCATGTTTTACCTCTTTTTCTGTGGATAAAGTCAACTTTTTCAGAAAATATACAAAAAAGGTAAGAAAATGCATTATTTTCATGTAGTTACATGGATTTAGCATCACTATGAATAATAAAATATAGTCATTTCAAAATGCCAGAAGAATTTAAATCTTTATCTAGATAATTGGGTATTTTTCTGTTTTTGTCGGCCATCTTGGCGGCCATCTTGGATTGTTCAGTTTCCAAAGTGGGAATTTTTGGGAACTTTATGGTGCAGGATTCTATGGACATTGAACTATATGAAAACATAAATTTCATTTATGTGCCAGAAATGTCCCAGTTTAGCATTATGCAGGGCCAGCTGCTCTGCCTATTAGTACTTCAACACTTCAAAGAAAACTATTTGTAAGAAGTTATCAAACTATATAAATTATACTTTGCAAGCAAAACACGTATTGTTTAAATACATTTAATACAGTCTACGTCCGTTATGTCAAAGTCGGTTATGTCGAATTATCCGGTTATCTTCCCCTTCCAGACACTATCATGTTACATATAACTGGCTCCGTTTATATCGAATTGCCTTAAGTCAAATTACGGTTTTGTCAAGTATTTGTTTCGGTCTGACGAAATTCGACATAGCGGATGTAGACTGTGCTCGATATAGACATAATACATGAATAGGGCTTGCTATCTTATCTACATGTACCCTTATATCTTGTTCAAAACTCTTCTGAAAAATGTTGTGTTCATACTGTATTATACGTGTATGTTTGTAGGCAAATGCACAGTGTCATTAAATGTTTAATGCCGAATAAACTATTTGTATATATAGTAAAAAGAAGAAGAACGAAACTGTATATTGACACAACGTTATTGAAGATCAAACATCGGAATTTACACTTAATTTATTACATTACAAATATTTACAAACCCTTTCGTACAAAACTTATTCGTATCTAAACAATATATCAACATTTTAAAAAGTTTAAAGGGGCATAGCCTTTTGAATTGGTGAATAGTGGGTGGGGTATTGTTTAATTACAAGTTTTGATTGAAACAACTTTTTAATACAACCTAAGCACACTAATACTAATGTTTGAAAGAGTGATCTGTTCTTAAACTTGTTAATAAACTATCAAATATACATCACAGTCAGTACGTCAGCACAGTCAGTTACATCAGTGCAGTCAGTTACGTCAACACGCCAGTTACGTCAGCACAGTCAGTTACGTCAGCACGTCAGTTACGTTAGCACGTCAGTTACATCTGTATGTCAGTTACGTCAGTATATACGTTACGTCATCACGTCAGTTACGTCAGCACGTCAGTTACGTTAGAACGTCAGTTACATCAGTATGTCAGTTACGTCAGTGTATACGTTACGTCAGCATGGCAATTACGTCAGCACGTCAGTTACATCATCGCGCCAGATACGTCAGCACGTCTGTTACGTCAGCACGTCAGTTACATCAGCGCGCCAGATACGTCAGCGCGTCAGTTACGTCAATATATACGTTACATCAGCACGCGGCAGTTACATCAGTATGTCAGTTGGTTTAATCATATTAGAAATAATGGTATTACTAGTTTTCTTGTGGCATAATGCAGAGAAAAAGAAGAAGAAGATTATGATGATTGATGAAGATGATGATTGATTGATGATGATTGATTGATGGTGATTAATTGGTGATGATGATGCTGATGATGATGATGATGCTACTGCTGCTGATGAGTGAGTGAGTGAGTGAGTGATGAGTGAGTGAGTGAGTGAGTGAGTGAGTGAGTGAGTGAGTGAGTGAGTGAGTGGAGTGAGTGAGTGAGTGAGTGAGTGAGTGAGTGAGTGAGTGAGTGAGTGAGTGAGTGATGAGTGAGTGAGTGAGTGAGTGAGTGAGTGAGTGAGTGAGTGAGTGTGAGTGAGTGAGTGAGTGAGTGAGTGAGTGAGTGAGTGAGTGAGTGAGTGAGTGAGTGAGTGAGTGAGTGAGTGAGTGAGTGAGTGAGTGAGTGAGTGAGTGAGTGAGTGAGTGAGTGAGTGAGTGAGTGAGTGAGTGAGTGTTGCACCATGCTCAACGTCGGAGCTTTAATTTGCTAATATTTAACATTTTGTCTATTGTCGTTATTTAAGTATAAGGTTATCAGTTCCCGTGATAGCTCAGTTGGTAGAGCGGAAGACTGTAGTGGTTATTTAGCTGACATCTTTAGGTCGCTGATTCGAATCCGGCTCCCAGGAGTTATTTTTCCATTATATGAGGAAAATATAGGGATAAAACACTAAATTTCACTTATAAACTAAATAATAAGATGATAACCACTGTATCATGTCGATATATCGACTGCAAAACTCAGTTGGGGAGTTCTTTTCCTAAATATAAACACTTTTCAACAAACACAAACTATATATTTGGCTGGCATCTTTAGGTCTCTGGTTCGAATCCGTCTCGAAGGATTTTTTTAAAATAAAAAAACCCAATTAATTTAACAAATTAGAAATAATTGTATTACTAGTTTTCTTTTGGGATAATGCAGAGAAAAAGAAGAAGAAGATTATGATGATTGATGAAGATGATGATTGATTGATGATGATTGATTGATGGTGATTAATTGGTGATGATGATGATGCTGATGCTGATGATGATGCTGCTGCTGATTGAGTGAGTGAGTGTGTGAGTGAGTTAGTGAGTGAGTGAGTGAGTTAGTGAGTGAGTGAGTGAGTGAGTGAGTGACTATAGATATAATATACATTGTAGTATCATCACCCGAGATCAATGTGACATCCTCTCCCGCGTGACTATAGATAGAATATACATTGTAGTATCATCACCCGAGATCTATGTGACATCCTCTCCCACGTGACTATAGATATAATATACATTGTAGTATCATCACCCGAGAGCAATGTGACATCCTCTCCCGCGTGACTATAGATATAATATACATTGTAGTATCATCACCCGAGATCAATGTGACATCCTCTCCCGCGTGACTATAGATAGAATATACATTGTAGTATCATCACCCGAGATCAATGGACATCCTCTCCCGCGTGACTATAGATAGAATATACATTGTAGTATCATCACCGAGATCAATGTGACATCCTCTCCCGCGTGACTATAGATAGAATATACATTGTAGTATCATCACCCGAGAGCAATGTGACATCCTCTCCCGCGTGACTATAGATAGAATATACATTTAGTATCATCACCCGAGAGCATGTGACATCCTCTCCCGCGTGACTATAGATATAATATACATTGTAGTATCATCACCCGAGAGCAATGTGACATCCTCTCCCGCGTGACTATAGATATAATATACATTGTAGTATCATCACCCGAGATCAATGTGACATCCTCTCCCGCGTGACTATAGATATAATATACATTGTAGTATCATCACCCAAGATCAATGTGACATCCTCTCCCGCGTGACTATAGATATAATATACATTGTAGTATCATCACCCGAGATCAATGTGACATCCTCTCCCGCGTGACTATAGATAGAATATACATTGTAGTATCATTTGAGAGCAATGTGACAGATAATTAAATATCACTGTCAAAAAACGTTAGTCTAAGTTTAAACTTTATTTATTTTACAATGATTGCAAGTTTTAACAACTTATATGAATCACTCCGTTGATGAGAGAGTGAAAGCGTAAATGTGGTCATTCGTGTGGGAGGAAACCGGGGTATCCCGAGAAAAACCCACATGTCCGATCTGGCTTGCTAACTTATCTACATGTACCCCTTTATCTTGTTAAAAACTCTTCTGAAAAATGTGTTGTTCATATTGTATTATACGTGTATATTTGTAGGCAAATAAACATTGTCATTAAAATTTAATTTTTAATGTCGAATAAACAATTCGTATATATATAAAAATTTACACTTAATTTATTACATTACAAATATTTACAAACCCTTTCGTACAAAACTTATTCGTATCTAAACAATATATCAACATTTTAAAAGGTTTAAAGGGGCATAGCCTTTTGAATTGGTGAATAGTGGGTAGGGTATTGTTTAATTACAAATATTGATTGAAACAACTTTTTAATAAAACCTAAGTACAATATTACTAATGTTTGAAAGAGTGATCTGTTCTTAAACTTGTTCAACTATCAAATATACATTTTCTTTTACCTCAAAAGTTGATCAGGTGAACTGTTTCGTTGAGCGGCATAACACATGGAAAACGCAAGCATGGTTTATTAAAACAACACACACTTGTAGTCCAAGTATAGTTAGAAAGGTCAGTAGTCCAGTGGTCAACAAGTTGGAGAGCGAATCCATGGATCGCAGGTTCGTTCCCCCGTCTGACAATAATAATATTAACAGTCTTTCAGATGGGACTTTAAACCGAAGTATCGTGTCGGTGTTTTACATTGTGCACGTAACAGAACCAGAGGAGATTCTGGAATTGGTCTCTGTATCATTGCATTATCCTCCAAAATCTAAAATGACTAATCTCTTCAGGAGGCCACGCTCATATGGACAACCGGTAGCGACGGTAAATAAACGTAAAACACACATCTTGCGTTGGTGCATCAAGTGTAATACAAGCTGAGTGGAATCAGAGCGAGATTATGAAGATCGGTTGAAAATTGCGTCAGTTACGTCAGCACAGTCAGTTACGTCAGCACAGTCAGTTACGTCAGCACGTCAGTTACGTCAGCACAGTCAGTTACGTAAGCACGTCAGTTACGTCAGCACAGTCAGTTACGTCAACACAGTCATTTACGTCAGCTCAGTCACATACGCCAGCACAGTCGGTTACGTCAAACAGTCAGTTACGTCAGCACAGTCAGTTACGTCAGCACAGTCAGCTACGTCAGCACAGTCAATACGTCAACACAGTCAGCACGTCAGTACAGTCAGTTACGTCAACACAGTCAGTATGTCAGCACAGTCAGATACGTCAGCATAGTCAGTTACGTCAGTACAGTCAGCTACGTCAGCACAGTCAGCTACCTTAGCACAGTCAGTTACGTCAACACAGTCAGTACGTCAGTACAGTCAGTTACGTCAACACAGTCAGTATGTCAGCACAGTCAGCTACATCAACACGTCAGTTACGTCAGCGGGCCAGATATCTTAGCACGTCAGGTACGTCAGCGTGCCAGTTACGTCAGCACATAAGTTACGTCAGCACAAGTAACACCACGGTCACGTTTCAGTATCATTTCGTTAGAAGTAATATACCTTTGCTGTGATAACTATAATACATGAGGGTATTATCATAAATATGTGTATGTCTAGAGTGGTGGAACCTATGCTCGGATGCTCGGCGTATTCCTATGTTCGGCGTATTTTTCCATTTACATCCGTATTTAAAATATTTAAATAGCTTTAACCTATTTTCGCTGACATAGGTGAAGCATGGTTCAATAACATTCCGTTGTGCGTACCGATAGCCTAATGCAACTGTCACCTGACTGGTTCCGTAGCCGAATATAAACAGACAACTTGTTGGGAATTTTTTTCCCTCCGAAATGTGCTGTTTATGAGCATTGCAGGTGGTTATCCGGATTGGGAAAAAAGTACAAATAACCAGAAAAAAGTTTCTTATGTGTTGTAATATTGTTAGTTATTGATGTTACTAAGTCAAAATAATATATTCAACATTTACACGTGCATAAATAAATAAATTCATGTACGCCGTGCATAGGTGCCCTAAAGTATATAGTTCCCCATGGAAACAGGTGCCATTGCGATAGCTGTATTTAGGCACATGGTTACGCAATGAAGCTAAACTTTTCAACAACAATTTTATGAAAGTTGTGTTCACGACTTGCGAACATAGAAACAGATACTATATATAGCTTGGCCTAACGAGATACATGTATGATATATGGGGAAAGAGCTCGTCCGGCGGTGGGGCTATATTCACCTTTATTGTATCCTAGCTCCACGCCGATTGACTGTGGTCGAATCTTGAGGACATAGAAACAGATAATATAGCTTGGCCTAACGAGATACAGATATGTATGATATATGGGGAAAGATCTCGTCCGGGGGTGGGGCTATATTCACCTTTATTGTATCCTAGCTCCACGCCGATTACCTGTGGTAGAATCTTGCGGACATAGAAACAGATAATATATCGTGTCCTAACGAGATACAGATATGTATGTCCTACATCCTTTTATTGCTCCCTTTCTGTACTTATACGCCCCTCTTACCGAGTTAATTTAAGCACACATCATGTACGTATTTCCTGATTGATACAAATCAGTTACTATCCATCGATAACGCAATTGTAACTGCCTGAGCACCGCATCCTAGAAATTTGACGAATTTCCTTTATAATTACACACAACACTAACTTTTACGATAGCCGATACTACGTACTACGCATATGTGGTCCACACTGGCACGGTAGCAAAACTCAAGTTGAATATCAATTTTTAAATCTTTTTTCACACCTTTTTCTTATGTTCGTCGGGTCGCTAATAGTAACACGGATATACAGGATTGTATGGCGGTAGGTGATTAATTTCCATTTTCCAACTAACTTTGTATGTATGTATGTTCCTTTAATGTCAAACCCCTCGCGGGGACTTAGACATGTTTTCCTGGGCAGGCTTAGCCGACCTAAGCGATTAACCAGTACGAAGCAATGTGTGTGAAGTGCCTTGCTCAACTACATACGTGGCCTGACCGAGTATCGAACCCGGGACCGTTCGATTCCAAATATGACGCTCTACCACTGGACCACGGACGCCACACAAACTTTACTTTACCGCGCAACTATGTAGTGAGCAAACTCCACATTTATATAATCATTCTCTTTGCTTGTTTTCCGATCCAATTTCTTTTGTCTCGTGTATATGTATTCCAACGTTTATTATCATCAGAACCGAATAAAATATGTTTAAACTAAACTAAACTAAACTAAAAGTTACTTTCGTGTTTAAGTTTAAACTTTATTTAGTTTACAACGATTGCTAAGCAAGTTCCAACAACTTATATTAATAACTCTCGTTGGCGCAGATGAACACGTAAATGTGGTCATTCGTGTTGGAGGAAACAGGAGTACCCGGAGAAAACCCACCTATCCGATATGGCGACAACCGTACTATTTCACATACTTCCCGGTTAGTGTAAATATATTCCGGGGGAGGAAATCGTGACATTTCTTGGTATATGAGTTTGAACACACAAGAGAGGTCAAGTTTGAAGAGAATAATGTTGACAAATAGGGTAGACAATACCTTATAGCGCCAGCATCGCTAATGGTGGGCAGCCAAAACCATGCTACCAGGATCAACATCATCCAAGTGAGTCAGATTTATAATAATAATAATAATAATAATAATAATAATAATAATAATAATAATAATAATAATAATAAAGACTTTATTTAACGAGAGTACTCATTTAACAAACGTTAATCTACCATGAGGCCCTCAACATATATACAATCAAATGCAATCAAAAGATAGCACTATAAGTGAGAACTGCACATTGGAATAATATAGTAATGTAAAAGCTGAAAAATAGAGAAACTATATTTAATATGTAATCGAATATGATGATATATGGAATTGGCTAGCAGAGTAGAAAATGGGAATGAGACAATTAATGATACTAGATCTATCTAACAATGTGCAGATTTGACTTGTAGTGGTATCTTCAAAATATGTATGAAATCAACTTAAGGACAGCAATTTTCCGATTCTAATAAATATAGCAATGTCAATACACGTTTATGTTTTCCAATGAATGATAGCGTTTTCTCAGTGAATGATAACTCCATGTTCCACTGTTTTGAAACAGTGAAATGTGGCAATTTAACTGTCACTGCTTCAACTTTGTATTCCTCCGCGGTTGGATGTACTATTTGTATTTTAGCTATGGTCTGATAATCATGAACAGTTAATTATATAGTAATATATTCTAATGAATTTGTATAGTCTGTAGCATTTAATTTTGACAGCAAACATAAACTAACTTGAAAATTATGCCGGGACTATTTCTTATTACGGACGTTCACACTAACAGAAGTGGTTGTGCAGTTGTGTATTGTAGTGCAATGAGGTTCCTGGCAGGGCAGATATAATGAATACAATTTGAAAACAAATATTATATTAGCCAAAATCATTGGAAATCATAACAGAAAACGAAGATTTGTGTTTATTAGCGTAAGATAGGATTTTATTTCATCGAAATTTGTATTTCAGTGATCACGAGATGAACTAAAACCCGATCTTACACTAATAAACACAAATATCATCTGTGTCTACTTGTTTGGCCTGCTGACAGTTTGTTCAACCCGGTGATACCGTCACAAAGCGCCTGGAGTTCTATCTGCGTCATGATCCAAGTAACTGAACAGACGTATTGCAATACCATGCTCGTTAGTCTAGGGTAAACGTTTTCCAATGAATTAGAAGATTGACATAGCATATGAATACTAAATTGTTTCTAGCTGTAAACTGCAAACAGGAAAAACACGTGTTGCTCAACGAATATTAATCATGCAGTATACTCTGGAAGTATGTATTCCTGGGCTGCGCAATATATTGCAGTAAATAATCTAGCATAGAACTTATTTAAATTACGTGGATAGAAGGCTGCAAACAAAGCCTAACGAATTTCGGCTAAAATAATTTCGGATAATATTTATATATAAACGACTAGGATATTCAAAAATAAACACGCTCGCCCATATGGTTCGCCGGTGGCGAGGGTAAATAAGCTCAATCATCAAAAATAAAATTAGTCCGCCTCCGTGGACAAGTGGTTAAGGTTGCCGACTTGCATACAACCGTAACCTATCATCACTGATGGTCGCGGGTTCCAGCCCCACTCAGAGCGTATTTCTTTATACGGAAAAGTTGACAGTTTCTTACGGAGGTTTGTGCACCAAGTACTGGTTAACCGCTGGAGCCTGCCCAGGAAAGGTGTTTATAGTTTTAAACAAATGTATTTTAGTTCGATTGCGAAACAGGGTTTTACAACTTATATTAATCACTCTCGATACCTCATTCCTGATGGAATTCATCGCCACGAGGGAGAGAGAAGAGGCACGTGGACATTAAATGCCTTGCATAAGGGCACAATCGTAACTGGTCCAGCGGGGGCTGGAACACCGGACATTTCGCACGTGAAGCGAACACACTACCACTGCGCTATCACGACTTCCACTAAGGAAAAGGTGTTGTTAGGTAAACTAGCCATTACTCATATGGACAACCGGTAACGACGATAAATACACTTAAAAGAGACAGCATAACCTATCAGAACATGTTCACTTCAGTCAAGGAATGAATCGCAGATTATTTCCATCAGAGTATGAACCACATAGATTTTATATATTACACATATTTTCATCTAGTCAGCAAACTGTTTCTTTCTTATAGAAAACGATGCTACCATGATATTTAAATCGTGATAGAGCGTTGCGTTTAGATGACGTCATGGCGTTAAGTTAACGGTTAAGCTAACAGCACATATTTGCGAGTGCGGCAGCGAATCTATTGGCATAGGCTATGCATGATTTCATTTCACATTCGATTGCATGCAGGGAACTCAAATAGAAGTCCATGCAAGAGATTGGTGAGCAGAACTATTCTGAGTATTCTTAAAGCAGCATTACATCGTATGAAATAAAAGATATTTGAAAAATTCAATTTTTACGTATGGGTAGCAATGCTGCAACGCATTCTAACATTATACTTTGTATGCTTATGTTCATTTGGTAAACAGTGTTTTTTGCGATAAAACAAACTCGAAACCGAAAGTAGGACTTTCCGAGTCGATCGGTCACGCACTTGTTTACAACCGGAACGCATCGTCCGCACTTGTTTGTATTCGGAATGCATCGTCCCCATTTGTCCCACGTTGTCTTTTTTAATTAAACTACTTAATGTGTTGATTCATACCTCTGTTAGCTAAGTCTTTAGGTACATTTCTACATCCCCGTGAGGGGTTCGACATTAGAGGAAGATAGATAGATAGTATTTCATGTTCAAAATATATACGTTGTTTTCTACATCCTCTGTTGTTTCACGCATGCGCACTGTGCGTGCTTACATTTCGTGTGTTGATAAACAAATTCGCGTATACGACGGTTTAAATCACATTAGTATTTATATTTTACCCAAAACATCCCGTATTACGATGTAATGCTGCTTTAAATGAAAGGCAGTTCTGTATTACTAACATGATTTAGATTATTGAAAATGAAATTGTCACTGAGAGCAGGCGCGAGTGTGTGTGGTTTACGTTTATTTATCGTCGCTACCGGTTGCCCATATGAGCGACGCCTCCTGAAGAGATTAGTCATTTTAGATTTTTGGAGGATAGTGCAATGATAGACAGAGACCCATTCCAGAGTCTCCTCTGGTTCTTTTACGTGCACGGTGTTGTGTAATAATTATTGATTATAATTAATCTTATTAATAGGCCTATTAGCATGTGACTTATATAATAACGTGACTTGAACCGAAAGGGAGGTATTGCATATGTTGATAAAACTGTAGGTCGAACATGCGATCCCTGGATTACTAGTCCAGCGTATTAACAACTGGACTATAGATCTATCTGTAGGTGCATACGAGTATGCATGTCATGTATTTATTAAATTATATTTCACTTTCATACCCTATTTCGTCTTGTAATCACAAAGATTGGCGTCACGGATACTATTACTAGCAAACATATTGACGTCACTGTTACTATTAATAGCACACGGATTGACCTCCCAGTTACTATTAATAGCACAAAGATGCAGATATATACAGATACAGTTTACTTAGTCCAGCACGTTTACGTCATTATAACGTCATTAATATTCCTACTATCTGTCGACGACTGTCAGGGGAGGTATCTAGAGCCATAGAGTGGGGCTACATTTTACTTAACAAGAATAAATGAGCTATGGATTCATGTCAAGGTAATTACCAACTCTGAGAATACCAACAAAATAGAGCATGTCGGATAATCAATAGTAATATAAAAGAAGACATATCCAAACATACATTACTAGTATTACGTGATGAGAACAATTGTGTTACCATGGTGATTGGCGTCATCAATATGTTAGGCAGTAAAATACAAGGACGTAGCTAGCCGTTTTGAAAATATAGGCCCCACTAATAAATTGGTGCTAGAGGGATCTGGTGACATGCTTCCTGGTGGTAGTTTTAAATCCTAGAAGGTCGATGGTGCTCTCAGGCGCATTTTAGAAATTCAAATTTCGATATATATTTTTTCAAAATGATATCAAGATTAGAATAAAATTGATAAGCACAGAGATGAACTGTCATATTGACAACACAAATATATGATCGCGTAGTGATTTATGTGACCGCTGGTCTAGATGATTCTATACCATACATAGCCTACATGCTTGTGTGGCAATCTGCTAGCACGTGCCTTCAGTGCCATATAGGAGCTATGCGCCTGAAATAGGATGTAGTATCCTCTTGATCCTGTCAGAGGAACTCCACTCGTGCTCAATACGAAATCAAGAAGGTCAGTGTTCCATTGGTTGACACGTTAGACATCGAATCCAGGAATCGCATGGAATCTGACCCTAACACCAGAATCCAGGAATCGCATGGGATCTCACCGTAACACCAGAATCCAGGAATCGCATGGGATCTCACTGTAACACCAGAATCCAGGAATCACATGGGATCTCACCGTAACACCAGAATCCAGGAATCGCATGGGATCTCACAGTAACACTAGAATCCAGGAATCGCATGGGATCTCACCCTAACACTAGAATCCAGGAATCGCATGGGATCTCACCCTAACACTAGAATCCAGGAATCGCATGGGATCTCACCGTAACACTAGAATCCAGGAATCGCATGGGATCTCACCCTAACACTAGAATCCAGGAATCGCATTGGATCTCACCCTAACACTAGAATCCAGGAATCTCATGGGATCTCACCCTAACACTATTTAGTCTTTCAGATGGGACAGCAACTGTAAACCGATGTCATATGTATTGGTGCATTACACCGGGAATGTAAATAACCAGGGATACTTCTGGAATTGGGGCGTCATTTGTATCTTGCACTTTCTTCCAATATATAAACTGACTGTCCGATCAGCGCAGTGGTTAGCTCGCTTGCTTCTCACCAATGCAGCCTGGGCTCGATCCTCGGACCGGGAAGTATGTGAGATGGTAAGGTGGTCGCCAGATCGGACAGGTGGGTTTTCTCAGGGTACTCCGGTTTCCTTCCACACGAATGACCACATTTACGCTTTCATCCGCTCCAACGAGAGTGATTAATATAAGTTGTTAGAACTTGCTTAGCGATCTTTTTAAAACAAATAAAGTTTCAACCTTTTTTCTATAAGCTGACTAATTTCTGTAGGCGTCGCCACGATTAATCAGGGGTCCACGATAAATAAATGTATCAAAAACGCAACTAGATTCGACGACCGTGACGTCCAGAAAGTTTATTTAACGTCGCTACCGGAAGCCAATTTGAGTGACGGGCAGTTCACCTAACTCCTTTCCTTGGCAGGCTACAGCGATTAACCAGTATTTGGTACACAAACAACCTCCCTAAGAAGCCGCCAACGTTTTCATAAGCGAGGCTCGAACCGGTGACCATCAGTGATGATATGTAACAGTAGTGGCGAACAATGTCTCAGTTGTGTGTGTGTTTTACGTTTATTTATCGTCGCTACCGGTTGCCCATGTGAGCGAAGCCTACTGAAGAGATTAGTCATTTTAGATGTGTGTAGGATAGTGCAATGATACAGACAGAGACCCATTCCAGAATCTCCTCTGGTTCTGTTACGTGTACGGTGTAAAGCACCGACACGAGACCTCGGTTTAAAGCCTCATCTGAAAGACTGTTAATTTTATTAGGGTCAGACGGGGGATCGAACCTGCAATCCCTGCATTACCAGTCCAGCATGTTACCACTGGACTACAGATCCGTCTCTTCTTTATACCTACCGAAAACGTTGCAAATTTATATTGTGTACATCTACATTTAATTATAATTAAATAACTATAAGTAATGAATCGCGAGATAATAGTTTTCATCAGACGTCTTTAAGGTTAGTGTGGATGCATTCGTGTGTGTTTTACGTTTATTTATCGTCGCTACCGGTTGCCTATATGAGCGACGCCTCCTGAAGAGATTAGTCATTTTAGATTTTTGGAGGATAGTGCAATGATACAGACAGAGACCCATTCCAGAGTCTCCTCTGGTTCTTTTACGTGCACGGTGTAAAGCACCGACACGAGACCTCGGTTTAACGCTGAATACATGGCAATTATTGTCCTTTACGACAGAAACGAACGCACATTGAACATCAATACACAGAGCCATTATTTATTAAATTAAATATAATATGTTACATAATTTATGTATTACCTATTAACTTTGTACGATTTGCCAATGCATATGCTAGAAGTCGCAGCGTGCTTCTCGATTTCAGCAAAGCCCAGCTCACCATAACTTGTGTCTTCATATATTCCAACCACATAATTCCAGCCAAAGGTTCTTGAAAAAATAAGCATTCGTCAAATATAGGTCAAACAAATACCGAGAATTCCGAGAAACAATTCTAAAAATACACGATCCTGTCATGTTTCCTGTTTTAAATGTGTGTTTGTGTTTTTTACGTTTATTTATCGTCGCTACCGGTTGCCTATATAAGCGACGCCTCCTGAAGAGATTAGTCATTTTAGATTTTTGGAGGATAGTGCAATGATACAGACACAGACCCATTCCAGAGTCTCCTCTGGTTCTGTTACGTGCACGGTGTAAAGCCCCGACACGAGACCTCGGCTTAACGTCCCATCTGAAAGACTGTTAATTTTATTAGGGTCAGACGGGGGGATCGAACCTGTCTCAGTTACCTATGTGCACTCTTTATATATCACTCAGTGGCATAATTTAGTTTAGTTTTCGGCGATAGTTTTGACAACTACAGCTCTTTATGATTAATGGAGGAGGTAAATGCCAAATCCCTGCTGATGAATAACGTTATCGTTTTAGCTGATCAGCCTCCGACTGTAGATTACATCCTTGATTGACGGAATGCCACTACCCCCGCCAGATGAGCTTATCATATTTCACGCAACATGTAAAATACATTCTTAGTGTTAGTCTACATGTACGTGATATAGATACAAGATATGGCATAGAAGATTGATTTTATACATGAAAAATATAAATGTGATACAAATAATAACAGCTGTAAGCAGGCGCGTGGCTCCTAGTATGCACAGAAGGCCCGGGCCTGTAGATTGTCACAGACAATTCTAAATAGGCTAAACAATTAATAAAAATTAGGGATGGCAACGAATGGTGATTGTGATATTCGAATATTCGGATGATCTTCCGAACGAATATTCGAATATTCGCAAATTTCTCCAACTTTCGATTTCCACTACTGTAACAGTTAGTACCTGTAAAACAAATGCTTCTCAGTTTCTCAAATAGACTGCATTAATCAATTAGTGACCCCTGTAAGGTGTGAACAACATGTCATCACCCTCCTTTGTTATTTGGAGCCAAATCGCGATGACATTTCGCACCTTCGGGCACGCATTGGGTCATTCTTTGTTTTCGAAACTTAATTGATTGAAATTTAAACAAACATACATCGACATTTATTTGAACGTCTAAAACGTGTCAGAGTGAATTATCGATCTTGTAGGATTCGTGTTTGTCCTGGGGGAGTATGCATGCATCAGACCCCTCCAACAACACTGCACGGTGCTTAATTTATTAGTCGGGTCAACAAATTCAAAACAGCTAGCCTACGCCCTTGGTATACAAAATATGCAATAAGAATAAAATAACTAACAGAGGTATGAATCAACATATCAAGTAAGACAACATGGGACAATGGGGATGATGCATTCCGAATGTAAACAAGTGCGGACGATGCGTTCCGGTTGTAAACAAGTGCGTGACCGATCGACTCGGAAAGTCCTAATTTCGGTTTCGAGTTTGTTTTATCGCAAAAATACACTGTTTACCAAATGAACATAAGCATACAAAGTATAATGTTAGAATGTGTAGCAGCATTACTACCCATACGTAAAAATTGAATTTTTCAAATATATTTTATTTCATACCATGTAATTCTGCTTTAAATATTGTCTGTCGATTATCTAAGCGGATACACGCATGAAAAGATCGTGCTCGTACCCACCTGATATTGTATAAACCCGACACACGCACACAGGAGAGACAGTACTTCCAGGACATCTTAGAGTGTAAGTCGTTACATGTTTGTACATGCGACAGATTGGGTATGTAAAACATTATATTGTTTGTTATATTAATTGTTATCCAGAGGTTTATTTAATCTGGACACATCGTCTATAGGCAACTATTCCAGTACTGTGTTTTACGTTTATTTATCGTCGCTACCGGTTGCCCATATGAGCGACGCCTCCTGAAGAGATTAGTCATTTTAGATTTTTGGAGGATAGTGCAATGATACAGAGAGAGAGACCCATTCCAGAGTCTCCTCTGGTTCTTTTACGTGTCCAGTACTACCAGAACATTGTTGTATTAAATTAGTATCCAAGGTGGTTCTAGTGATTTACACTGAGGAGTATCTAATGTACATCTTCGTCTACTAAAGAGATACATACATAGTACTTAACTACTGTTGACTAAATAGTTGAATATATTGCTGGTACATAGTTGTTATATGCTATGTCTGAAATGAGTTGTTATATGCTATTGTCTGAAATGTACGCTCACAGTGCAGAAGCGGAGTAACGGGTGACGAAACACTTTCAATCGAGTGTGTATATGTTTTAGCCCGTGAAGGTCATGAGTGGTTCTCAGTCTGTGTATAGTTAAACCATACGAGGTCATGATTGGTACTGAGTCGTGGCATAGTTAGACCATATGAGGTAATGGTTGATACTGAGTCGTTGTATATTTAGACCATGAAGGTCACCATGTGTACCGATTCCATATGGAAAGATAGACGTGTGTGTATATATTATACAAGGATAAGGGTAAATCTTGTCCTGTTTGTGGTACAACAATAGTATGATACAAGTTTATAATACGGGCTGAGTTGGGTCTCTAGTACATGTAGCACGGTTGTATGATATTTGTTATTGTTGTAGTCTCTTCACGCCTGAATCAGGAGCCGTGGGATGAATAGCTCAGGAGTGTCTTGTTCAGCTAGAGTTTAGAAGAGCTGGGACACGTGACGACTGGGAGAGTCTGCCGGCGTGAGCTGGTGGCCTCCATAGACTGGAGCACGTCAGCTGGTGCGAGGCAGCATCGGGTCCGCCGTCAGTGAACAGGGTCCTCAGGACGCAGGAAGTTAATCATTATCCATATTGCATTGTAAATCTAGTGAACAATCACTGTGATGGCAATACTTGCCAAATATCTTAAATTATTAAGTGCATTATGTGGTAGCCATACGTGGCAGTGTGAATTTGTAAGTGCATTATAGCACAGGGAGGGCAATACTTGCCAACTATTTTAAATTATTATTAAGTGCTTTATAGCACTGTGGTGGCCATACGTGCCAGTGTGAATTTGTAAGTGCATCATAGCCACTCTCTTAAAGTATAAGGTGCATTAGAGCCGAGGCAGTAGGCATAGGAACTGTCGGAAGAAGTTAACGGCGTTACCGGCGGCAGCTAGAACAACATTCTGAAGTTAAGCCACCATCAGTGAAAGGTGCAACTACGGACACGCATACGCTTCAGATTCTTGAGTATTGTTGGAAGAGCTAATTTATATATATTAAATGTTGTAAATTTGCTAAGTCTTTGTGCATACACTTCATCCTGGTATCCGTGACCCTGAGAGAAGCTGTCCCTCGTGTCATTCTGTGACAGTTGTACTACCATTTGTTAGACAATATTTTATTCAGAATAAGACCCAACACAGGGATAGTTGTAACACAATAGTTAGGATTGGGGAAAAGGTTACATAGTAACTCATTTGAATCACTTTCCTGAATCCCTGTACTACCATTGTACAATCGTACTGTCAAACGGCTCGAGCTGCATATGGCCGGTTGGTGAGCCGCCAGCTAGTTAAATAATGGTTACCGATTTGCCTACAAGGTTACCGATTGCCTACAAGCCTGACGCTAGGCATACAAGCATAGGATTCGGGAAGTACTGATGTTCATAAAAAGAGGCAATCTTTTTATGAACAAGTCAGAAATGGCTGGCCCTTTAAATAGGGGTGTGTAACATAGTTACCTTTTGCCTTGCGCCTACATACATGTGTAGTGATTAATTACCTTATGTTTTGATGACTCTTAATTTAATTATTTAAACATGCTTATATTATAGGACAACAGTCTGTTCAGTGTGTGTGTGTCCTTTGTTTGGGACATCTGGTAATTGTTTATACATGTCTGCACTTGATAAAATGGATGGGGGAATTCTATTGTTTGGATCACGCGACCATCATATGGGATTTAGCCAGACAGGTGGTGGTAGAGTGCTTACTAAGCAGCGTACACACAATTAATTGACTGGTGCAAGCCGGAATTAATGCATGGTTTGCAGAGGTGTTGCACTTTTTCTGGCAGTAGACACGGACGGAGTCATGGAAACGCATGATCGTGTGATCAAGTCTATTTGCTATTCCATGCCAAATTGTCAACATTTGAAAATCTAAACGAATTTGATTAGTTAAAAGAATTGTGGGCAGAGCTCTCCTCACAATTGTCTATAAAACCATTAACGGGTCAATATATGAAAAATAATGGCCTTACCCCAAAAAATTGCAACAAAAGGTTTTATTGTTTTAAATGCATTGGGGGGTCATACTGAACCTCAGAAAAAAGTCTTCGAAAATCCCACCACGGGAAAGGGGTTAATTAGCATAAATTCAAAATGGCCACGCCCTGAAATTTCAATGTACTACAAACTTGTTTATGGATGGAATTAGACCCTATAAATGTATTACCAATAGATAGAAACATGATACCTCTTAACCAAATAAGCATGTTTAAAATGTTCTATGATGTCACTGTGATGTAGAAATGACGTCACCATGACGTCACAGGTACCGTATTGTAGACCTACGCAAACATGGACAAAAAAGTTGAAACAGAAGGTTAATTGAATAATTTTCATAAGAGTTATTGTCTGATATTAACTCTTGCTGATGGTGATTGATTCTTGTCTTTATTTTATTAATTTTCAAAACGAATAAAGTAGGGTAGGGTGGGGTAAGATGCCAACATGAGGTAAAAGGCCCACCCCTCATATCTTGTATTTACAAGCTTTGTCCACCAGGGTTTGTTTTTCACATTGGTGGGTAGGATGCTGATCATGGCCGATCGTATGGGTTCGCAGAAGGCACATCTTTCTGCTGTGGCTGAATGCCTGCCAATATTCGCTGCTGCAGGCCATTTCAATTACTTGAAATCAGCATATCTCTATCTACAAAACATGCAACAACTGGAAAAGACGAATCCGACTGTCCATAGAAAGTTTGACGATGGTTTTCATGTTATTCGCCGAACCGATCAATTCTGGGCTGGTCTTGGTTGTGACCTTGTGATCGAACAGACATTGGTGAGATCACTGAAGTCAACTGGTGGTCTGACAATGGGTAGTGGCATGACGGAGGAGCAGCGTGCACTGTGGACACTGTCATCCCCAGTATGTTCTTTATATAATGCTGCCATGCAAGATTTCAATAATCTTGGTTTTACAACAAGTGAAAAACACAAGGACTCCATGGAATCGCGGATGAAACGGGATCAGTCAGACTTGGCAAAGATTAAAGATAAACTTGAATCATGCACACCTTTCTCAGTGGATCCCAGCTTGCGAAATATTGTAACTGGAGTTGTTGCAAAAGATGATGTGAATGTTGATGATTTTCAATCAGTTGTGAAAAACGTCATTGAAAAAATGACTGGACAGCCAGTATTTACATATACATGTAAACGGAAGGAAAAGGCTAACACAATGGGTGACGCATCCACAATCAAAGTTACTGCAGATCGCACTATAGACCCTGCTCTGTTGTTTCAGAGGCTTCTTGTCATTTCTAGAGCAGGGGACGTCTCTTTGGAGGAGGCTCTTAGTCATGAACTTAGTCCATTTCCTCCAGCCCTCTTTGATGCAAACAACATATTCAGGAAAGCAGACAAAACCCAGCTTGCTAAAGCAATTGATGAATATTCAAGTAGTTCTTCAGATGAGGCTGTTTCAGACAAAATACCAAAGACTGAACATTATGTGTTAGATGGTGGTTCACTAATGCACCGCGTTAAATGGACAAAGGGAAGTACCTATGGCACGATAGCTAATGACTATGTGGACCTTACCCTTCACAATTATGGGAAAGCTACAGTTGTCTTTGATGGATATCTTGATGAACCATCCATAAAGGACAACGCCCATCTGCGACGTCAACAGACAAAGCATCCTATAGTAAACTTTACAGCAGAGACTGTATTCATGGGGGAAAAAGAAGAGTTTTTGTCACGAGGTTGCAACAAGCAAGGTTTAATCAACATCATCAGCCAAAGGTTAAGGGAGAAAGGATGCAATGTAATCAATGCACGTGGAGATGCTGACTGTGATATTGTACAAGTAGCCATTGCAGCATCAGAGTTTCAGTCAACAACTCTCATAGGTGAAGACACTGATTTGCTCATTCTCCTCCTCTACCATTCAAAACCAGAAAGAAAATGTCTATACTATCGTTCGGACAAGTCTAAAAGCCAAATTCGAGTTTACAACATTAACAAGCTAAAGTGCCTGTTGGGTAACGAGTTATGTTCTCTGCTGCTCTTTGTTCACGCATTTACATGGTGTGATACCACCTCACGCATCTTTGGGATAGGGAAAAAGGTAATTTCGAAAGGAGACACTAACATGAAGTATTGTGCCCTTGCGTTCACTGAACCTGGCCAAAAAAGTGACACTATTGAAGAAAATGGATTGAAAGCGATGATTCTTCTGTTTGGCGGAAAGGTTACACCTGACACTCTCACCTCATTGCGACATAGCATCTTAACAAAGAAAGTAGTTTCTGCCACATCATTTGTAACACCAAAACGGCTTCCACCAACTGCATCTGCAACAAAATACCATTCCTTACGTGTCTACTATCGGATCATGACATGGATGGGAAAAGAGACTAGCCTCGATGCAACAGACTGGGGATGGAAATCTGAGGCCAATCAATTCATCCCAGTAATGACTGATACGAATGCCGCACCAGACAATCTACTAAAAGTAGTCCATTGCAACTGCACAACAGGCTGCAGTACACAGCGCTGCACTTGTCGAACCTATGGATTACCCTGTACATCTGCTTGTGGACAGTGCCAACTTGATTCATGCAACAATCCTCATAACCATTCGCAGGCGGATCAGGATACTGGCAATGACGATGACAATGATGACCTGTAATCTATCGTATGTGGCAATGTGGCAATGTGGCACTACTATTGCTCATTTTCATTGGTTTTTGAAAATTTAGTGCAATACATTAGCCGTGACATCATTCTACGTCATGGTGACGTCATTTCTACGTCACAGTGACGTCATAGAAAATTTTCAACATGCTTATTTAGTTAAGAGGTATCATGTTTCTATCTATTGGTAATACATTTATAGGGTCTAATTCCAACCATAAAAAAGTTTGTAGTACATTGAAATTTCAGGGCGTGGCCATTTTGAATTTATGCTAATTAACCACTTTCCCGTGGTGGGATATTCGAAGACTTTTTTTCTGGGGTTCAGTATGAACCCCCAATGCATTTAAAACAATAAAACAATTTGTTACAATTTTTTTGGGGTTAAACCATATATTGACCCGGCTACATCTCGGACAGCTTTGGAAGGGGGAGAGCCTGGTTGGTTACTATTGAGATTAGCGTCTCTGTGTTGGTTATAATATCGGCTCTTAGATGTAATTAAATACTATTTAAGACTTTGTTGTTGCTGTGATTACGTCCGGAGAGTCTGCCCGAGTCCACATCGTAACAGGTGACACTATAATAAGCAAGTACTTTACTTTTATTCACATGGAACATACTATACATACTGAGCACAACGAATTGTGTTAGTCTGACTCTAATAAAATTAACAGTCTTTCAGATTGGACGTTAAACCGAGGTCACGTGTCGGTGCTTTACACCGTGCACGTAAAATAACAGGAGACTCTGGAATGGGTCTCTGTCTGTATCGTGCACTTTCCTCCAAAATCTAAAATGACTAATCTCTTCAGGAGGCGGCGCTCATATGGGCAACCGGTAGCGACGATAAATAAACGTAAAACACACATTGTGTTAGTAAAGAGCTTTAGCTTAGCGATTGCATAGTGTTAGTAAAGAGCTTTAGCTCAGTGATTGCATAGTGTTAGTAAAGAGCTATAGCTTAGTGATTGCATAGTGTTTGTAAAGAGCCTTAGCTTAGTGATTGCATAGTGTTAGTAAAGAGCTTTAGCTTAGTGATTGCATAGCGTTAGTAAAGAGCTTTAGCTTAGTGATTGCATAGCGTTAGTAAAGAGCTTTAGTTTAGTGATTGCATAGTGTTAGTAAAGAGCTTTAGCTTAGTGATTGCATAGCGTTAGTAAAGAGCTTTAGCTTAGCGATTGCATAGTGTTAGTAAAGAGCTTTAGCTTAGTGATTGCATAACTCATTGATTCATGTAGGAGTTTCAATTCAAAGGTCTTCTTAGTTTCTAGTAGAACTATAGGACTGGACGAGACGGAAGCTTCCGCGTTATTTGATTTAAGAACACATATTTGATATTACAATGTTATATACAGTCTACATTCGCTACAGTCGGCTATGTCGAATTATCCAGTTATCTCGAAGTCTGATCAAAGTCCCGATTCAGACACTATCATTTGCATATAACTTGGCTCCGTTTATATCGAATTTCGTTTTCGTTAAGACAAATTCGGTTATGTCGAAGTATTTTGTTCGGTCCGACGGAATTCGACATAACGGATGTAGACTGTATACTTTATGCGAATGGTCACTTCGCAGACCGCCCTGATAGCAGGCATTGGCGTATTTGTCTCGCAGTTAAATCACTACCCCCTATACCAACACGTATATCCACAATGTGTTATCAAGATCCACAAAGAACGCGCCCAGTTATCTCGTTCAACTATATGTCTCGTTTGAATAAAGAAAACATATAACGAGGTTGCAGTACGCAAAAACAGATATACGTAATAAGTTTGATCCATAAAATGGTAACAATATTATGTAACACCCTGTATATACACAATCGGCTGCCTGAACCCAGTTTTTTCTCAGCCTGCAAAACATCTGGTACCGTACTACGTTAATGCCATCTGCATGCATTATGTATACGCATTATCATATTATGTATTCTCTTGACTTCAATGGTGTTGGTGCATTGTAGTATGGAGGTAAAATAGCTTTTAACTGTCGTATAGTTTCTGTGGTTGTACTAAAGTGTATCTTGCATCTGTACAACTGAAATATTAACTCTTTTAACCCCGAATAGATTCAGAGCGTGTGCAAACAATATTGATCCAACGCCGCGTCTGATCAGGATCTAGGTTGTTTGCTATTCGGACATGTGCTTCAGCTCCACTGTCTGAAGAGCAATCAGCATATATCCTTATCAGGTGGCACGTTCTGTTCTGTCCGATCAGGTTCTCTGCTATTTGCAACGTCGCTCTTATGCGACATTGGCGGTGAAAGAGTTAAACCACATGAATGAGACACTGCTGGTATTACCTACCTTGACAGAAAAAGTCTGATTGAATCCGAAATGCACATCGATCCTTTTAGTTGGAACAAGATGTTGCGGTAACCTATAAATGATTTGTATCAAAATCATGTTAATTAATTGATAACACATTTACAGTAAAATATCGGTGCTGTATGCTGTAGGATATCTTGAAATTCAATAATTTAATGATTATAATATGAGAAAAGGGAAGAAATGATAGCATATGGTGCAAAGGAAGCAACGATAAAAACAGAGGAAACCAATTAAAATGTCCACTCTACTTTTAGGAGTATTCAGGGGCAGTAACTGACTAATGTGACAAATTGATCCTGACCTTGCTCCCAATACGTACAGACGGATCGGTAGTCCAGGGGTAACACGCTGGACTGGTAATCCAGGGATCGCAGGTTAGATCCCTCGTCTGACACTTATAAAATTAACAGTCTTTCAGATGGGACGTTAAACCGAGGTCTCGTATCGGGGCTGTACACCGTGCACATTAAAGAACCAGAGGAGACTCTGGAATGGGTTTCTGTCTGTATCATTGCACTATCCTCCAAAATCTAAAATGACTAATCCATCGCCAGGAGGGAAAGAGAAGAGGCAATGTGGAATTTAAATGCCTTGCCTAAGGGCACAATCGTAACCGCTCCAGTGGGGCTCGAACTCCGGACCGTTCGCACCAGAATCGAACGCGCATCCACTGCGCTATCACGACCTCCACTCTGATAGTGATGGTATGTCATTTTTAAATATGCTTGGATATGGCCTAATTGTTTTGTATGTATAGTCCGTGGTTTATCAAACTGTTCTTTAAAAAACAATTTGGTTTTGAACCAGGAACCAGTTGTCCAGACTCCAAGCGTCTGTGCACTCTACTAAGCATTCTTCAACAACTCAATCCGCCTCCGTGGTCGAGTGGTTAAGGTCGCTGACTTGTATACCACTGTAACCTATCATCATTGATGGTCACGGGTTCGAGCCCCGCTCAGACCGTGTCTCTTTATATGAAAAAGTTGGCAGTTTCTCACGGAGGTTGGTGCACCCAAGTACTGGTTAACCGCTGGAGCCTGCCCAGGAAAGGTGTTGTTAGGTAAACTGCCCGCCGGCGATATAGCCCAAAATGGTGCTGATGCAGGCGTAAAACCCGAAATATAACATAATATATTCAACAACTCAACCTAACTTCAGATAAACACAACATCGATGATTTTTTTAACTGGGTTAATTGACATTGGAATCACATTGTATATTGTTTGTCTGGGACCTGTTTATTCTTAGAATGTTTCTAAGAAATTCAAAATGGCAATTTTACAATGGTAATTACTATCCATCAATGTTGCGGGTTTTTGTCGGATGTTGCCACTGTGGCTGCCCAGCTTTCTGTGCAGTTAGCATTGGAAAGGTCGGTCAGGGTGCCGTACATAAGGTCGGTCATTTCTGATATAGTATATACTGAGTCAAAAAAGAAACGATACCAAACTAAAAATGACGTAAAACGGATAAAACCATAGAAAGGTTTAATATATTATTACGTATCAGTACCGGGTATCTTATTGCAACGTCAGCCAACCATAAACACAGGTAAATAAACACCCGATAATCCTGGAACGCCGAATTGCCGATTTGCACGTGCTCCTCAACAAAGACAACTTCCTACACATGTACACATCGGAAAACCGGTTTATTGTACTGGTATTGCATTATCATCGAGGAAAAACACCTTACATACCCATTGTTACCTCTAACAAAATGCCTAGGCTAAACCGCAATCAGAGAATGCGTGCCATTGGCATGATTGACGGCGGTTTACGTCAGCGTGACGTCGCAAATCGATTCGGGGTTACGCGGATCACGTTAACACGTCTACTTCGACGTTATCGAACACATGGATCGGTGGACGACCGTCCAAGATCTGGTCGACCACGTGTGACGACGCATGAACAGGACCGTCACATTCGGACGTCACATTTACGTGACCGGTTCCTACCTGCTACGCACACAGCTGCCGTTACTCCTGGGATGACCAACAATCGCATCAGTGCACAAACAGTCAGGAACCGGCTCGGTGAACGTGGCATTCGTGCCTATCGGCCATACGTTGGACCCATCCTGACACGACGTCACCGTGACGTACGGCGGGAATGGACGACGGAACGTGCTCGCTGGACTCGGTTACAGTGGAATTCGATGATGTTTAGCGATGAATCGCGGTTCTGTTTGCGTCGAGCGGATGGCAAAGAGCGGGTATATCGCAGACGCGGTGAACGTTTGCCGACGCATGTGTACGTCAGGTCGATCTGTTCGGGGGCGGAAGCGTTATGGCGTGGGGCGGTATCACCTTCGGCAGTCGCACTGAACTGTTAGTGGTGGACGGGAACCTAAACGCCCAGCGGTACTGTGATGAGATCCTTGCGCCAGTTGTTGTGCCGTTCTTTAACGCCAACAGAAACGTCACACTATTCCAACAGGACAACGCCAGGTGTCATACTGCTCGGATTTCCATCACAGTATTGGAGCAGAACAATATTGAAACCCTGCCGTGGCCTGCTTTGTCACCAGACTTGTCACCCATAGAACATTTGTGGGATACGTTAGACCGCCGCGTCAGACAACGTCAGCCGGTAACGTTAAACCAACTGAGGGATGTTTTGCGTCAGGAGTGGACAAATATTGACCAGCAAGAGATTCAGACACTCTTCCGTTCGATGCGACGGCGGTGCATTGCAGTGAGAGACGCAAATGGTGCCCATACTCGGTATTGACGTCTGTGTGAAAACTCCATTAGACCCCTGTCCGACGAATTACGTCATCACGCAGCAGACAGTTTCGGAGGCTCATTATGCTTTATGTGCTCCTCTTTCAAACATGTTGGACTATCATCTTATGAATTTTCAAAGAATTTTCTTAATAAATGTTGAAATTATAGACACATAAACACCAGGTATCGTTTCTTTTTTGACTCAGTATATAATTATATGTATACAATTGTATGTCCAGTTAACATTTGAAAGGTCGGTGGTTCTAGCATAGTACCCTTATATATATATGTCTGACATAGTGTCCGGAATCCGATAGCACTGGGAAGGTCGAGGGTTCTAGCATAGTACCCTTATATATATATGTCTGACATAGTGTCCGGAATCCGATAGCACTGGGAAGGTCGGTGGTTCTACCATAGTACCCTTATATATATATGTCTGACATAGTGTCCGGAATCCGATAGCACTGGGAAGGTCGGTGGTTCTAACATAGTACCCTTATATATATCTGTCTGACATAGTGTCCGGAATCCGATAGCACTGGGAAGGTCGGTGGTTCTAACATAGTATCCTTATATATATATGTCTGACATAGTGTCCGGAATCCGATAGCACTGGGAAGGTCGAGGGTTCTAACATAGTACCCTTATATATATATGTCTGACATAGTGTCCGGAATCCGATAGCACTGGGAAGGTCGAGGGTTCTAACATAGTACCCTTATATATATGTCTGACATAGTGTCCGGAATCCGATAGCACTGGGAAGGTCGAGGGTTCTAACATAGTACCCTTATATATATGTTTGACATAGTGTCCGGAATCCGATAGCACTGGGAAGGTCGAGGGTTCTACCATAGTACCCTTATATATATATGTCTGACATAGTGTCCGGAATCCGATAGCACTGGGAAGGTCGGTGGTTCTAACATAGTACCCTTATATATATGTCTGACATAGTGTCCGGAATCCGATAGCACTGGGAAGGTCGGTGGTTCTAACATAGTACCCTTATATATATGTCTGACATAGTGTCCGGAATCCGATAGCACTGGGAAGGTCGGTGGTTCTAGCATAGTAACCTTATATATATGTCTGACATAGTGTCCGGAATCCGATAGCACTGGGAAGGTCGGTGGTTCTAACATAGTACCCTTATATATATGTCTGACATAGTGTCCGGAATCCGATAGCACTGGGAAGGTCGGTGGTTCTAGCATAGTAACCTTATATATATGTCTGACATAGTGTCCGGAATCCGATAGCACTGGGAAGGTCGGTGGTTCTAACATAGTACCCTTATATATATGTCTGACATAGTGTCCGGAATCCGATAGCACTGGGAAGGTCGGTGGTTCTAGCATAGTAACCTTATATATATGTCTGACATAGTGTCCGGAATCCGATAGCACTGGGAAGGTCGGTGGTTCTAACATAGTACCCTTATATATATGTCTGACATAGTGTCCGGAATCCGATAGCACTGGGAAGGTCGAGGGTTCTAACATAGTACCCTTATATATATGTCTGACATAGTGTCCGGAATCCGATAGCACTGGGAAGGTCGGTGGTTCTAACATAGTACCCTTATATATATATGTCTGACATAGTGTCCGGAATCCGATAGCACTGGGAAGGTCGAGGGTTCTAGCATAGTACCCTTATATATATGTTTGACATAGTGTCCGGAATCCGATAGCACTGGGAAGGTCGAGGGTTCTAACATAGTACCCTTATATATATGTTTGACATAGTGTCCGGAATCCGATAGCACTGGGAAGGTCGAGGGTTCTAGCATAGTAACCTTATATATATGTTTGACATAGTGTCCGGAATCCGATAGCACTGGGAAGGTCGAGGGTTCTAACATAGTACCCTTATATATATGTTTGACATAGTGTCCGGAATCCGATAGCACTGGGAAGGTCGAGGGTTCTACCATAGTACCCTTATATATATATGTCTGACATAGTGTCCGGAATCCGATAGCACTGGGTAGGTCGGTGGTTCTAACATAGTACCCTTATATATATGTCTGACATAGTGTCCGGAATCCGATAGCACTGGGAAGGTCGGTGGTTCTAACATAGTACCCTTATATATATGTCTGACATAGTGTCCGGAATCCGATAGCACTGGGAAGGTCGGTGGTTCTAGCATAGTAACCTTATATATATGTCTGACATAGTGTCCGGAATCCGATAGCACTGGGAAGGTCGGTGGTTCTAACATAGTACCCTTATATATATGTCTGACATAGTGTCCGGAATCCGATAGCACTGGGAAGGTCGGTGGTTCTAGCATAGTAACCTTATATATATGTCTGACATAGTGTCCGGAATCCGATAGCACTGGGAAGGTCGGTGGTTCTAACATAGTACCCTTATATATATGTCTGACATAGTGTCCGGAATCCGATAGCACTGGGAAGGTCGATTGTTCTAACATAGTACCCTTATATATATGTCT
Source organism: Archivesica marissinica (assembly GCA_014843695.1). Lineage (NCBI taxonomy): Eukaryota > Metazoa > Mollusca > Bivalvia > Venerida > Vesicomyidae > Archivesica > Archivesica marissinica. Next base: position 12,303,416 of record CM026401.1, on the reverse strand, counting down.
GACATAGTGTCCGGAATCCGATAGCACTGGGAAGGTCGATTGTTCTAACATAGTACCCTTATATATATATGTCTGACATAGTGTCCGGAATCCGATAGCACTGGGAAGGTCGAGGGTTCTAACATAGTACCCTTATATATATGTTTGACATAGTGTCCGGAATCCGATAGCACTGGGAAGGTCGAGGGTTCTAGCATAGTAACCTTATATATATGTTTGACATAGTGTCCGGAATCCGATAGCACTGGGAAGGTCGAGGGTTCTAACATAGTACCCTTATATATATGTTTGACATAGTGTCCGGAATCCGATAGCACTGGGAAGGTCGAGGGTTCTACCATAGTACCCTTATATATATATGTCTGACATAGTGTCCGGAATCCGATAGCACTGGGTAGGTCGGTGGTTCTAACATAGTACCCTTATATATATGTCTGACATAGTGTCCGAAATCCGATAGCACTGGGAAGGTCGGTGGTTCTAACATAGTACCCTTATATATATGTCTGACATAGTGTCCGGAATCCGATAGCACTGGGAAGGTCGGTGGTTCTAGCATAGTAACCTTATATATATGTCTGACATAGTGTCCGGAATCCGATAGCACTGGGAAGGTCGGTGGTTCTAACATAGTACCCTTATATATATGTCTGACATAGTGTCCGGAATCCGATAGCACTGGGAAGGTCGGTGGTTCTAGCATAGTAACCTTATATATATGTCTGACATAGTGTCCGGAATCCGATAGCACTGGGAAGGTCGGTGGTTCTAACATAGTACCCTTATATATATGTCTGACATAGTGTCCGGAATCCGATAGCACTGGGAAGGTCGGTGGTTCTAGCATAGTAACCTTATATATATGTCTGACATAGTGTCCGGAATCCGATAGCACTGGGAAGGTCGGTGGTTCTAACATAGTACCCTTATATATATGTCTGACATAGTGTCCGGAATCCGATAGCACTGGGAAGGTCGAGGGTTCTAGCATAGTACCCTTATATATATGTTTGACATAGTGTCCGGAATCCGATAGCACTGGGAAGGTCGAGGGTTCTAACATAGTACCCTTATATATATGTTTGACATAGTGTCCGGAATCCGATAGCACTGGGAAGGTCGAGGGTTCTAGCATAGTAACCTTATATATATGTTTGACATAGTGTCCGGAATCCGATAGCACTGGGAAGGTCGAGGGTTCTAACATAGTACCCTTATATATATGTTTGACATAGTGTCCGGAATCCGATAGCACTGGGAAGGTCGAGGGTTCTACCATAGTACCCTTATATATATATGTCTGAAATAGTGTCCGGAATCCGATAGCACTGGGTAGGTCGGTAGTTCTAACATAGTACCCTTATATATATGTCTGACATAGTGTCCGGAATCCGATAGCACTGGGAAGGTCGGTGGTTCTAACATAGTACCCTTATATATATGTCTGACATAGTGTCCGGAATCCGATAGCACTGGGAAGGTCGGTGGTTCTAGCATAGTAACCTTATATATATGTCTGACATAGTGTCCGGAATCCGATAGCACTGGGAAGGTCGGTGGTTCTAACATAGTACCCTTATATATATGTCTGACATAGTGTCCGGAATCCGATAGCACTGGGAAGGTCGAGGGTTCTAACATAGTACCCTTATATATATGTCTGACATAGTATCCGGAATCCGATAGCGCTGGGAAGGTCGATGGTTCTAACATAGTACCCTTATATATATGTTTGACATAGTGTCCGGAATCCGATAGCACTTGGAAGGTCGAGGGTTCTACCATAGTACCCTTATATATATGTTTGACATAGTGTCCGGAATCCGATAGCACTGGGAAGGTCGATGGTTTTACTACGGTAACCTTAAATGTGTGCGACAGTTTTCAACATGAAGTCTGTGTTTTTCCTCCAGGATGCATAGTTGGAAGTCTCTACAAGGCGTTAGCTATTAGCAAGAATATAAAGTCTAAACATTGAAAACAAATGCTGCGTCGGTTTGTTGTTATTTCTAGCTTCAGAACACGCCAGCCCGAAGGCACTGTGTATCCGTTAGAATGAAGAATTGACCTCGCCATATAGAATGCACGACTTGTGTGTGTGTGTTTTACGTTTATTTATCGTCGCTACCGGTTGCCCATATGAGCGACGCCTCCTGAAGAGATTAGTTATTTTAGATATTTGGAGGATAGTGCATGATACAGAGACCAATTCCAGAATATCCTCTGGTTCTTTTACGTGCACGGTGTAAAGCACCGACACGAGACCTCGGTTTAACGTCCCATCTGAAAGACTTAACGAGAGATGCACAACTTAACGAGATAATTATGTCTTATTTATGACCAACCAGTGAATTTTGAAATAAAAAGTGGACTGTCCACTGTTACCAAAGCAATCCATGCATGTCATCATGATCGACAACTCTGACAGCAATTTTTGTTCTCGTAGAAGACACCTTGAGGAACTAAGCTTGGAGGTCTCAAGGACTTCTGTGACATTGTCTTGGATCCGTAGATGTTCTTCTAATTGATTAGCATCCATACGGTCTCTAGTAATGTAGGTCAATGTTCGGTTGACACGTAACGAAGCCATGAAAGGTCGAACTGTTGATGGCGGAAACACGATTCCGTTTCTACTTTATGCAATTTAACTGTTGCGGAAGTCGTGATAGCGCTGTGGTAGCGCGTTCGCTTCATGTGTTAGAGGCCCGGACTTCGCGCCCAGTTGGAGCCGGTACGATTGCGCCCTTAGGCAATGCAATTAAATTCCTCTTCGCACGAGGGATCGTGGCGATGTATTCCATCAGGATTGATGTCTCAATGGCGATTAATATAATTGTTTCGCATCAACTAATTTAACTGTTCAACTAATGGTTGATACGTCTGCTAATATAGCCACTGATATGTAGCGTGATTAACAGCAATACGACGATATGTTGCTATAGAAACATAAACTGCAATACATGTACGTGCATATACTACATTAGGTTCCACTTGTTTTTTTATTATGAGATATAAAATACTACAATGTACATAAATAACAACTAATTGATTCATTCTGCGCATTTTCACACGCAAAAATGCATACGAACATTGAGCATCTGGAGTAAAAGTATCTATTGATATCGTTGTGTTCACTTACATTACCTGTTATGAAGATGTGAACACATGTACAGTGAACCCCGTGTCAATGAAATCATATACAGTGGCTGCTTATCACATGTGGCTGCTTATTAGAGGACAGTAATGACAAAACAGATTGGGAATCTGGAAACTGTCTGCTTTATCACAGGTTGGTTACTTAATAGAGATGACCACTAACATAGGTTTGACTGTATATGAATTACACGATTCCAAGTCCGGAATGGAACGTTCAATTCTCTACAGGTACACTGCAACTATGTTCCGTAGAAAGACGCAGGACGACCATGAACGGCATTTAGCTCTTACTTATCATGTTCGATTAGTTTATAAAAATGTATTTTATCTCGATTGCGAAACAGGTTATTACAACACTAGATCAGTCGCTATCGATACCTCAAACTATGGCAAAGACATATATACATAAATGCACGTGCATCATCATGTATATACACATTCTAAGAAACAGTGATCATATTTACATTAAACAGTATTTATAACACAAAAATGATACAAATTATAAATAATTTAGATTGGAAAAATAAGTTGTCATAAAACATATACCAATTACTCTCCAATGTAGACGTACACAATATAAATGTGCAACGTTTTCGGTAGGTATAAAGAAGAGACGGATCTGTAGTCCAGTGGTAACACGCTGGACTGGTAATCCAGGGATCGCATGTTCCATCCACCGTCTGACCCTAATCAAATTAACAGTCTTTCAGATGGGACATTAAACCGAGGTCTTGTGTCGGTGCTGTACACCGTGCACCTAAAATAACCAGAGGATATTCTGGAATGGGTCTCTGTCTGTATCATTGCACTATCCTCCACAAATCTAAAACGACTAATATCTTCAGGAGGCGTCGCTCATATGGGCAACCGGTAGCGACGATAAATAAACGTAAAACACACAGGTATAAAGAATAATACTAAAACGAGTGGTACTTGCGGTGGATATTCTATATATATACAAGAAATACTGTTCAAACAAGGTACAATTGAATTGGAGTACATTGAAACCGCATACCGATCAACAGATCAGCAATATCTATGATATGTAACTATGGACACTCAGAAACATACATGTATTTTGTTCTAAAGATAAATGTAGGTTAGACTGAGTTCCATTCTGTCGATTTTTCACTTTTTAACTTCTGGGGAATCTTGATTTCCGAGCGTAGCGCCATCTATATACGCCCACATTTTTGCGGGTGTTAATTTGAAGAACGAGACAACCCTACTCTACAATATATGATCGCTAAAAATTGAAATGGAATTCTTTCGGAAATCACCGAACATGCACGGTTATACACGGATCATTCCAGAAAACATGCGAATGCTCCCATAGTCTCATTTAAATTGCCAACATTTGTCAACAGATTTGTACACGTATCAGTACTATATCGATGAGATGGCGGCTTTTAACTATTATGTTTCTGTAGTAAAGGATCGATTCGGCATAATTGAAGTAAAGATGACGAATAGCAATTAAATGACAATGCAGACGCACAATGTACTTTTAAACACTATCGTTTCGATTATCCGTAAACTATGGCGGTCAATTATACAGTTTTATCAACACATGCAATACCTCCCTTTCGGTTCAAGTCACGTTATTAAATAGGTCACATGCTCAAAGGCCTATTAATAAGATTAATTATAATCAATAATTACACAACACCGTGCACGTACGTAAAAGAACCAGAGGAGACTCTGGAATGGGTCTCTGTCTCTATTATTGCACTATCCTCCAAAAGTCTATAATTACTAATTTCTTCAGGAGGGGTCGCTCATATGGGCAACCGGTAGCGACGATAAATAAACGTAAACCACATCACAATAAGTACACGGAAAAATACATCAGATTTCCCCATGGTTTGATATTATCAGAAACTCAATATGGTATTGGTTTTAAGAATATATTTATAGGACGGACAAGGCAATTCCAGTGTATTCGTATTGATATATTAATATGGAACCTTTTGTATACAATGTGAAGATATGTTACCAAGGTAGTTAATTCTTAGACGTCTGTGTCTCAAACAACATAACATAAAGTGATACTCCGATGCAATGGAATTTTGGTTACATAATTCACATAATTGATTTGCTCTTTCTATATCATTGTATCTACCAAATTCAATATCTAGGTTGTGTGTAATAATCCAAAGCATGTGAATCATTTTCATAAAACATCAAGAACAATCTTATTAATATGTTTCTCAAATATAAATTCAATTTTAGCTTTACGGTAATAGTCTAAGCTTGTTTATTATGTTGATTGTTTTGACTTAGACATTTTGGGAATACAGGTAGACGTGTGATCTTTCTACGCACTGGAAAAACAGTTACAATTACACGTTGAAATGGGCCGTGCTATCTGATAATACTCGCGTTTCACATTTGAATGCTTATAGTAACAGATTTATTTGAAATAATGATAGATTGATGAGATTTCCACCTCACTTTCCAGAGCCATATTTCTAGTTATATCAATCCACATTGACATTAATACGCTGTGGTGATTTGTTACGTGCCAATGAGAGACCTCGGTCAGTTACTTTTATACAAAGTTCTTGCAACTTTTATTTTAGCTCGATTGCGAAACAAGTTATTACAACTTATATTAATCACTCTAGAGACCTCATTCCTGATGGAATCCATCGCCATGAAGGAGAGAGAAGAGGCAATATGGAATTTAAATGCCTTGCCTAAGGGCACACTCGTAACGGCTCCAGAGGGGCTCGAACTCCGGACCGTTCGTACCAGAAGCGAACGCGCATCCACTGCGCTATCACGACTTCCACGTCAGTTACTGTCCTTGAACACGCACTAAAAGTATGTAGGTCATCTTAAGTGGTTTCCTTTGTTTTTATCGTTGTTTCCTTTGCACAACATGCTATCAACTTTCTTCCACTTTCTCATATTATTATGTCGACAAATATCCTGCAGTATATCCAATGGATAAAACATCGGTAATTTTGTTATCAATTAACTAACATGATTTGAATAAAATCACATTTATCATAACGCAACATCTGGTTAGGGAACAACAGTAAAAACAAAGGATTCCAACTGAACGGACCGCTATGCGCTTATGAATAAATCGGACTATATCTACCAGGGGAGGTAATAGAAAAGCAAACGATGTCCCTCATTGTTCGAATCTATAGCATAATCATTGGGCAACACATTCTACTCACGATTGCCTCAGTTTATCCACTGACATTTAATCCCCGCAAATTGCTAGTAGTTTAATCATATCTTATTACTTATTTTCTGTTGTAAATATCATAGAATTACAAACATAATACATGAGTGTGTAGGTATCTCTTACTGGAGCGCAGGGAGGTTAATGTCTTCATCTTAGACTAAAGCATCGATTTGTGTCTTGTCATATTGTCTAAAAGCAATACTCTTTAATATTTGTTTTGGTGTTAGACAGAACGTATGTATCTTACCAGCCATATACGTGAGCTATATGCACATTTAACTGTTTTCCGGTCAGCACTCTAACGTTTGCGTACTAACTGCACACGTTTTCTGGAAAGAGAAAAATCGAGTTTTTAAGGTTTACGTTATTACGATTGTGTAGTTTCGGGTGCTTCAGTGACACGTTGTGCAATGTACAACACTTTGTTATTTAGATTAAACATATTTTATTTAAGAAATAGTAAGTATCAACCGTGGTATATCGCAGAATAACCCGAGTTGGTAGGTCTTATGCATAGAAATATATCACGAAGGCAGAAGGCCGAATATATCTACGCATAAGAACTTCAAACTCGGGTTATTCTGCGATATACAACGGTTGATACTTATTATTTCGATTCTAACACGACTTATTTCTACTAATTTTAGACGAGAATCAAAGGAGTATTTTCTTCAAACGCCGTGCATTTGGCTTTCGAAATTTCCTCCCGCGTAAGGGGCGATGACGTTATTTTGTATGGAAACTATCAATCTAGTGCATAAATGAACACAAGTTGTAACTGATCAATAATTTCATTTATGTTGTCAAATAAAACTGTACAGAATAGTAACTGAAACGTTACTTAACAGAAAAACAAGACGGACAAGAGATTATCTGATTCTAAAAATAGCTCACTTCCGCGAATTCCCACTGTAGTATTTACAAACATCACGTGACTTTCATTCATAAAACTGTACACGCATTGTATAAATGGAATAGCCAAAACATAGTGCGCGCGCAGCATAGTTCAAGGTAGGTATATCGCAGAATAACCCGAGGTAGATTTTACACTAAAAGTATGTATGTTATTAGCTGGGTCGTGTTAGAATTCCCAATATCATACAGTTGTCGTGATAGCGCGTTGGTAGCGCGCTCGCTTCAGGAGCGAAAGACCCGGAGTTCACGCTCAACTGTAGCCGCTACGAGTTGCTTCCATGATTAAGAACTCGGTCGATCGAAGAAGAAGCATGGCTCTAAATCTTTGAAAATATGTGAATTATAATTATAAGCATTTGAATAGTGAATACTGAATTGAATATATAGTAGGGCTAAGCAGTACAGTTAATATATAATTGGTCCTTTCGAAATCGCAGCGGAAGTCATGATAGCAGAGTGGTAGCACGTTCGTTTAAGGTGCGAAAGGCTCGAGGTCGAGCCCAGCGGTATCCGTTACTATTGTGTCCTTGGGCATGGCACTTGAAGTACACATTTCCTCTTCTCCGCTCCATCGTGGCGATGGATTCCATCAGGAATTAGGTATCGAGAGTGATCAATATCAGTTGTAAGAACTTGTTTCGCAATCGAGCTAAGATAAATTTGTATAGAAACTTTGAACAATGCGTACATTACACATATCAAAATACAGAAAAACTAATTAGATCGAAAGACAGATTCTTATAGAATTCTTCTCCTCTGCAAACTGTGTATGTATATCACTGAGATGTTCACAATTGTTGTATACACTTATAAGATGGGTCAATATATGGCCAAGACAGCCCTACCCCAAAAAAATTGCAACAGTTTGTTTTTTTGATTGTTTCTTGCAGTTTAGGATGTGGAAAACACCACATCAAAAGTTTACCAAATTTGACCCACCGGAAAGTGCCTAAAATGACGTCATAAAACAAGATGGCCACCAAACATAAAAATGTACTAGAAATCAGCCGTTTGGACATTATGTGAGCTGAAGATACATTTTAAACAGCCAGAAATACATTTTTGGACACAAACAAATCATCCAAGGGCTCAAGAAAGCTAAATTTAACCATAACGGTTTGATTGATGGCAGCCATTTTGAAATTCAGGATGGCCGCCACCGTCAACCTAGAATCATCATTATCTCAGTAATTAAGGCAGATAGGACGATGATTCAAGTGCCTATACCCACATTTGTGGGGTCAAGGAATACAATAACATCAGTTTCAGTAATTAATGGGCTGCCCTAATGTCTGTTTTGTAAGGCAGCCATCTTGGATTTCAAGATGGCCGTTGGCGATTACCTGGTTTTGTTTCTATCTCGGTAATTAAGGCACATAGAATGGTGTTTTTGGCACCTTCACTTACATTTCAGGGGCAAGGAATACAATGATATTAACTCAAGTGATGTTTGGACTGTCCCTGTGTCTGATTAGTAAGGCAGCCATCTTGGAATACTTCGTAATTGTTTCCTGCAGTGTTTGATGATGAGAACAACGTATCAAAAGTTGGGCAATTTTGACGCAAGTCCAACGTTCATAAAATGACATCAGAAAACCAGATGCCTGTCAACAGAGAAACCTCATAACCATCAGATCACTAGTTTGTTTAGGTAAAATTACCCTCAGAAGTGAAATGATGCCATGACGTCATCAGAGAGATCATTAAGTGACCACATATGTGTTGCTCAACATTGACACTAAGACGATAGTATGCAACTGTATGCCTACTCAAATGTCATTTTGCTCGTATTGTCACAGTTGCCATCTTGGCAATGTCCACATGCACCGGTGCATTCTAACCCATGCTTTCTGCAGGTACATCTCAGAGTTTTGCACACTCCTGAACAGTTGCAGTGAATCATCTGGAGGAGTAGATCTGGAGCAGGGTTTTTGCCTGTCATCACTGGAACGAGCTTTTGCCCTTCTTCCCTCCATCCCCACTCAGTTGCTTCCATTTCACCATAATGGCTGATCCACTCCATGACCTGTTAATAGGTCCGCAGGGAATGAAACTTGCAGGCAGCTGATGTTGGGGGCAGTCTTTCTGGCGTAACAAAAGCCTTAGCTCTTGCAACTTTCTTGCAGAGAATGTTGTATCTGATAGATGCCAGGGAGTCTTTCTGATTTGCATGAAACAATTCCACCATTGCCCTGCAGCCTGTGGTTTCCACAACATCCTGACCTTGTTGTGGTGTACAGAACACTTTTGAACAACTTTTGAGTCCATTTTCTTTCTTCATGATTATTTGGAATACTGACTTCTTTCCGATCCCAAAGACTCTGGACGTTGAGTCACAGCCCGTGAAGGCATGAAGGAACAAGAGATCTCTACATACTGTTTCTCCAAGTATCCGCTTGAGGACCTTAATATTATACACATTGGATTTTGCCATGTCAGAGCGGAAATAGAGTTCAGTGCAGTTTGTTTTCACCGAGTAGAAGAGCAACAGCACAAGGAGATCTGTGTCCTCTCCAACGAGCGTGGTAGACTTGAAAGCAGACTTTGTGACGGCTGCTTTTGCGATCTCAACGTCGGCATCTCCCTCAGCTTGCATCACCTCGCAGCCTCTCTGGCGCAAGCATCCCATGATGAGCTTGATAAGTGCTTGCTTATTTGCGTCATTCGATAGGAGGTCCTCCTTTTTGCCAACAAATTTTGTTGACTCCGTGATGTTCACCTTGTTTACATTCTTATTTTTACTACGACGCTGATGAGTGCAATCCTTTGTACTCGGCCCAACTTCATAACCATCGAACACTACAGTGGCTTTGCCATAGTGGTTGACTGTGAATGAGGCATACTCGTCAGCAATTGAACTGTAGGTGCATCCTTCCTTCCACTTTGACCGGTGCAGAAGTGATCCCCCATCGAGAACATAGCAGTCTGTTCCGGGAACTGTCTGGGTGATGGCATCGTCAGATTTGGGTGAAGCATAGTCTTTTATTGCTTCTGCCAATTGTGGCTTATCTGGCTGGCGCAAGATGTTCTTTGCTTCGAACAGAGACATTGGGTATGGACAGAGTTCATAGTTCATCACTTCGTCTATCTGGAGATCGCCTGTCCGTGACACAACTAAGAACCTCTGGAATAACAATGCAGGATCTATGGTTCGGTCCTCAGAAACTCTGACTTGCCTGCTTGATGCAAGTGTCTTGACTTTTGAACTCCTTTTGTGCGAATAGGAGAAAACAGAATGACCATCCATCTTCTTGACAACGCCATTTCCTACTATGAATAGGTCATGAACATTGACATCCTCATTTGCAGTGATACCAGTAACTTGTCATCCGAGAATGGCGTGAAGCTATTCAGTTTCGCTGCAACCTTCTCACGGTCAGCTTCATCTCGAATAATTCTGGAGCTGGACAACTCTTTATGCTGTTCACATGTTGTGAAGCTATTCGCGGTCAGTTCTTGCATTGCGAGGTTATAAGAGGATGATACACTAGACGACATTGTCCAAACTGCTCTCTGGTGCTCCGACATCCCACTACCTCGCGTGAGACCACCTTGGCTTTTTAGTGACCGCATTAGTGGCTGTTCTATCACAAGATCAGAGCCAAGGCCAGCCCAGTATTGGTTGCTGCGCCTGATGACATGAAACCCAGACTTGGAACATTTGATGAACCTTAGGGTTGTCTTCTTCTAATGCTATCATCTTCTCGAGATAGAGACGCGCTGACTTCAGACAATTGGGATGACCATCGGCTGCAAATATCGGCAGGCAAGCTGAGATACTTTGGAGGTGCATCTCCCACGACCCCATCCGATGCGCTGGTAGTTGATCCACAGTGCACTGGTTTTCGATGTTGTTGCAAGTTTATCCCTTTCCTCTGTCAACCTTTTATCGATACAACGAATGCAATCTGATTGCAACACTGAGTCAAGGTCCCTTCTGCCAGTCTCCATGAGTGCGTGAAGTCTCTCCAATTCCTCCACTTCTTCTTGAAACTGAGGGTTATCCTCAATGATTTTAGTCACAATCTGACGTGTAAGACACTGATCGGCCTTACTAATCAGACACAGGGACAGTCCAAACATCACTTGAGTTAATAGCATTGTATTCCTTGCCCCTGAAATGTAAGTGAGGGTGCCAAAAACATCGTTCTATGTGCCTTAATTACTGAGATAGAAGCAAAACCAGGTAATCGCCAAAGGCCATCTTGAAATCCAAGATGGCTGCTTTACAAAACAGACATTAGGGCAGCCCATTAATTACTGAAACTGATGTTATTGTATTCCTTGACCCCACAAATGTGGGTATAGGCACTTGAATCATCGTCCTATCTGGCTTAATTACTGAGATAATGATGATTCTAGGTTGATGGTGGCGGCCATCTTGAATTTCAAAATGGCCGCCACTAATCAAACCTTTATGGTTAAATTTAACTTTCTTGAGCCCTTGGATAATTTGTTCAAAAATGTATTTCTGGCTGTTTAAAATGTCCAAAAGGCTGATTTCTAGTACATTTTTATGTTTGGTGGCCATCTTGTTTTATGACGTCATTTTAGGGACTTTCCCATAGGTCAAATTTGGTAAACTTTTGATATGGTGTTTTCCACATCCTAAACTGCAAGAAACAACCAAAAAACAAACTGTTGCAATTTTTTTGGGGTCAGGTGGTATATTGACCCGC
>CM026401.1:12212661-12290464 GCA_014843695.1 Archivesica marissinica | reverse complement strand
TACATACATACATACACATGTTAAGAAGGGTATTTTTTCTTAGAAACATAGATTCCTTTATATACTTAGATAGTTTTAACAATTCTATTTTATTCTTAGAAGACATGATAGTATTGAATTTCTGTACACTCGGCCACGATATATTACCAAGGTATTTAGTTCTTAAACTTGTGTATCTCGTACAACATAACAAAAAGTGATACGCCGATTCAATCGACTTTTGGTTACATAGTTTACATAATCGATGTTCTCTTTCTATAGCATTATATCTACCAAATTCAATTTCTAAAGTGTGTGAACATAATCTTATGCATGTGAAACACTTTCGCAAGTCATCACTAACAATCGTATCAATATATTCTTCAAATATAAATTCATTTTTAAATTTACAATAATAGTCTAATTGTGTCATTGTGCTTATGGATTCTCTCCATTCTTGAATGAACTGGTCACGTATTCTCCTTTTGTCACGTATTCTCCTTTTAAACATAGGAACATAACAATTAAGCCAATCTACCATGAGGCCCTCAACAAATCAAAACATCAAATAGTATAATGAAGCATGTAAACAATGCGTATGCTTAATAGCCAGCACGCGTGTCCACCATGAGTTAGCAAATACATGTACACGGAGTGTGTTACTATTGGTAGCAGCTGTGTTTTGCGTTTATTTATCGTCGCTACCGGTTGCCCATATGAGCGACACCTCCTGAAGAGATTAGTCATTTTAGATTTTTGGAAGATAGTGCAATGATACAGACCCATTGCAGAGTCTCCTCTGGTTCTTTTACGTGCACGGTGTACAGCACTGACACGAGACCTCGGTTTAACGTCCCATCTGAAAGACTGTTAATTTTATTAGGGTCAGATTGAGGATCGAACCTGCGATCCCTGGATTCCCAGCTCAGCAATTAACATGTTCATATACCAAATAAAAAACGGATACTTTCTTCCGCCATTATCTGACATTAGTCTATACTTTAGTCAGATAAAGTCGATAGAAAGAATCTGTCGTTCATTTGTAGCCTGGGAACAGGCGTTGGTATATTTGGCCTGGTCAGTCATATAAATATATTTTAGCAACGAGATCAGGTCGTATCGAGTTTCTGATAATATCAACATGACTGTCATTTTGCCAGAAGTAAATTAGTGGAAACAAGTGGAAATCAGGCTAGTTCATTTGCCTAAAAGGACAAGTTGTGTGTGTTCTATATGACCGAGTTTAGGCATTAATGTTACTGTGTGATTTATTAGAGACATTTTGGTAACATTTTAATAACGAAAGGGGCTTCTAAAGTAAATTTCCATTGAGTTGCAGGAATTGTATTCGTACATGAATTATGTTGTGACATTGGACTGTACACCGGAAGCAAACACATACAAACTATTTCTTAGAATATATATAATATTTCTTAGAAGTTACAATTGTCTTTAGTTTTTTTAATTTATTTTGGTATTTGAATGGCATCTCTAAGAGACAGGATACTTATCGTTCGGATTAAAATGGTGTACGTACGCTGTGGGTAACAACGAACACTTCTGTAATGAGGGATTCATATTTATACCGTTCACACCAATGCAACATGTAGGTATTACGAATAATACACTCGGTACAAGAAACTGATTAAAAAGAAACACTAGGCAACGATATATTGTTCTCGTCTGCGACAATGCTCTACTTTTAATTGTTTGCATCGTGGTTCCCTTGCGTTTGCCGCTGGACAGAGCTTGCTTTGTATACCAGGGACCTCGATGTATAGTTCCAGCATTTATAGTGTTCAATAATGTGTCTCTTCGTTACAATGTGTAATTGGTTTTCTTCTTGACAAATATAAACATGTACTATATATAGCACACATACTAGAGGACATAGAAACCGCACACTTCGGGTAAATGTGTTTTTACATGAAAAACAATAACTATATAAAATTTATACATACATAGTTATAAAACATTTTGGGATATTTTTAGTTGTTCAGTTTGTGTTTTGTAATAAAGATGTGATATATCTTTGATGGAATCCTTCCTATTTCGTTTACATGTAAAAATAATCATATAATGTCCTCTAGTATATAATGTAGGTGTGCGTTTTCTATGTCCTCTAGTATATAATATAGGTGTGCGTTTTCTATGTCCTCTAGTATATAATGTAGGTGTGCGTTTTCTATGTCCTCTAGTATATAATGTAGGTGTGCGTTTTCTATGTCCTCTAGTATATAATGTACGTGTACGTTTTCTATGTCCTCTAGTATATAATGTAGGTGTGCGTTTTCTATGTCCTGTAGTATATAATGTAGGTGTGCGTTTTCTATATAGAGGAAATAGATGTGTCCGTGGCCCAGACCGTGCCACTTTGTACTGCGTATCCTATATTATCAGGTTCGATCCCAGTATATCCGTTGGTATTATAAACCTAGTAGGTTCTAAGTATTGGGGCTATGCACACATACATCGGAGATCCTTATGTAATTGGAGCCTCTTGCACTATCATCCAAACAATAAAATTACTAATATACATATGGCGGCTCCGATCCCGAATAAGCTGGACGATATATACATATATCCAAAATATAATTTAGAAGATATAGAGGATATTTCTGTTTATTAGTGTAAGATAGGATTGTATTTCATCGAGTGATCACAGACATTTGTATTTCTACGAGTCACGTTAGCCACTATTGGAAAGGCGTAGTTCGTTGATCACGAATTTTATCGTTGATCTTCTCAAATTTTATTCACTTAGTTTATACAAAGTTATTAGGCAAGGCATTTAAATTCCACATTGTCTCTTCTCTCTCCCTCATGGCGATGGATTACATCAGGAATGAGGTCGCGAGAGCGATTCATATAAGTTGTAAGAACTTGTTTCGCAATCGAGCTAAAATATGTATAAGCTAAACTAACAGAAATCATCTTTTTCTTTTATGATTTCCAATATGATTTGTGTTATCAAATTTAATTAATTTTAGCTGCCTCTGTCGGGAACCTCAATTCACTACAATACACAACCGTACAACCACTTATATATGTGTGAACGTACAAAATAAGAAATAGCTCCGGTGTAATGTTCATGTTTGTGTCTGTTTGCTGTCAAAATTAAAAACAAATTAAAATTAATCAGAATATATTACTTTATAATTAACTGTCCATGATTGTCAGAAAATAGTTGAAATACAAAGTAAATCCAACCGCGGAGGAATACGAAACTCAAGCAGTGACTGAGAAAATGCCATCTTCCATTGTTTGGAAACAGCGAAAGATAGCATTTTCTTTCACTGAGAAAACTCAATCATTCATTGGAAAGCAACAATTAAAGATAATTGTTGGTTGCTATGTACGTCACAAATGATATTTCACTGGTTGAACATTGGTAGTAATATTATCACGGCTGACGTTGACAGCAATGCTACCATTCTATAGTTGGCGCTAAATGATTTGGACAAAACGTGCCACATACAGTTAAATTAAATCAAATTCTAGCAATCATATCGTACTTACCACCCAGTGTATGCATGCACTATACTGTCATTGTGGAAGTCGTGATAGCGCAGTGGATGCGCGTTCGCTTCAGGTGCGAAAGGTCCGGAGTTCGAGCCCCACTGGAGCCGTTACGATTGTGCCCTTAGGCAAGGCATTTAAATTCCACGTTGCCTCTTCTCTCTCCCTCGTGGCGATGGATTCCATCAGGAATGAGGTCTCGCGAGTGATTTATATAAGTTGAAATAACTTGTTTCGTAATCGAGCTAAAATAAATTAGTATTAATAAACTGGCATTGTCGAGATGGGAACATAAGAGAAAAGCGATAGTATTTTTATTCACTGCAAGAAGACGTATATTGCATTCTACCCTCTCTCAGCCTGTAACCGCTATTGGACACATAGTATCTCATATATTGAATGCGTAGTTATCTGACAGTTTTAACAATTCGCAAGCCATACTCGCAGAAAGTATTCGTTTTCTGGAAACTAGTTGATTTTTGACAGCGTCGTTGATAAGAGATGATTTTAATGTTCGTGGTTATTGCGTTTTTGATGTAATTTTTCTGGTTTATTTAGTCTTAAGATGTGTAGTTGATTGATACGTATGGACAAGACCGGGTGGTTGTGAGTGAGATTAAAATTATGCTGGAATTTGATTGATATAAATATATACCTACAGGTAAGCGACATTATTTTTATTTGAATTATATTTGATATGTAATTAATGTTTTTTTATACATGGCATAAAGAAGCGCTCGACATTAGGTACATACACGTGTTTTGTTTTCCAAATTAGATTATATATGTGACGCGATTTACCGAAAGGGGTGGATGACGTTACGTCGAGAAATGACGTCTAAAGTTACGTCACGCAATCGAGCTTTTAACTGAAGGTGTCAATCCGTAGTCGCGTGGGAGCTGATGATGATTAAGCTTATTTATCGTCGCCTCCTGCGAATCATATGGACGAACGGTCGTTTGGGAGACAGAGTGACAATGGATTTTTATAAATGACGTTACGCTCGACGTGACGTTACGTTTGACGTGACGTTACGTTTGACGTGACGTTACGTTTGACGCAAGTGAAAGCGGCAACGTTCGCGCTATACATGTAAGTTTAAAATTCATTTTTAGAACAAATAATCTAAACGGAATTACCTTAAATGTTGAAAATCACTTACGGAAATGACTGAAAAACATAATTCTGGGGAAAAAGAACTTTTGAAAATTTCACCCAGTTGGTCCCTTTTCATAAATCGCGTTGCATGTAGTTTTTCAGGTTTAGCATTACTATATAATTCCAATGTGCAGTTTTCACTTATGGTCCTATCTTTTGACTGAATTTGATTTGTATATATGTTGAGGGCCTCGTGGTAGATTCACTTTTGTTAAATGAGTTCTCTCATAAATAAAGTCTTTGTTATTAGTACTACTATTATTATTATTATTAGTATTAGTCAAATATACGTTCATCCGTCCTATACTATGGTACTACAACGTTAACGTATTTGACGTCAGACGACGTCGTTTCTTACAACGAATGAAGTTTACGCAAGCGTCAACGTCATTGTAATATGCATGGTGAACTATTTGTTTTCGCTACGCTTCTAACTGTTTTAAAATCAGTGTTAAAATGTCAATACATTGCACATATATTGCCTTCATCGTGGTATGAAATACATGTGGGCTGTTCAAATGAACAGCTCGACAGTTCAACATGTATATGATGTCTTGAAGACAACATTTTGGAAAATGTACATATTTCCACATGAGTTTTTTTTTAAAGTTTATTTATCGTCGCTACCGGTTGCCCATATGAGCGACGTCTCCTGAAGATATTAGTCATTTTAGATTTTGGAGGATAGTGCATGATACAGACAGAGACCCATTCCAGAATCTCCTCTGGTTCTTTTCCGTGCACGGTGTAAAGCACCGACACGAGCCCTCGGTTAATGTCCCATCTGAAAGACTGTTAATTTTTATTAGGGTCAGACGGGGGATCGAACCTACGATTTCTGGATTACCAGTCCAGCGTGTTACCATTGGACTATAGATCCGTCTGTTTAATGAATGTTTATATATAGCTCTGCCCGCCGCCCACCAGCACTGTATGTGAGAACCCTTTCGAGGATTGGCCCCGATATGTACCATTCACGTTTTAAAGATTTGTATAAGTTCGAATGGGGTAACTGTAGCTTTGCACTTAATGTCTAAGTTTGGTGAATTTTTATTACAAATCATTATGTTGGTTAATGCGACCAGTTAGAATGAACCGCCGAGTACTGGAATACTGCTCCGGGTGGAACCATCAACCTTCCGCCAGTATTGATATATTCATCACATGAAATAATCCGATACGAGCAGATCAGAACCTAAGTCAACGACCTTGGTCATGGAGGCTCCGGTTAGTGTTAGGTGTATGTGTTTACGTTTATTTATAGTCACTACCGGTTGCTCATATGAGCGACGCCTCCTGAAGAGATTAGTCATTTTAGAGTTTGGAGGATAGTGCAATGATACAGACAGAGACCCATTCCCCAGAGTATCATTTGGTTCTTTTATGTGCACTGTGTAAAGCTAGCTACGACACGAGAAC
The DNA here is from genome assembly GCA_014843695.1 of Archivesica marissinica. Classification (NCBI taxonomy): domain Eukaryota; kingdom Metazoa; phylum Mollusca; class Bivalvia; order Venerida; family Vesicomyidae; genus Archivesica; species Archivesica marissinica. The sequence continues at coordinate 12,284,388 of CM026401.1, read as the reverse complement.
TCGGTTTAAAGTCCCACATGAAAGACGTGTTAATAGTAATAGGGTCAGACTGGGGATCGAACCTGCGATCCATGGATTCGCAGTCCAGCGTGTTAACCACTGGAATACTGACCCATTATAGAGCATGGAATACTGACCCGTAGTGCATGGACCACTGACCCGTAGTACATGGACTACTGACCCGTAATGAATGGAATACTGACCCGTAATGCATGGAATACTGACCCGCAGTGCATGGAATACTGACCCGTAGTACATGGACTACTGACCCGTAATGAATGGAATACTGACCCGTAATGCATGGACCACTGACCCGTAGTGCATGGACTACTGACCCGTAGTGCATGGACTACTGACCCGTAATGCATGGAATACTGACCCGTAATGCATGGGATACTGACCCGTAGTGCATGGAATATGACCCGTAGTGCATGGAATACTGACCCGTAGTGCATGGAACACTGACCCGTAGTGCATGGAATACTGACCCGTAGTGCATGGAATACTGACCGTAGTGCATGGAATACTGACCCGTAGTGTATGGACTACTGACCTGTAGTGCATGGAACACTGATCCGTAGTGCATGGTATACTGACCCGTAGTGCCATGGAATACTGACCCGTAGTGCATGGTATACTGACCCGTAGTGCATGGTATACTGACCCGTAGTGCATGGTATACTGACCCGTAGTGCATGGTATACTGACCCATAGTGCATGGAATACTGACCCGTAGTGCATGGAATACTGACCTGTAGTGCATTGAATACTGACCCGTAGTGCATTGAATACTGACCTGTAGTGCATGGACTACTGACCCGTAGTGCATTGACTACTGACCTGTAGTGTATGGGCTACTGACCCGTAGTGCATTGAATACTGAACCGTAGTGTATGGACTACTGACCCGTAGTACATTGAATACTGACCTGTAGTGCATGGACTACTGATCTGTAGTGCATGGACTACTGACCCGTAGTGCATTGAATACTGGCCCGTAGTGCATGGACTACTGGCCCGTAGTGCATTGAATACTGACCCGTAATGCATTGACTACTGACCCGTAATGTATGGACTACTAACCCATATTGCATGGACTACTTACCCCTATCGCATGGAATACTGACCCATGGTGCATGTACTACTGACCCGTAGTGCAAGGACTATTTACCCATAGTGCAAGGACTACTGATCCGTAGTGCATTGACTACTGACCCGTAGTCCAAGGACTATTTACCCATAGTGCAAGGACTACTGACCCGTAGTACATTGACTACTGACCCGTAGTACAAAGTAAAATCAATTGTGTTGCTATAATGATGAGACTTCAAACACTGCGATATACTCCGGTGAAAACTAAGTTGCAAATTATTCCTTATATTTATAAATAATTATATATTCTATTTCGAGTGTTTCATCTCCAAGCAATTATCGGCGATGTGATTTCCAAACTAAGTCGAACCGCTCGACATAAGACTGATTGGCATTATAAAACAGTGTCGTGTCATGAAATCACGTCGCAATGGCTGAAATCAATTTTAGCAGTATGTCAACATAATATTGAATATTGATACGACGTCCGTAAATGGCGTTTTCGATATCGCCCATTGAAAAGGCTGTCTTTTTTAATTAAATTACTTGATATGTTGATTCATACCTCTGTTAGCTAAGTCTTTTAGGGACATTTCTACATCCCCACGAGGGGTTCGACATTAGAGGAAGATAGATAGTCTTTCATGTTCAAAATATATACGTTGTTTTCTACATCCTCTGTTGTTTCACGCATGCGCGCTGTGCGTGTTTCCATTTCGTGTGTTGATAAACAAATTCGCGTATACGACGGTTTTAAGTTATTGGAATTTTATCGTTTCTGAGCGAATATTTCGATTTTTGTAAACACACACACATTAGTATTTATATTTTACCCAAACCGATGTAATGGTGCTTTAATGCAGTTGTCTAAATTGAGATTGCGTAACATATGTTTAAAATAAAAGACACTTTCACTCGAGTGTGATTTAAACATAGTGTCGAAAAACGGAATTATTTTCGGCCAATCCATGATAATACATGTATGTATTGTTGAGTATAGTTAAGTTCTAAATATCTAATTTACATTGGGCATATCAAGAATTGTTACTTTCAATGGAGGAATTTAACACCAGTAAATTATGATTACTCTTCAAAATGAGGTTAGTTGTGACATGGAGAGAAATGTCACGTAATGTGGAAGGTGACACACCATCCTGTCTGGCTGCTGGTTTTACTAGCAAACCCATCTCTCTAACAGTCTGATATGTATCTGTCAGTGCTCGTGGTGAATAAAGACGTCAGGTTAGAGTTGAAAACAAAAAATATGAAACTGAATTATGCATAGTGGTAAATAGATTAGACAATAGTATTTTTGAAGACAAAATGTTAAAAAGTGATAACGGGTCAGCATATTTGAATTGACCTGTATAGTATGTGTATGGCATTTGTCACATGACTGACATGTGACCTTTCTGAACAGAATATGAAATTCCTCATTTTAGAAAAACAAACACATATTCTTTATATTTATTTATGTTTTGAACAAAAATATAATCCATATTTCCCGATTGTTATTGAAAGTGCTGCAAAGTAGTGTGTTCGTAGGTCAATGAGTGAGTTGGGGTTGTTTAGTGTGGCGCGGGTCGTTATCTAATGTTGTCAAAACGTGTGGCCCAAACCATTTGCATATACATACTATGTATATCGTTCTATGCATAACATTAACTATTGATTTGCAAATAAATATGATTCTAACACGACCCAGCTAATAACATACATACTTGTAGAGTAAAATCTACCTCGGGTTATTCTGCTATATACCTACCTTGAACTATGCTGCGCACGCACCGTGTTTTGGCTATTCCATTTATACAATGCGTGTAAAGTTTTATGAATGAAAGTCACGTGATGTTTGTAAATACTACCGTGGGAATTCGCGGAAGTGAGCTATTTTTAGAATCAGATAATCTCTTGTCCGTCTTGTTTTTCTGTTAAGTAACGTTTCAGTTACTATTCTGTACAGTTTTATTTGACAAAATAAATAAAAGGATTGATCAGTTACAACTTTTGTTCATTTATGCACTAGATTGATATTTTTCATAAAAAATAACGTCATCACCCCTTACGCGGGAGGAAATTTCGAAAGCCAAATGCACGGCGTTTGAAGAAAATACTCTTTGATTCTCGTCTAAAATTATTAGAAGTAAGTCGTGTTAGAATCGAAATAATAAGTATCAACCGTGGTATATCGCAGAATAACCCGAGTTTGAAGTTCTTATGCGTAGAAATATATCACGAAGGCCGAAGGTACTTATTATTTCTTAATCAAACGCACACATCAATGGAATTAATGAAAACATCAACATTTACATCATTCGAAATAAATATGAATATTTACCGTTCTCTGCGCATTTTGCTCTTGGAAAAGGATTATGGCGAACCCTAAAACAAAAAAAACAACGACCGGGAACAGGCGGCGGGTGAAATCAGGGTGAATGACGATATATTCCACATTGCCTCTTCTCTCCCCTTCCTTGCTATGGATTCCCTCAGGATTAAGGTATCACGAGTGATCAATACAAGTTGTAAGAACTTGTTTCGCAATCGAGCTAAAATAAACTTGTACTAACCAATTTAAAAGCTATTATAATTCATCAAGAAATGAACACAGCTTCGCCGTGTTTCACCGTTGGTAATGTAAGTTGATGTAAGTTTTTAATCATTCGCTATCTTACCTATGCCATATAATCCACATGCATGGATATATAGAGCAAGCTATCGTGGGTTGAGACACCAGTTCTTTACATTAGATAATACATAATATTCCCGACTAAACAAGTTCATTTAAAGTGCAAATATATAAGTGATTTGTTTCGGGTACTTATTTTTATTAAATTAACATTAAGATAAAACATGATGTAATTTAGTTATGACGCACGGTGATGATCTTATGATAGCAATCTTCTATATACTTAATCGCAAAAGAAACGCAGTATGTACGCTGCAGTGAACAGTTATTTTTCACTCCAAGGCCAATCGCATCGGTATCAATTCTACAATTCTTCCGAGAAAATATTCTGCGCGCGCAGCCTGAAAGAAAGAAATCATTCAATTATGACCACAGTGACTACAGCTTCACAAAAACATGACAGAAAGATACCAATTGAAACTTGTTCCTATGTTCATTTGGGTATGCTAAAAATGAATATTTTGTTTGCCAAGCTCAATTTTGATTTATTGGTACCCATATTGCTAAAAACAAAAATGGCTGCCATGGAAAACTTATAACGTCCATAACATTTGAATGAAGGGTGATAAAGCAAAGTTTTTTTGCACCAAATACCATGTTTTTGATGCCTACCAACACACTAAACATACCATAATAGAGCTATGATCAATATATGTTCACTTCTCAGCAGACAACATAGACATAAATGATTCGACTTTAGATGGCAAGAACACTTTCCATGCCACCCAAATTGCAGCTTGTCAGAGAGGGCCAGCTCCTGACGACTTGTTGAAGAACATAGAACCCTCCAAACATACATATTTGAGTGTTCCAGAAGCAATGGAAGCTATCATCCCAGTCAAAATCAACGAAGGCACCACCGAACCACAGTTTGGGGAATTGAAAGCGGAATGGTTTGAGAAATCCAATGATATTCCCACATCGGCATTGAAAGCTAAAGCTACAGACAAAGCATTTATGTTTATACGTCAACACGAAGAACCTAAATCCACCTGGACATATTTTAGCAGAAGGCACAGTCAAATGGATCCAGAAAAAGCCACTGTTGGATACATGCCTATCATTCAGGCACCAGCACATGAGATCCAAACTTTGAACACAATTGTTCAAAGAGTTCTACATGTAGCAGCCTCTTTACAGCAAAAGCATGCCGTGATTACAGTAGACCAGGCTCTCTTCCCTGCACTGATGGAGCTGAAATGGACATTACCACAGTACAAGGATCTTCTGATACCCAGATTAGGAGGCCTACATACGGCGATGAACTTTCTGAAGGTCTTGGGACAACACACTGCAGATTATGGTTTGGCAGACGTCTGGATAGATAGTGGAATTTTGGGACCAAATTCAACAGAGAAAGCAATGACTGGAAAATCATATGCTAGGGAGAGCGTGCACACAAACAAACCCTGCAGGCTATGTGGCAACTTGTGCTTCCACAACTCCTGCCGTATATAGAGAAGAAAGACCATGAGCTGAAAGAAGATATATTGAAAGCAGCACGGGCAGATGCTCCACAAGATTATGATGCACTGGTGACAACACTGGCATCCACACGATTTTGCAATCTCATGGCTGAATTTGTTCTTAGCAAAGAGCAAGATGTCAACTTCCAGTACTGGTGGCAGTATATGAACATGGTATGTATACTACTCCTGTTCATCAGGGCCCAGCGTGATGGTCTCTGGGAGCTTCACCTCTATACATTTAAGCAAATGCTTCCATACTTCCACCGCTATGACCACATAAACGATGCCAGGTGGGGTACTGTGTACTTAGCCGAGATGAACCAGCTACCTGATGAAGTCAAAGAGGAATTCTACAAAGGCAACTTTGCTGTGAAGGGATCAGACCAGAGATTCAACCAGGTTGACCCAAACCACAGCCAAGAGTGGCTAAATGGCACAGGGGAAAGGGTGGTGGTATCATTGGAATTACCAAAACCACAGCAGCATTGAGCCGCTGGGCCTTGTCATATAATCTCAGGGCCTGCATTGCAACCAACACAAGGGCACTGTTTATGGTTGGACATGAAGACCAAATGATTCACAATGAAACCACTCCTGCTAGAATGAAACGGGACACCGAGGATGAAGACAAAATCATGTCAGTTCTACAAAGAATGAAAGTTTTTGCACTAGACGCATCCTGTGATGTGCTCCAGAATATTTCTACCAAGGATTTAGCAACTACTGATATCCAAGAATGTCTTCTGAAAGCTGAGCATCTGGGCCAGGTACAACTCAATACATTCGTGAATGAGAGATTGATTGCCTCTGGTGGCGGCCATACAAGAGTCAAGTTCAGAGATCCCATACATAAGTCAAAGGCACTCACCTTCTCATCTCTATATGTGGCGCAGAAAGACTCCAAGGGTAAAGAATCCACCATGAAGGCAGACCGGAATATACATCAGCGCCTCATCATTGCCTACCAGGCTGGCAGGAAGGTGGATCTTCACAATGTATTACAGCATGAACTGATGACTGTGCCAGTTGCAATTGCAAACACAAATGGCAGTCTGCGGGTGGTAATAAAGCTATCCTAACTGATATGATGACCACAGTTGTGACCTGTCCACCAGAGATTACCGTTGACAGAACATCCTGTCTGGTGATAGATGGCCAAGCCCTAGTAGTGGCACTTGGGAAACCTTCAGGTAACTTTGGTGAACTGGAAGATGCATTTGTGCTGAATGTCAGTCATGCTGGGAGATCTTTTGACAGGATCGACGTCACCTTTGATCGGTACAGAGAAACATCAATCAAGGCTGGTACCAGGAATAAACGTTCAAAACATTCTCGTCCGATCAGAAGAGTTGTCGAGGACAGTTCTGTGCCAATCCCCAACAACTGGAATGATTTTCTGGCTGTGCCTGCTAACAAGGCAGACCTAGCAGATTTCCTCTCAAAACATTTGATCGCAAATGCTCCTCCAGGGAAAATACTGGTAGTATCTGGTGGATTCCAGAGGGAGGACAAAGTTTGGACATCTGACCCGGAATTGGACATTCGTCTGCTCGAGGCCAGCCATGAGGAGGCAGATACAAGGCTTGTCTTGCATTGTATGCACACATATGCAGAGAGTGTGGTTGTGTCAGCGCGAGACACAGATATCTTGGTTCTACTGCTAGCACATTTCCCCAACATGAATTGCAGAAAGTTGTGGATGAAGGCAGGCACATCAAAACGTCGGAAATACATACCTGTACATGATATCAGGCATAATCTTCCATGCAGCAACTCAGTGTTTGAAACCCTCATCACAATCCATGCAATAACGGGCTGCGATACTGTGTCCTACTTTGCTGGACATAGCAAGAAAACTGCATGGAAACTGTTCACCACAGACAACCATCTCCTCAAAGACCTTGGAACAGGAGAACTGACACCAAATACAATGAAGGATGCAGAACAGTTTGTGTGCAAGTTGTACAACGTTCAAGAAGTAGCCAGCTGTGACAATGCTCGTGTCAAATTGTTCTTCAAATGTAAATCGCAAGATGCATTGCCTCCTACATCAGATGCACTACAATGTCATGTTCAGTGAGCACACTTCCAAAGTATGGTTTGGATGCAGGCTACCAATCCACAACCAGTCCTACCCTCACCTGCAACCATGGGCTGGACATTGGAAGGTGGACAGCTGTCACCAAAACTTGTGTCACTCGCTCCAATTCCACAGTCATGCAAGGACATTGTTGCATATGGATGCACAAAAGGCTGTAAATCACAGAGTTGCACCTGCAGAAAGGGCAAACTGACATGCACTGGAGCCTGCAGGTGTGTAGACAGTGACAACATTTGCATGAACAAATGAAGCTGAAAGAAATACTTCAAAGACTTGCGATACAGTACACCGTTATAGACATTTACTATTTAAACATAATATAATATGCTGAATAACATTACGGCCTAGTTTTCCTACTATATATAATATATGTTGGACAGTTTATAAATCATGTAAAATACACTTATTAATATTATCAGTTACTATGTGCCATGCTTCTGGTAATATAAAGGCATTTCATGATCCAACGTTCTGATTTTGTTTATTATTTGTCAGTTTTCAAATGAAATCCCACTTATATTATTTTCCACCCATTTATATTGAACATAGCTTCATTATGATGTGTTCAGTGTGTTCGTAGGCATCAAAAACATGGTATTTGGTGCAAACAATTAAGCTTTATCACCCTTCATTCAAAACTATGGGCGTTTTAAGTTTCCCATGGCGGCCATTTTTGTTTTTAGCAATTTGGATACCGAAAAATCAAAATTGAGCTTGGCAAACAAAATATTCATTTTCCTTGGAAAAAGTTGTTTGCCAACTTTTCCTCAAAAACGCCTCATAAACTCTAAGCGCCAACATTTCGCTGAAATTGTCCCAGTCTAATTTTCATTTTTGTTTACCCAGGTTCCATTGTGTCTCCAAATGATCGTCCGAGCCATGAAATCCTCAGTTTCGCATTTCGAGCACTTGCTTGATGAAGTACCACAAAGGTCACAAATAATAACGTTCACTAATTCTAAACATCCATTTTCAGCACCCAGAAGCCATGTTATCAACAACAAATATTATAAAGATCATACATATACTCGTTAATCTTACCTACTATTTCATAATTTCTCCACGGCCAATGCGAAAATGTGGTTCGAAAACTGTTCGATACCGCCTTATGTGTGAATTGTTAATGTATATGTATATATGCTATATGTATATATGCTATATGTATATATGCTATATGTATATATGTTATTGTATATATGGTATTGTATATATGGTATTGTATATATGCTATTGTATTGTATATATGCTATTGTATATATGCTATATGTATATATGCTATATGTATATATGGTATTGTATATATGCTATTGTATTGTATATATGTTATTGTATATATGATATATGTATATATGCTATATGTATATATGTTATTGTATATATGTTATTGTATATATGCTATTGTATATATGGTATTGTATATATGGTATTGTATATATGCTATTGTATTGTATATATGCTATTGTATATATGCTATATGTATATATGCTATATGTATATATGGTATTGTATATATGCTATTGTATTGTATATATGTTATTGTATATATGATATATGTATATATGCTATATGTATATATGTTATTGTATATATGTTATTGTATATATGCTATTGTATATATGGTATTGTATATATGGTATTGTATATATGCTATTGTATTGTATATATGCTATTGTATATATGCTATATGTATATATGCTATATGTATATATGGTATTGTATATATGCTATTGTATTATATGCTATATGTATATATGCTATTGTATATATGCTATTGTATATATTTTATTGTATATATGCTATTGTATATATGCTATTGTATATATGTTATTGTATATATGCTATTGTATATATGCTATTGTATATATGCTATTGTATTTATGCTATTGTATATATGTTATTGTATATATGTTATTGTATATATGCTATTGTATATATGCTATTGTATATATGCTATTGTATTTATGCTATTGTATATATGATATTGTATATATGCTATATGTATATATGCTATTGTAATATGCTATTGTTTATATGCTATATGTATATATGCTATATGTATATATGTTATTGTATATATGCTATTGTATATATGCTATTGGTTATTAGTTGTGCAAGCTCATAATTTTTTTAATAACATTGATATGTTTTGAGAAAATAAAGTTATATTCTGATCTAAACTGTTCTGTTAATAATGAATGTTCCATTTTATAACATAGGGGCTACAGTCTACATCCGTTATGTCGAATTCCGTCGGACCGAACAAAATACTTCGACATAACTGATGTTTGACTTAAAGCAATTCGTTATATGTAAACTGATAATGGCTGAAACGGGACTTTGATTCGACTTCGAGATAACCGGAGAATTCGACATAACCGACTTTGACATAACGGGTGTAGACTGTACTTGTTTTACATTAGCAGTAATCTACGTTCTACTATGTTGTTTTAGTCCACACTATGTTTCTAATAGCCGACAGTGGTTAGCCCGCTCGCTTCTCACAACTGCAACCTGGGTTCGATCCTCACACCGGGATGTATATGAGAAGGTACGGTGGTCGCCAGATCGGACACGTGGGTTTTCTCCGAGTATTCCGGTTTCCTCCCACACGAATGACCACATTTACGCTTTTCCTCCGTACCAACGAGAGTGATTAATATAAGTTGCTAAAACTTGTTTCGCAATCGTTGTAAAATAAATAAAGCTTAAATTGAAATGAACGATAGCCGACACGCAAATACAATGATGAGCTGTCGAAACATAATTATTGTATATGTGTGTGGGGGTGGAGGCTAGGCTGTCGAAACATAAGTATTGTATATGTGTGTGGGGGTGGAGGCTAGGGTGTCGAAACATAATTATTGTATATGTGTGTGGGGGTGGAGGCTAGGCTGTCGAAACATAATTATTGTATATGTGTGTGGGGTGGAGGCTAGGGTGTCGAAACATAAGTATTGTATATGTGTGGGGTGGAGGCTAGGGTGTCGAAACATAAGTATTGTATATGTGTGTGGGGTGGAGGCTAGGGTGTCGAAACATAAGTATTGTATATGTGTGTGGGGTGGAGGCAAGGGTGTCGAAACATAAGTATTGTATATGTGTGTGGGGTGGAGGCTGGGTGTCGAAACATAAGTATTGTATATGTGTGTGGGGTGGAGGCTAGGGTGTCGACACATACTTATTGTATATGTGTGTGGGGGTGGAGGCTAGGGTGTCGACACATACGTATTGTATATGTGTATGGGGGGTGGAGGCTAGGGTGTCATTTTAAATTTCATCTCTTGAAACATTACCTTACGTTTTATGACAAACAATGAAATGACTTATAAAATGTTTAGTCTCAGTTGTGTAATAGTGTTAGTATGTGACTCTCATGTGCCTTTCTAGTGCAGCCGCAGCAACCCCCCCCCCACACCCAATCATTCGGTGACATCATCAATCAATTTCGCGTCACAAATTGACGTTGATGTATGAATGTATGTCGTATCACTCGTTCACCTCGTCAATCAATTTCGCGTCACAAGTTGACGTTGATGGATGGATGTCGTATCACTCTTTCACCTCGTCAATCAATTTCGCGTCACAGGTTGACGTTGATGTATGTATGTCGTATCACTCGTTCACCTCGTCAATCAATTTCGCGTCACAAGTTGACGTTGATGTATGTATGTCGTATCACTCGTTCACCTCGTCAATCAATTTCGCGTCACAGGTTGACGTTGATGTATGTATGTCGTATCACTCGTTCACCTCGTCAACTATTTCGCGTCACAAGTTGACGTTGATGTATGTATGTCGTATCACTCGTTCACCTCGTCAACTATTTCGCGTCACAAGTTGACGTTGATGTATGTATGTCGTATCACTCGTTCACCTCGTCAATCAATTTCGCGATACAAGTTGACGTTGATGGATGTATGTCGTGTCACTGTTAGACGTATCTCATGTTACTAGTTGACATTGACGGACGAACCCGTCACATTTATCGACGTGAATGTCGTCAACAAATCGCCCGAGTGAACTCGTACATCATGACACTGGTGGATTATGATGTAGTTTGATGGATTACGATGTAGTTTGATGGATTACGATGTAGTTTGATGGATTACGATGTAGTTTGATGGATTACGATGTAGTTTGATGGATTACGATGTAGTTTGATGGATGACGATGTAGATTGATGGATGACGATGTAGATTGATGGATGACGATATATATTGATGGATGACGATGTAGATTGATGGATTACGATGTAGATTGATGGATTACGATGTAGTTTGATGGATTACGATGTAGATTGATGGATGATGATGTAGATTGATGGATGATGATGTAGTTTGATGTATGACGATGTAGATTGGTGGATGACGATGTAGATTGATGGATTACGATGTAGATTGATGTATGACGATGCAGATTGATGGATGACGATGTAAATTGATGGATGACGATGTAGTTTGATGGATTACGATGCATATTGATGTATGATGATGTAGATTTATGGATTACGATGTAGTTTGATGGATGACGATGTAGTTTGATGGATGATGTAGATTGATGGATTACGATGTAGATTGATGGATGACGATGTAGATTGATGGATTACCATGTAGATTGATGGATTACGATGTAGATTGATGGATTACGATGTAGATTGATGGATTACGATGTAGATTGATGGATGATGATGTAGATTGATGGATTACGATGTAGATTGATGGATTACGATGTAGATTGGTGGATTACCATGTAATTTGATGGATGACGATGTAGTTTGATGTATGACGATGTAGTTTGATGGATTACGATGTAGTTTGATGGATGACGATGTAGTTTGATGGATTACGATGTAGTTTGATGGATTACGATGTAGTTTGATGGATGACGATGTAGTTTGATGTATGACGATGTAGTTTGATGTATGACGATGTAGATTGATGGATGATGTAGTTTGATGGATGACGATGTAGTTTGATGTATGACGATGTAGTTTGATGTATGACGATGTAGTTTGATGGATTACGATGTAGTTTGATGGATTACGATGTAGTTTGATGGATGACGATGTAGTTTGATGGATTACGATGTAGTTTGATGGATTACGATGTAGTTTGATGGATTACGATGTAGTTTGATGGATGACGATGTAGTTTGATGTATGACGATGTAGTTTGATGTATGACGATGTAGTTTGATGGATGACGATGTAGTTTGATGGATGATGTAGATTGATGGATGACGATGTAGATTGATGGATTACCATGTAGTTTGATGGATTACGATGTAGATTGGTGGATGACGATGTAGTTTGATGGATTACGATGTAGATTGATGGATTACGATGTAGATTGGTGGATTACCATGTAATTTGATGGATGACGCTGTAGATTGATGCATGACGATGTAGATTGATGGATGACGATTTAGCTTGATGTATGACAATGTAGTTTGATGGATGACAATGTAGTTTGATGGATGACGATGCAGATTGATGTATGACGATGTAGATTGATGGATTACGATGCAGATTGATGTATGACGATGTAGATTGATGGATTACGATGTAGATTGATGGATTACGATGTAGATTGATGGATTACGATGTATATTGATGTATGACGATGTAGATTGATGGATGACGATGTAGTTTGATGGATGACGATGTAGATTGATGGATTACGATGTAGATTGATGGATTACGATGTAGATTGATGGATGACGATGTAGTTTGATGGATGACGATGTAGATTGATGTATGACGATGTAGACTGATGGATGACGATGTAGTTTGATGTATGACGTTGTAGATTGATGGATTACGATGTAGATTGATGGATGACGATGTACATTGATGGATTACGATGTACATTGATGGATTACGATGTACATTGATGTATTGCGATGCAGTTTGATGGATGACGATGTAGATTGATGGATGACGATGTACAGTGATGGATTACGATGTACATTGATGGATTACGATGTACATTGATGGATTACGATGTACATTGATGTATTGCGATGCAGTTTGATGGATGACGATGTAGATTGATGGATGACGATGTACAGTGATGGATTACGATGTACATTGATGTATTGCGATGCAGTTTGATGGATGACGATGTAGATTGATGGATTACGATGTAGATTGATGGATGACGATGTACATTGATGGATTACGATGTACATTGATGGATTACGATGTACATTGATGTATTGCGATGCAGTTTGATGGATGACGATGTAGATTGATGGATGACGATGTACAGTGATGGATTACGATGTACATTGATGTATTGCGATGCAGTTTGATGGATGACGATGTAGATTGATGGATGACGATGTAGTTTGATGGATGACGATGTAGATTGATGGATGACGATGTACATTGATGGATTACGATGTACATTGATGTATTGCGATGCAGTTTGATGGATGACGATGTAGATTGGTGGATGGCGTTGTAGACTGATGGATGACGATGTAGATTGATGGATGACGATGTACATTGATGGATTACGATGTACATTGATGGATTACGATGTACATTGATGTATTGCGATGCAGTTTGATGGATGACGATGTAGATTGATGGATGACGATGTAGTTTGATGGATGACGATGTAGATTGATGGATGACGATGTACATTGATGGATTACGATGTACATTGATGTATTGCGATGCAGTTTGATGGATGACGATGTAGATTGGTGGATGGCGTTGTAGACTGATGGATGACGATGTAGATTGATGGATGACGATGTACATTGATGGATTACGATGTACATTGATGGATTACGATGTACATTGATGTATTGCGATGCAGTTTGATGGATGACGATGTAGATTGATGGATGACGATGTAGTTTGATGGATGACGATGTAGATTGATGGATGACGATGTACATTGATGGATGACGATGTACATTGATGTATTGCGATGCAGTTTGATGGATGACGATGTAGATTGGTGGATGGCGTTGTAGACTGATGGATTACGATGTACATTGATGTATTGCGATGCAGTTTGATGGATGACGATGTAGATTGATGGATGAAGGAAATGTCGTGCGAAATTGGTCGACAGTAGGTAAATTGATGGACGTAAACGTCATCAGCCATTAGAGTGTCACATTCCTGTCATATATAGCTGTCAATGTAACTAGCAGGTGTCAACAGACGGAGGTGTCACTCATATGGGCAACCGGTAGCGAAGATAAACAAACGTAAAAAACACATATAGACTAATGCACCGTCACTGATGTTATACAAACTGTTGGGCAAACATGATACGAGTAATGTTTACCCTAATCTGTGGTGGAGGGTAAACAACTTCCGTAAGCGAATGGCATATTTCTCAAATATAAAACTATTTATCACTTGTTCCTGATATGGAGCGAACTCACAACATTGGTTGTTGCGATTTTAGGCCAGTTATAACGACAGTGCGTTAGCCCACCCGGTCACGGAAGCTTTCTCTGGACATTTAACACGCTACCCATTGTTGCCTAATCCAAAGGCCGGTTTCACACACGCACGCACGCACGCACACACACACGTACGCACACACTCATACACACACACACACACCACCCACCACACACACACACACACACACCACCACCACACACAACACACACACACACACACACACACACACACAACACACACACACACACACACAAACACACAACACACACACAACACACAAACACCACCAAACACAACACAACACAACAACACAACCAACCACACCAACCACACACACACACACACACACACACACACACACACACACACCACCACCCCCCCCCCCCACACCACACACAACACACACACACACACACACACTTATGAACGTTACCTTGCCATACAAATTTGAAAACCGTTCTGTAGTAGTTGTAGCTTTATTTAATGTCGTCTCCGCCGAGGCATGTGGGTGACTGGTTTCTCTAAGTAGTGTATATAGACTGCTACGATGATTATGCCGACAATCGACATCCGAAGAGGCATCCTCCTTCTTCCCAGGGTGCCAAATCCTGCATCCTGTCTTTCGAAGGCGATCCTTTTCACTATGTGTCAACTCACAGCAGCAAGAATAGTTCACGTTTCTTAGCTTGGGACCTCGTCGCTTTCTAGACGTCACGTCCCACCGTTTCCTTGAATGAGCCTGTTATAGATAACCGCCAGCTAACCGTCGCCCCCATCATAGAGCATTGCTGTATCGCCAAAGAGGTAAGTTAGTCTGTTGCCACTCAGACTGAGTCCCGCGGCTTCTACTGTTCCGATAGCGCGGCTTCCGTCAGCGAAGTCCTTTCCCAATGTTCCTGCTGTGAGCTGTGCCTAGGTCACGACGTTCACGTTGTATAGAAGAGATCTGGGATACAGTTAGTAGAATATGTTTTGCCTATGTCTCTGTCAAAGCTATGTAAGATCTACGAGACACACGCACCTGCATTTACAATAAAGCAACGTGTTACGTAGGGAGCAGTAGTGGAATAGACATTATTTAATCTTCTATTTGTAAAACATAGCACACTGATGTAATTGGCAAAACCAGAAACGTAAATGACACAACTTTTGATTGCCAGATTACATTACATGTACTGTTATAGACCATTAAGTGAAGAAGACATTAATATAGACATACATCACTTTGTTTTCGCAACGCACACTCTATAGTTAGACTCTGGTGGATTTAGTAGCGTGTTCAAATTCGTTCCTATTGATAAAAGAAACAGAACGATTTAAAGAGAAACTCGAGGATAGCACTGGGAATGATGCAACTACCATGCTGGTATTTGACAAACGAACAAATGCTTGATTTAACAGCGCTATATTATGGTCGTATGTTGTATCGTATATGATCAATCGAAGCTGTATGTCTGTCTTACTTCCAGTTGCAAGCATGCATAGTTTATTTTTGGAATCAATGGGAGTGGACACACGCTGATCGCCCTGAACAGATGCATTGATGTATCCCAATATTGAATCAACCAGATATATCCACATAGTTTAATGAAAATCCATCCACACCTTTCTGAGTCATCCTGACGGACTGTCAAACAGACAAACGAACGGCAGACAGGCAGATATGCAGGCGGGCGGGCGAGCGGGCATTCGAATTTAGGCAGGCAGGTGGGCTGGCGGGCAGGCGGGCAGGCGGGCGGGCAGGCAGGCTGCTAAACTAAACATATTTGAATACATGTTGCATTATGAAACATATTCAAATTTGAGATCTCCGTTGTTTTCTTAATCGATTTTAAAATATTCTATCATATTTTCAAGACTTTGCAGTGATTTCTGAAATGTAATTTTGCAAAGCTTCAAGATCCAAATTAACAATTTTAAACGTTTTCTGTGAACTATTAATCGGTCTAAAGTACAAAATTGTTTCAACGTTCATCGACAAAAACAACAAAAACAGCTTATTAAATTGTGAAGATTCTATTGCAATAACTCGCCGGGAGGGAGGGGTGGGGGAAGAAAGGAGTGATAGCGGGAGGAAGGGAATTAGGACGGACGGACTGAGGGACGGACGTAGGGAGGGGAATTGGGAGCCGTTTCTTAATTATGAAATGATTACTGATGCCAATTGATAAATATTATTATTCTTTTTATTATTTAAAACAGAATATATGTGTAATATTTGGGCATATATGTAAGCTACTAAGACTGTACATGTCATTAGTGGATACATTTGCTAAAACAGATTGGCGGTCATTTTGAATATTTCAAATTGCCCAGAGATGAGAACTTAACACCCGCCCGGTAATAGTTTATACCATAGAGAAAAGAGAAAAAGGAAAGAGAAAACATTATCCGGTAATTTCAGGTTAGGCTGGGATCGTTTGCTTCACTGCCACACTAATGCGTCATAACTAATGTACATCAATTTGTTTTTAATCTTAATGTTGATTTTAACGTAAGTAGCACTCAAAATATTCACCAATACCCTACAAAATTAACGAACTTGTTTACCACTGTTATGTGTGTATGTGTGTGTGCGCGCGCGTGTGCGCGTGCGCGTGTGTGCGTGCGTGCATTAAATATTATTTAATTTAAACTTTATTTATTTTACAACGATTGCGAAGCAAGTTCTAACAACTTATATTAAGCACTATAGTTGGCGCGGATGAAAGCGTATATGTGGTCATTCGTGTGACAGGAAACAGGAGTACCCGAAGAAAACCCACCTGTCCGACGTGGCGACCACCGTACCATCTCACATACTTCCCGGTCCGAGAATCGAACCTGGGTTGCATTGGTGAGAAGTGAGCGCGCTAACCACTGAGCTAATCAGACAGCCTTAAATATTATTATATATTATAATATTAATTGGGAAGATCCTCTCTAATGTTTCAACTTTCAAAAATGTTTGGATCGACTGTAACATAGTAATAAGTGTGTATACTTTGTGTGTGTTTTATGTTTATTTATCGTCGCTACCGGTTGCCCATATGAGCGATGCCTCCTGAAGAGATTAGCAATTTTAGATTGTTGGAGGATAGTGCAATGATACAGACAGAGACCCATTCCAGAAATCTCCTCTGGTTCTTTTACGTGCACGATGTACAGCACCGACACGAGACCTCGGTTTAAAGTCCCAACTGAATGACTGTTAATTTTATTAGGGTCAGACGGAGGATCGAACCTGTGATCCCTGGATTAACAGTTCAGCGTGTTACCACTGGACTACAGATTCGTCTGTGTATACGACCATGCCCCGATATTATAAGACTCCAATATCAAACTCAGTGTCAAACTACTGATTGGTTCAGTTAAGAGTACATATCAAAATCAACCAATCAAATTATTTGAGCTTGAGTTTGAGATCTGAAAAAAGTGATATATCCGACCCATGTCCATGTTGATTTCCTGAATTGATGAGTTGGTTTAAACATATTTTAGTTATCAAGATAAACATGACATATAACATATGTACATATAACATCCATACAATACAACTATCAAGACAAGTGGATTGAATTGAAAGCTACAGGAGCTTATGGTAATTCTCTCCACAAAATTGATGAGTTATGCTTTTAATTGTTTGACATGACAGTGCACTGTACGCATTATATATCCTCGTATGACCGTACGCCTTATTATTTCGTCGAATTATTGAGGTTGCCAGGCAACAGCATAGCTGATAAACAGATATTAGCTAGGATGAATAACGAGAATACGGCGAGCTATTATCAACGCAGATACACGATTGCATGTGTACGCCCCTGCACATCATGAAACAAGCGTCCGAGTACATAGATACACCCCTTTCATATTGAAACAAGCGCCCGATTGCATAGATATGCACCTGTTCACCGTGTCATCTGTACCCGATTGCATAAATACACCTTGTGCATCGATGCACAATCGCCATATTACATAGGTGCACCCTTGTACATTGTGGCACAGGTACCGTATTACATAAATACTCCCCTGTACATCGTGACAAGTGTGCAATGATACGTCCATGAATATCGATGAACAAACGCCATACATCATGCCAGTCACCCGATTGCATCGCCATTTTACATAGATACACAATTGTACATCGATACACAGGCGCCATAGTGGATACATATATGCACATATATGGTCATCTATAGGTCACATTGCTCGGGACATCTCTGTATAGATAGACACAGTCAAAATTACCAAAACAAGCCTTTTCTTTAAGACTAAAAGTATTGGATAGAATTATCTCAATCCCCCCTCTATCTCCCCCCTCACTCTCTATCCCACCTCTCTCTCCCCTCCCCCCTCTCTCCCCTCTCTCTCCTATCATTCTCTCCTCTCTCTCTCTCCTCTCTCTCCTCTCTCTCTCCCTCTCTCTCCTCTCTCTCTCCCCCTCTCCTCCTCTCTCTCCTCTCTCACCCCTCTCTCTCCCCCTATCCCCTCTCTCCTCCCCTCTCTCTCTCCTCCTCTCTCTCCCTCTCCCCTCTCTCCCCCCTCTCTGCTCTGCCCTCTCTCCCCCCTCTCCCTCTCTCCTCATCTCCCTCTCTCCCTCCTCCCCCTCTCCCTCTTCCCTCTCTCTCTCCCCTCTCCCTATACTCTCTCTCCCCCTCTCTCTCCCCCTCCCCTCTCTCCCTCTCTCTCCCCTCTCCCCTCTCTCTCCCCTCTCCCTCTCTCTCCTCTCTCTCTCCTCTATCTCCCCCTCTCTCCCCTTCTCTCTCCCTATCTCCCCCCTCTCTCCTCTCTCCTCTCTCCTCTCTCCTCTCTCTCCTCTCTCTCTCCCATCTCCTCTCTCACTCACACACTGCTCGCATCATTCGTCGACAGGCTTAGACCCGCTAAGCGGTTTACCAGTGTTGCATAAGCATTCCTCCTTGTCAAATGCGCAGCTTACTTATAGGCACTGTAGCCAAATGCCGTTACATTTTCTTCAAAACGTGAACATATGAAAAGGCTAAACTATACAAGAAGAAATGAATGGTAGGTGGGGTGAATGATTGTCTTCATATATGAAAATATAGAGGATAGTTGTGTTTTATGGTGTGTTTTTACGTTTATTTATCGTCGCTACCGGTTGCCCATATGAACGACGCCTCCTGAAGAGATTAGTTATTAGTTGTGTTTTATTAGTGTAAGATATTATTTTATTTCATCATGTGATCACCGACATTTTATTTCCACGAGTCGCGTTAGCCACGAAAAATATAGTTCACTGATCACGAATTTTATCGTTGATCTTTTCAAATTGTATTCATTTTAACTGCCCTGTCTGGAGCCTCATTGCACTACGTGACACAACCGCACAACCACTTCTGTTAGAGTGAACGTCCGTAATATTAAAGACAACGTTCCTGTATCAGTGTTCAAGTTAGTTTCTGTTTGCTGTCAAAATTAAAAACTACAGACAAAACAAATTCATTAGAATATATTACTTATAATTAACTGTTCGTCAGACAGTAGTTAAATATAAAACTATCACTGAAAAGCATAAAAGAAAGTCGGTATTTCATGACTTTTTTAATTGAGAAATAGAAGATTTTCACAACTACAAAACTATGTTTCTTATTTCTCATTTAACTCCTCAGAATCAGGCGATATAGACTCTCTTAATGTTCACGACCACGCTACGCCCCTGTCCTGCTTTTGACTAGTAACCCGCGTTCAGGAAATTATTCAAACGATACATGTAGTACAATGACCCTCATTGGATCAAAGCCGTCCCGTCCCGCTGGATAACCCAGCAAAATAGTACCGGAATTTACTGTAGGCAGGGATACACACCAGTTCCCATACTGACCCCTTTGGGTTTTTTACGTTTATTTATCGTCGCTACCGGTTGCCCATATAAGCGACGCCTCCTGAAGAGATCAGTTATTTTAGATTTTGGAGGATAGTGCATGATACAGACAGAGACCCATTCCAGAATCCCCTCTGGTTCTTTTACGTGCACGGTGTAAAGCACCGACACGAGACCTCGGTTTAACGTCCCATCTGAAAGACTGTTAATTGTATTAGGGTCAAACGGGGGATCGAACCTGACCCCTCCACAACAAGCATAGTATTACAGATATAGTTTCTAACTTTCGACATGGGTGTGTATTTGGCGTGTATTTCTACTACAGTGAGTGTATTGTTTGTAGAAACATGTGTACTGTATCCAATACAGTGACTGTTGTCACTGACAGTGATTCAATAAATGTGATTGTGATGTCTCGTTGGGGTCAAGGCTTGGACATAGTGTGCAAATCTTCAACCTGATTTTGTTTAATCCTAGTTTTATTCCGAATATTAATTGATTTGACTGATATTCAAAGAACAAAATTGCATGTCAAAACCCCCTGGCAACGAGCTGTCTCAAATGCGTGACAACCCGCTTATAACAGAAACAGACGGATCTGTAGTACAGTTGTTATCACGTTGGACTGGTAATCCAGGGATCGCAGGTTCGATCCCCCGTCTGACCCTAATAAAATTCGTTCCAATGGGACTTTAAATCCCCCGTCTGACCATAATACAAATTCGTTCAAAGTGGACTTTAAACCGAGGTCTCGGGTCGGTGCTTTACACGGTTCACGTAACAGAACAAAAGGTATATTCTGGAATTGGGTCTCTGTCTGTATCTTTGCTCTATCCTCCAAAAATCTAAAATTACTAATCTCTTCAGGAGGCTCATATGGGCAACCGGTAGCGACGATAAATGAACGTAATAAAAACAAAATGGCAACAGAAACATCAGCAATTTAAACACACTTTGATTCTTTGCTAGACAGCAATTTCATTTAATAACGAGAGACATACACGGGAGAACAAATTGAAAATATGTCTGATTAGATACCATTAGGAACTTGAATACAGAGATAACGGAAATCAACAGATGATACCATTAGGACAAACGAATTATCTATTTCCGGTTGGAATATATTTATACATGCGTTATAATTAATTCAATTACTAAGCTTAAGTATAGCAACCTTAGGCAGCCGATTACATAGATACGATGTAACCTGTGGGTCACATAGCTGCGGGATACAAGTAAATACAGGTACATACGCCTCGTGCAACACTGACATAATATTGTATACATGTACGACGTCAACCCGTACCCTAATCAACTCGACCCTCGGCGTCGTCTTACGCATCAGAACCCGGTTGTTCTATCAGGCGATTATCGATTTTGATGACTGACCCGGATTTTACTGTTTTCAAATATCAATAAACTTTGCAATAAAAACCTTGTTTTGAAAATGATAAAAATCGTCGCTTGTAATTATGTAGTGGTTCTGTGGCGTAAGCCGAGGGTGAGGGTCGAGTATGACAAGGGTACGTATATATATGTCAGAGTTGCATGTGGCGTATCTATGCAATCGGCTGTCTATGATAGAAACAGTACACTTATACTTATACAAGCTTGATCAATGCAATAGAACATACCTATATATAGTATATAGCTGATTCAGTTCTCCAACACATGCTGCAAAGAAATAGCCTCGTTTCCATCCGACAGCCTCCCTTCGGTTCCCCAAAACCCTACCTTACAAATATTAGGCATTAAATCTAGCACTCTAAATTGCATATATAATGTTGTTTTGTAAATCGTTGTTGCTGTTTGTTGTGCTGTATTGTACGCACTATTAAGTGATCACAACATGGCATGTCCGTGACTCAATCATGTCACACACAAACTCAACCATGTCACGCCCAGACCCAATCATGTCACACCCAGACTCAAACATGTCACGCCCATATTCAAACATGTCACACCCATACTCAAACATGGTACGCCCAGACTCAAGCGTGTCACGCCCATACTCGAACGTGTCACACCCAGACTCAAACATGTCACGCCCAAACTCAACATACCACGCCCAAACTCAAACATACCACGCCCAGACTTAAACATACCACACCCAAACTCAAAACATACCACGCCCAAACTCAAACATACCACGCCCAAACTCAAACATGCCACACTCAAACTCAAACATGCCACACCAAAATATGATATGTTGCCATGGTATTGTATTGTATGCATATGTTTACAGTAAAATGCTGCACGAAGCTGATAGGTGAACAATGGCTGAAAAAACAGGATTGAATGAAGACGTTTCCTTCGAGACTGGAAACAGGTAATTTACTAATTCTATTCCAAAACTATGCCATGATTGTGACATAATTATTTCATATCCAATGGTGTATTCCAGAAAGTTCCAGTATTGAAAATATATGCGTGTATGTGTGTGTTATTTTAAATATCAGAATACCTTTTCTCCTGGTGGTTATTTATGCGTAACAGATGCCACTGTGATGTAATTGATGTGTCGACTGTGATGTGATCGATGTGTCGACTGTGATGTGATCGATGTGTCGACTGTGACGTAATCGATGTGTCGACTGTGACGTAATCTAATCGATGTGTCGACTGTGATGTAATCGATGTGTCGACTGTGATGTAATCGATGTGTCGACTGTGACGTAATCGATGTGTCGACTGTGATGTAATCGATGTGTCGACTGTGATGTAATCGATATGTCGACTGTGACGTAATCTAATCGATGTGTCGACTGTGACGTAATCTAATCGATGTGTCGACTGTGACGTAATCGATGTGTCGACTGTGATGTAATATACTCGGCAATTACAATTAATGTATTTACTCCACAGTAATGTATTACACTAAACTGTAGTGGGCTCGATTGTTATGGAACTGATTGTCGTGGAATCGACTACCATGTTTCTCGACTCAAGTGTAATGCACTCGTCACGACTACCATGTTTCTCGACTCAAGTGTAATGCACTCGTCACGACTACCATGTTTCTCGACTCAAGTATATTGCACTCGTCACGACTACCATGTTTCTTTTCTCGACTCAAGTATATTTGCATCCGTCACGACTACCATGTTTCTCGACTCAAGTATATTACATCCGTCACGACTACCATGTTTCTCGACTCAAGTGTAATGCATCCGTCACGACTACCATGTTTCTCGACTCAAGTGTAATGCATCCGTCACGACTACCATGTTTCTCGACTCAAGTGTAATGCACTCGTCACGACTACGATGTTACTCGACTCAAGTGTAATGCATCCGCCACGACTACCATATTTCTCGACTCAAGTATATTGCACTCGTCACGACTACCGTGTTTCTCGACTCAAGTATATTGCATACGTCACGACTACCATGTTTCTCGACTCAAGTGTATTACATCCGTCACGACTACCATGTTTCTCGACTCAAGTGTAATGCATCCGTCACGACAACCATGTTTCTCGACTCAACTGTAATGCACTCGCAACGACTACCATGTTTCTCGACTCAAGTGTAATGCATCCGTCACGACTACCATGTTTCTCGACTCAAATGTAATGCACTCGTCACGACTACCATGTTTCTCGACTCAAGTGTATTACATCCGTCACGACTACCATGTTTCTCGACTCAACTGTAATGCATCCGTCACGACTACCATATTTCTCGATTCAAGTGTATTACATGCGTCACGACTACCATGTTTCTCGACTCAAGTGTAATGCATCCGTCACGACTACCATGTTTCTCGACACAAGTGTATTGCACTCGTCACGACTACCATGTTTCTCGACTCAAGTGTAATGCACTCGTGACGACTACCATGTTTCTCGACTCAAGTGTAATGCACTCGTCAGGACTACCATGTTTCTCGACTCAAGTATATTGCATACGTCACGACTACCATGTTTCTCGACTCAAGTGTAATGCATCCGTCACGACTACCAAGTTTCTCGACTCAAGTGTAATGCATCCGTCACGACTACCAAGTTTCTCGACTCAAGTGTATTGCATCCGTCACGACTACCAAGTTTCTCGACTCAAGTGTAATGCATCCATCACGACTACCATGTTTCTCGACTCAAGTGTAATGCATCCGTCACGACTACCATGTTTCTCGACTCAAGTGTAATGCACTCGTCACGACTACGATGTTTCTCGACTCAAGTATATTGCATACGTCACGACTACCATGTTTCTCGACTCAAGTATATTGCCTCCGTCACGACTACCATGTTTCTCGACTCAAGTGTAATGCACTCGTCACGACTACGATGTTTCTCGACTCAAGTATATTGCATCCGTCACGACTACCATGTTTCTCGACTCAAGTGTAATGCACTCGTCACGACTACGATGTTTCTCGACTCAAGTATATTGCATACGTCACGACTACCATGTTTCTCGACTCAAGTATATTGCATCCGTCACGACTACCATGTTTCTCGACTCAAGTGTAATGCACTCGTCACGACTACGATGTTTCTCGACTCAAGTATATTGCATCCGTCACGACTACCATGTTTCTCGACTCAAGTGTAATGCACTCGTCACGACTACGATGTTTCTCGACTCAAGTATATTGCACTCGTCACTACTACCATGTTTCTCGATTCAAGTGTATTACATCCGTCACGACTACCATGTTTCTCGACTCAAGTGTATTACATCCGTCACGACTACCATGTTTCTCGACTCAAGTGTAATGCATCCGTCACGTGTGTGCGTGTGCGTGTGCGTGTGCGTGTGCGTGTGTGCGTGCGCGTGTGCGTGCGTGCGCCGGCGTGCTTGCGTGTGTGTTACGTTTATTTATCGTCACTACCGGTTGCCCATATGAGCGACGCCTCCTGAAGAGATTAGTCATTTTAGATTGTTGGTGGATAGTGAAATGATACAGACAAAGACCCATTCCAGAGTCTCCTCTGGTTCTTTTACGTGCACGGTGTACAACACCGACACGAGACCTCGGTTTAACGTCCCATCTGAAAGACTGTTCATTTTATTAGGGTCAGACGGGGGATCGAACCTGCGATCCCTGTATTACCAGTCCAGCGTGTTACCACTGGATTACAGATCCGTCACGACTGCCATTGATTCGATTGAAAAGCCATGCACTCTATCAACTATCATGGAATTATTGAGACCTTAATTACGTATATATCTTAATTAGGCACCGGTACATGCACTGTGTTTAAATACGCCACTGATCGAAAGGTACCTAATTTTATGTGCAGAATTAGTTTATACAAATTTATTTGAGCACGAATGCGAAACAAGTTCTTACACACTAATCACTCTCGAGACATCATTCCTGATGTAATCCATCGCAACGAGGGAGAGAGAAAAGGGGTGTGGAATGTAAATGCCTTGCCTAAGGGCACAATCGAAATGGCCCCAGCGGGGCGAGAACTCCTGGCCTTTTCGCACCTAAAGCGAACGCTCTATCACGACCTCCACGTGTGAAGAATTTTGGATAATGGTTCCTTTTTTCGAAGGCCTATTCCTCTACCAATTCTACAGTTTTCCAATATCGCTCACAAGCCATCAGTATCGTCAGAGCTTTGAGGCATTTATGTACATAATAATTGTCAATATTTATTACGTTTTAGCTTGCATGCACTTGTTCCTGATTGTCTCTTGTTAACAAGTCGATTCCTGTTATACCCCCTGGTGCGAAGTAATATCTTAGGAATTGATAAAACACACTGAGCTAGATAGTTCTCAACACAGTTGGAGAACAAACCAACAGCAGCGTCATCGCACAATGTAGTGCTTTGATTTTATTTGTTATTATTATTTGCTATTATTAGTTTTTATTATTTTTATTATTATTTCTTTATTATTATTTTTATTTATTGATTTATTTGTTATTATTTTTATTTCTTTATTTTTATTTTTTATTTATTATTATTATTTGTTATTAGTTTTTATTATTTTTATTATTATTTCTTTTTATTTTTTTATTTTTATTTATTTATTATTATTATTTGTTATTATTTCTTTATTATTTTTATTATTATTATTATTATTGATTGATTGATTTGTTATTATTTTTATTATTATTTTTTATTATTTTTTATTTATTAATAGTATTATTTACTTATTTATATATTTATATATTTATTTATTTATTTATTGATATACAGTTTATATAATATTGAACCAAAATAATGTTTATTATTTTTGTGGTCTAAAGTCACAATACCCGCTATGGTCAAATTTCGACTATCCAACTATTATTACTCTCCAATGTTGACTGGGACCAATAAATGGGCAAACTTGTAATTGTTTAAAAACTATTATTGGAGTAGGAACACCCCGGGTGCCCCCCCCCCCCCCCCCCCCGCTGAACAGTATTTCAGAAGCACCGACCTTCCATAAGCCAGCTTGATAGTTTCGTCACATCAAATAAATCGCCACCCACAGTGGGATTCAAACCTACAGACGGATCTGTAGTCCAGTGGTAACACGCTGGACTGGTAATCCAGGGATCGCAGGTTCGATCCCCCGCCAGACCCTAATAAAATTAACAGTCTTTCAGATGGGACTTTAAACCGAGGTCTCGTGTCGGTGCTTACACCATGCACGTAAAAGAACCAGAGGAGACTCTGGAATGGGTCTCAGTCCTATCCTCCAAAATCTAAATTGACTAATCTCTTCAGGAGGCGTCGCTCATATGGGCAACCGGTAGCGACGATAAATAAACGTAAAAACACACGATTCAAACCTACAGCGGAGAGGTACAACGAACTTGACCACTCGGCCACAGGAAATAAAAGAAGCAGTGCACTGTATCCATACACCATTCTTCGTCAATTATCTGCACTGAGGAAAATGTATGTGAGGACTAATGCACGTTCTATGTATGGAACAATCACTGAAAACATGTGTTTGGCCTCGGATTCATTGGACCGGGAAATGAAGTGAAGAATGCTTAGAGCGCAAAAAGGTTACCATAGGCAAAACCAATCTAGATTCTAAGATTCACTAGATATTGACTAGAATCACAAGTTGTGATTTCATTCGTGTGTTATTTGCATGTATATAGCTATTGTGCATGTTTCGAGTTTGCATAGATATGTACGCCTTAAAGCAGCATTACATCGTAATAAAGGATGTTTTGGGTAAAATATAAATACTAATGGGTGTGTATTTACAAAAATCGAAATAGTCGCTCAGAAACGATAACATTCCAATAAATTTAAACCGTCGTATACGCGAATTTGTTTATCAACACACGAAATATAAACACGCACAGCGCGCATGCGTGAAACAACAGAGGATGTAGTAAAAACAACGTATACATTTTGAACATGAAAGACTATCTATCTATCTTCCTCTAATGTCGAACCCCTCACGGGGATGGAGAAATGTCCCTAAAAGACTTAGCTAACAGAGGTATGAATCAACATATCAAGTCATTTAAGACAACGTGGGACAAATGGGGATGATGCATTCCGAATGCAAACAAGTGCGGACGATGCGTTCCGGTTGTAAACAAGTGCGTGACCGATCGACTCGGAAAGTCCTACTTTCGGTTTCGAGTTTGTTTTATCGCAAAAAAAACCCTGTTTACCTAATGAACATAAGTATACAAAGTATAATGTTAGAATGTGTAGCAGCATTGCTACCCATACGTAAAATAGAATTTTTCAAATATCTTTTATTTCATACGATGTAATGCTGCTTTAAATGCATTGTAAATAAGGGCTCGAAGGTCGCTCACCCGTTAAGGCATCACCCCCGATGCAAGTGTTAAGACTGAAGATGTTCTTGATGTCTAAATGGAATGACTTTTGATTTCACCTGATGTCTAAATGGAATGAATTTTCATTTCAAATTATAATCTTTAGCTATTATATATGTGCAAAGGACCTTCATTGAAGCTCCGATAACGCACGGCTGCTCACCCTGGTAGAACCACCGACCTTCCTCAATCCAGATGGATAGCGTCCTCACATGAGATGCAGTGGATGCGCGTTCGCTTCAGGTGTGAACAGTCCGGAGTTCGAGCCCCGCTGGAGCCGTTACGATTGTGCCCTTATGCAAGGCATTTACATTCCACGTTGCCTCTTCTCCCTCTCTCGTGGCGATGGATTCCATCATGGATGAGGTCTCGAGAGTGATTAATATAAGTTGTAATAACTTGTTTCGCAATCGAGCTAAATTAAATTTATATAAATCACATGAGACAATGCGGTACTCTCGTACGATTCGAACCTACAGCGGTGCGACGACGGGCAGTGATTTGAAACCAACGTCCGTAACAATAGTGATTTCATCATGACATACTGGTGGTTCTTTACCTGATATGAAACCAGGTGTTCCTCACTCAAGACCGGCTAAGCCCCAACTCACAACAGAAGGGCTGCTCAGCTTACATGTGTGTTTAGTTGTGTTAACCGGATATCCCTTTCGATTCTTGGATTGTGGCATCTCCGTCGTGTACTTGATGAAGCTAATGATGACTGTAATGATGATGATGATGATGATGATGATGATGACGACGATGATGATGATGATACTGATGCTGGTACTGATACAGATGATGATGATAATGATGATGATGCTGATACTGATGATGATGATGATGATGCTGATGCTGATACTGATGATGATGATAATGATGATGATGCTGATACTGATGCTGATGATGATGATGATGACGATGATTAAATATATGCTAAGGAGATTGTAATAGTTTATTTATAGCTATGTTAATCTATTGCAGTGATGACATGCAGCCCAGAAGAACATGTTTGGAGAAGGTTCTTACCCTTCTAGTGGTTGCCTGTGTCATCGTCATCATCGTCCTTGTGGCATTTCTAGGTGCAGGAATGTCTGAACGTGACGGAGGTAAGTGTGACGTCATCATCGTCCTTGTGGCATTTCTAGGTGCAGGAATGTCTTAACGTGGCGGAGGTAAGTGTGACGTCATCGTCGTCATTGTGGCATTTCTAGCTGCAGGAATGTCTGAACGTGGCGGAGGTAAGTGTGACGTCATCATCGTCATTGTGGCATTTCTAGCTGCAAGAATTCTGAACGTGGCGGAGGTAAGTGTGACGTCATCGTCGTCCTTGTGGCATTTCTAGCTGGTGGAATGTCTGAACGTGACGGAGGTAAGTGTGACGTCACCATCGTCCTTGTGGCATTTCTAGCTGCAGGAATGTCTGAACGTGGCGGAGGTAAGTGTGACGTCATCATCGTCATTGTGGCATTTCTAGCTGGTGGAATGTCTGAACATGGCGGAGGTAAGTGTGACGTCATCATCGTCCTTGTGGCATTTCTAGGTGCAGGAATGTCTGAACGTGGCGGAGGTAAGTGTGACGTCATCGTCGTCCTTGTGGCATTTCTAGCTGCAGGAATGTCTGAACGTGGTGGAGGTAAGTGTGACGTCATCGTCGTCCTTGTGGCATTTCTAGCTGCAGGAATGTCTGAACGTGGTGGAGGTAAATGTGACGTCATCGTCGTTCTTGTGGCATTTCTAGCTGCAGGAATGTCTGAACGTGACGGAGGTAAGTGTGACGTCGCCATCGTCCTTGTGGCATTTCTAGCTGCAGGAATGTCTGAACGTGGCGGAGGTAAGTGTGACGTCATCATCGTCCTTGTGGCATTTCTAGCTGCAGGAATGTCTGAACGTGGCGGAGGTAAGTGTGACGTCATCGTCGTCCTTGTGGCATTTCTAGCTGCAGGAATGTCTGAACGTGGCGGAGGTAAATGTGGCGTCCTCGTCGTCCTTGTGGCATTTCTAGCTGCAGGAATGTCTGAACGTGGCGGAGGTAAGTGTGACGTCATCATCGTCATTGTGGCATTTCTAGCTGGTGGAATGTCTGAACGTGGCGGAGGTAAGTGTGACGTTATCATCGTCATTGTGGCATTTCTAGCTGGTGGAATGTCTGAACGTGGCGGAGGTAAGTGTGACGTCATCATCGTCCTTTTGGCATTTCTAGCTGCAGGAATGTCTGAACGTGGCGGAGGTAAGTGTGACGTTATCATCGTCATTGTGGCATTTCTAGGTGCAGGAATGTCTGAACGTGACGGAGGTAAGTGTGACGTCATCATCGTCCTTGTGGCATTTCTAGCTGCAGGAATGTCTGAACGTGGCGGAGGTAAGTGTGCGTCGTTACTGGGGCCTTTCTAACAACAGGAATGTCTGAACGTGGCGGAGGAAAGTGTGACGTCGTTACTGGGGCTGTTCTAGTCTTACGGAGGTTTGTGCACTCAGTACTGGTTAAGCGCTGGAGCCTGCCCATGAATGGTGTTGTTAAATAACCTGCCCGTCGCTCAAATATGTAACCGATAGCGACGTTAAATGAATTTAAATAAAAATCAGAGAAAAATAGTTAAGCCAGGATTCGTTTTACAGAACAGAACATTAGTTTGTGCATGACGTATACATAAGTACATAGTCATACTATATACATACCGTCTCCGTGGCCCAGTGGTTAAGGCGTTAATCTCGTCAGGGGTTCGTTCTGATATGTCCGGTTGGTGAGCCGCCAGCTAGTTAAATGATGTTCATAAAAAGAGGTGTCTCATAAGTCAGAAATGACTGGCCCTTTAAATAGGGGTACACTATAATAAACAAAACACTTTACTTTACTTTACATACAATTATAATATTATACAAATTAACAATCGGCCGTGAGTGATGTCTACGTTACACATGCGTACTTGTTGTGACGTAATAGTAAAGTACGTGACGTCATGGTCACGAGTGCTCCATTCACACATCGGGTCATATATCATCCGCCTCTCGTGTTATAGACAGAGAATTGTACGCAATACTTACAAATACTAGAACAGTTGCTATATTTTTATCTTAGCCTGTCTTAGTGTATCCGTTTGATGCTTGAGACAAGTTGAAGTATCACAGCATGTTGTCCTCCGATCGGCAAGTTATTTGTATCAGACTTGTAAACACTGACCTTGTTCTGAGACTTAATATTTTAATATTGTAAGTTGTGTGTGCGCGCGCATGCGTGCGTGCGTGCGTTTTCGCCAATAATCTTTACAAAAGTACAATGTATGCTGTCAGACAAGCGATATTGTCGTCTGCACAGACGGATCAATAGCTCAGTGGTAACACGCTGGACTGGTAATCCAGGGATCGCAGGTTCGATCCCCCGTCTGACCCTAATAAAATTAACAGTCTTTCAGATGGGACGTTAAACCGAGGTCTCGTGTCGGTGCTTTACACCGTGCACGTAAAAGAACCAGAGGAGACTCTGGAATGGGTCTCTCTCTCTGTATCATTGCACGATCCTCCAAAATCTAAAATGACTAATATCTTCAGGAGGCGTCGCTCATATGGGCAACCGATAGCGACGATAAATAAACGTAAACAAAATAAATATTGTCGTCTGCTAATGATTGGAACGTAGTACTAGCTACATATATCTTGTCCACCCATTAACTATGCTTAAAGCGACACTATATCAATGAAAATGCAAATTGCTGCAGACTGTAATTTCCTATTATATGGTATAATTTGTTTCCAATTATTTGCCTCAAAAACTGAGTAGTTCAACTAATAAACAAACGTCGTATACGCGGTCTGTTTACATAACAAAATTATGTAAATATGGTCGACATCCATGCGTAATACAACGCGTGTATCCTGAATAACACGATACATGGTACAGAGTTATCGTTATATGAAATCCTACATTCATATATTCATGACTTTTTGTAATAACCAAATAATCAAAATGGACAAAATGGAATGGTGAAACTCTCCTATGAAATTTAAACGTTGATTTCTTGTATAATATTGTGTCAAGAGACGTTATAGACTGTGCAGAATTCAAACAACGTTGTGTTCATCTTGTTAGCAATTTTAATTTATAAAAACGACTTTTTAGAATATAAAATATTCTACGCATAATTGAAGTTTAGCGTTTAGACTTTGAAAAATGACTAGATAGTAAATACGGATAGTAAAATGTCACATTTTTCAAGTCTAAATATTTCATTTTGGACTAATCATAACCCAGCTATGAACACTATAAGTCATGTTATGCACGACGGGCTATGAACACTATAAGTCCTGTTATGCACGACGGGCTATGAACACTATAAGTCCTGTTATGCACGACGGGCTATGATCACTATAAGTCCTGTTATGCACGACGGGCTATGAACACTATAAGTCCTGTTATGCACGACGGGCTATGAACACTATAAGTCATGTTATGCACGACGGGCTATGAACACTATAAGTCCTGTTATGCACGACGGGCTATTAACAAATCCCCACCTATCGCTAAATTCTTCAACAACCACATACAGCTACAGTAGCAAGTCCAGTGTAAAACTGGTTAACATGTGTGCAAATGGCCGTTATTTCAACGTTACACAGTAAATAGTTTGACAGACTTGCTAAATGCGTGCGTGTTGTGACGTCATAGTAAAGTACTTGCTGTGACGTCATAGTCACGCCTGCTCCATTTAGTAGTTTCGTGAATTTAAAAGCTGATTAAGCAAAGTAACTAATACGAGAAAGATTTTTTTAAATGTGAACTACGTTTTGTTGCGTTTACTACTTCATTTACAACCGACCGCATAACGCACTTCATTGGTTGTAACTGAAGCACAGGTAAATGCAAGTTTTACAATTCAGTGAATATACAGATTTTTGGAAGACATATATTATTATATTACCACTCGTGTTTAATATCGCTGTCAGTGTTAATTAAGAAATAATAAATATCAACCGTGGTATATCGCAGAATAACCCGAGTTTGAAGTTCTTATGCGTAGAAATATATCACGAAGGCCGAAGGCCTGAGTGATATATTTCTACGCATAAGAACGACAAACGAGGGTTATTCTGCGATATACCACGGTTGATACTTATTATTTCGATTCTAACACGACTTACTTCTAATAATTTTAAAGGAGTATTTTCTTCAAATGCCGCTGCATTTGGCTTTCGAAATTTCCTCCCGCGTAAAGGGGTGATGACGTTATTTTTTAATAGAAAATATCAATCTAGTGCATAAATGAACAAAATTTTTAACTGATCAATAATTTTATTTATTTTGTCAAATAAAACTGTACAGAATAGTAACTGAAACGTTACTTAACAGAAAAACAAGATGGACAAGAGATTATCTGATTCTAAAAATAGCTCACTTCCGTGAATTCCAACGGTATTTTTTACAAACATCGCGTGACTTTCATTCATAAAACTTTACACGCATTGTATAAATGATGTAGCCAAAACACGGTGCGCGTGCAGCAGCGTTCAAGGTAGGTATATTGCAGAATAACCCGAGATTGATTTTACTCTAGACGTATGTATGTTATTAGCTGGGTCGTGTTAGAATGATGTATAATTGTTTGTAATAAATTATGTTTAAACTATTATTCATTCGGTGAAATATAATTCGATGACTCACTCAAACAAACAAATAATTTCTTATTATTAAATCTGACGTTATGATATCCCAGCAAACACAGAACGTCTGAAAAACGTTATTTATTAGTTGTGTTATGGTTGCGGCGTCGGTAACCAGAATCAAATTTGCTACAACGTTGTATAGCAGACGACGTTGATAACGTCGTTATTCGACGTTGCTAAAACGGTGTATTATGTCGCGATTAAATACGACGTTGTTACAACGTTAACTATTCGTCGTTGTCATATTCTCGTCGTTGGAAAGATGTAGTTTATTCGTTGTATTGTGGTCTCGACTATGGCAACTATAATCTCGGGGCTCGAACTCCGGACCGTTTACACCTGAAGCGAACGCTCATCCACTGCGCTATCACGACTTCCACAACGTGTGGGTGTACTTTTGTATTTTAACAAGTTTCAGACAACCATGAATAGTTAATTATAAAGTAATATATTCTAATGAATTTGTTTTGTTTGTAGTTTTTAATTTTGGCAGCAAACAGAAACCAGCTTGAAAATTATACAGGAACTATTTCTTATTACGGACGTTCACACTAACATAGGATTTATTCTTTATTTCAGTCTCATCGTTGTACAATACATAAAATATACACAACAAATTATCGTGGCAAAGTACAACACCATTCATTATAAAAGAATTATAAGAGACTAATGTAATCACAGATAATCAAACTATCACAGTCTATCGACATATTATTATATTTACATATTAAAACCGAGGAAGAGTCGCTAATTGAAAATTAAATACTTATTAAAACCAGAAATTTTGAAATACTGAAATGGAAAAAAAGCACTAATGCGCAATTGTTTTAAAAAATCATATGTCGTTGTGCGGTTGTGGAATGTAGTTAAATGACGACAGAGGCTGTTAAACTTAATTAAATTTGACTATTATATTAGACAAAATCATTGTGTTTATTAGTGTAAGATAGGATTTTATATAATCTCGCGATCACCGAAATATGTATATATGTGAATATGTATTTAGGTGATCACTCGATGAAATAAAATCTTATCTTACACTAATAACTACCAATACCCTCAAAATTCGAAGTAAATTAAATACAATCCATATATATTCGCTAAAATAAAACGATTCCTCTGTACACTTAGCGCATACTGCATTAAACACAAAGCATACACACGCGCTTTGTGTTTCACTTGGACTGTTGTGTTATATGGCAAAACCAACAAACCTTGAAATTCGTGAAACACAAGAGCCTTCAGGTTTTGAATGCAAAGAAATAAGACCTTTGCTAAGATAAATAGAATTAATAAATATAAATTGCATTGACGTCATTTGGAATACATCATTCAGGATTGTGAGTTTACGATATTGTCATGGGATATAACTACACAACAAAATCGAAATATTCTCGACAATACTTTTTAACTAAATGCCATATTTAGGAAATATCGAAATAAGATCATTTTTTCCTTGGAAACTACTCCTATAAATAGAGATTGTTTACTAGCTTCAGACTGCATCAACCAGTGTTCATGCGTGTAAGGAATTAGATCTCGCCATAATGTGTCGTTTGCGTTTATTTATCGTCGCTACCGGTTGCCCATATGAGCAACGCCTCCTGAAGAGATTAGTCAGTTTCTATTTATGGAAGATAGTGCAATGATACAGACAGAAATCCAGTCCAGAGTCTCCTCTGGTTCTTTTCCGTGGGCGGTGTAAAGCAACGACATGAAACCTAGGTTTAAATTCCCATCTGAAAGACTATATATATAATATCATTATGGTCAGCCGGTGGATCGAACCTGCGACCCCTGGATTCGCAATCCAAGCGCGATAACTATAAAGTACACGTATGTCTCTCGTATACACTTGTTTTTCTTTATTTTCATTTCTTATTTTGCAGGTATATGTTTGACGAAAGAATGTACTGAGGTCGGTAAGTATGTGTCCCTGTAGTATGTAAGGAATGTACTGAGGTCGGTAAGTATGTGTCCCTGTAGTATGTAAGGAATGTACTGAGGTCGGTAAGTATGTGTCCCTGTAGTATGTAAGGAATGTACTGAGGTCGGTAAGTATGTGTCCTGTATTATGTAAGGAATGTACTGAGGTCGGTAAGTATGTGTCCATGTATTATGTAAGGAATGTACTGAGGTCGGTAAGTATGTGTCCATGTATTATGTAAGGAATGTACTGAGGTCGGTAAGTATGTGTCCCTGTATTATGTAAGGAATGTACTGAGGTCGGTAAGTATGTGTCCCTGTATTATGTAAGGAATGTACTGAGGTCGGTAAGTATGTGTCCCTGTAGTATGTAAGGAATGTACTGAGGTCGGTAAGTATGTGTCCCTGTAGTATGTAAGGAATGTACTGAGGTCGGTAAGTATGTGTCCCTGTAGTATGTAAGGAATGTACTGAGGTCGGTAAGTATGTGTCCCTGTAGTATGTAAGGAATGTACTGAGGTCGGTAAGTATGTGTCCCTGTAGTATGTAAGGAATGTACTGAGGTCGGTAAGTATGTGTCCCTGTAGTATGTAAGGAATGTACTGAGGTCGGTAAGTATGTGTCCCTGTAGTATGTAAGGAATGTACTGAGGTCGGTAAGTATGTGTCCCTGTAGTATGTAAGGAATGTACTGAGGTCGGTAAGTATGTGTCCCTGTAGTATGTAAGGAATGTACTGAGGTCGGTAAGTATGTGTCCCTGTAGTATGTAAGGAATGTACTGAGGTCGGTAAGTATGTGTCCCTGTAGTATGTATGTAGTTTACTAGCTTACCAGTGTTGGTGTCTACTCATAGGACAGGAAATACTAACACCTAGCTACCAACATGTTCGTGCTCTTATACAACAACAACAACAACAACAACAACAACAACATACAACAATATTTATTCGATATCAACCCTTTCCTTCATAGTGATTTACGTTAATATACTAATATATCTCCACACAAACGACAGCCATTTTTATATCATGCAGTGGATACGTAGTCACCAAATCTACCCCACCTCCATAGATATTACTGGGACTACATAAAGATTTAGG
The DNA here is from genome assembly GCA_014843695.1 of Archivesica marissinica. Lineage (NCBI taxonomy): Eukaryota > Metazoa > Mollusca > Bivalvia > Venerida > Vesicomyidae > Archivesica > Archivesica marissinica. The sequence goes on along the minus strand of CM026401.1, from coordinate 12,247,334 downwards.
TTAATATACTATTATATCTCCATACAAACGACAGCCATTTAGCTATCATGCAGTGGATAAGTAGTCGCCATATCTATCCCACCTCCATAGATATTACTGGGACTACATGAGATTTAGGTTAATATACTATTATATCTCCATACAAACGACAGCCATTTAGCTATCATGCAGTGGATAAGTAGTCGCCATATCTATCCCACCTCCATAGATATTACTGGGACTACAGAGATTTAGGTTAATATACTATATATCTCCATACAAACACAGCCATTTAGCTATCATGCAGTGGATAAGTAGTCGCCATATCTATCCCACCTCCATAGATATTACTGGGACTACATAAAGATTTAGGTTAATATACTATTATATCTCCATACAAACGACAGCCATTTAGCTATCATGCAGTGGATAAGTAGTCGCCATATCTATCCCACCTCCATAGATATTACTGGGACTACATAGAGGTTTAGGTTAATATATTATTATATCTCCATACAAACGACAGCCATTTAGCTATCATGCAGTGGATAAGTAGTCGCCATATCTATCCCACCTCCATAGATATTACTGGGACTACATAGACGTTTAGGTTAATATACTATTATATCTCCATACAAACGACAGCCATTTAGCTATCATGCAGTGGATAAGTAGTCACCATACCTATTCCACCTCCATTGATATTACTGGGACTATATGAGATTCTGTCCCTTATTATGAACATTGGTTTGGCGACGACATTGTAAATGTATGTCGTATTGGTAATGACGTCAAGAGGTGCTTCTATGAGGGAAAGGGTTTATGAACATTGGTTTGGCTACTACATTGTCAATGTGTGTCGTATTGGTAATGGCGTCAAGAGGTGCTTCTATGAGGGAAAGGGTTTATGAACGTTGATTTGGCTACTACATTGTCAATGTGTGTCGTATTGATAATGGCGTCAAGAGGTGCTTCTATGAGGGAGAGTGTTTATGAACATTGGTTTGGCTACTACATTGTCAATGTGTGTCGTATTGGTAATGGCGTCAAGAGGTGCTTCTATGAGGGAAAGGGTTTATGAACATTGGTTTGGCTACTACATTGTCAATGTGTGTCGTATTGGTAATGGCGTCAAGAGGTGCTTCTATGAGGGAAAGGGTTTATGAACATTGATTTGGCTACTACAGTGTCAATATGTGTCGTATTGGTAATGACGTCAAGAGGTGCTTCTATGAGGGAAAGGGTTTATGAACATTGGTTTGACTACTACATTGTCAATGTGTGTCGTATTGGTAATGGCGTCAAGAGGTGCTTCTATGAGGGAAAGGGTTTATGAACATTGGTTTGACTACTACATTGTCAATGTGTGTCGTATTGGTAATGGCGTCAAGAGGTGCTTCTATGAGGGAAAGGGTTTATGAACATTGGTTTGACTACTACATTGTCAATGTGTGTCGTATTGGTAATGGCGTCAAGAGGTCTTCTATGAGGGAACTGGTTGAGCAAACTTACAGTGACGTTAGTCTATATATTTACATCATATGTAGTTGTATATATGTATTTGACGATGTACCATGTACAAGTCTTAATAAAATGTCTGTTCTGTTCTGTTCTATTATAAATTATCATATATACTGACACCAAAATGAAACCGTACACTTGCATTAGAGGTAAAATCCATTTAGATAAACACATAGGAAAATGTGGAAATCAGCCCGCTTAAATATTGGGTAATATACACATCATTCACTACTAGAATACATAACACAATGCTGGATTACACTACTCACTGCTCACTGCTAGCGGTACAGCAGTACACTGCTCACTACCAGCAGTACACCAGTACACTGCTCACTACCAGCAGTACACTGCTCACTACCAGCAGTACACCAGTACACTGCTCACTACCAGCAGTACAGCAGTACACTGCTCATTGCCAGCAGTACACTGCTCACTACCAGCAGTACAACAGTACACTACTAGTTACCAGCAGTACAGCAGTACACTGCCCACTACCAGCAGTACACTACTCACTACCAGCAGTACAGCAGTATACTACTCACTACCAGCAGTACATTGCTCACTATCAGCAGTACAGCAGTACACTGCCAACTACCAGCAGTACACTACTCACTACCAGCAGTACAGCAGTACATTACTCACTACCAGCAGTACACCAGTACACTACTCACTACCAGCAGTACAGCAGTACACTGCTCACTACCAGCAGTACATCAGTACACTGCTCACTACCAGCAGTACACCAGTACATTACTCACTACCAGCAGTACATCAGTACACTGCTCACTACCAGCAGTACATCAGTACACTGCTCACTACCAGCAGTACACCAGTACACTGCTCACTACCAGCAGTACACCAGTACACTACCCACTACCAGCAGTACACTGCTCACTACCAGCAGTACACCATTACACTGCTCACTACCAGCAGTACATCAGTACACTGCTCACTACCAGCAGTACACCAGTACACTGCTCACTACCAGCAGTATATCAGTACACTGCTCACTACCAGCAGTACACTGCTCACTACCAGCAGTACACCAGTACACTGCTCACTACCAGCAGTACACCAGTACACTGCTCACTACCAGCAGAACACTGCTCACTACCAGCAGTACACTGCTCACTACCAGCAGTACACTGCTCACTACCAGCAGTACACTGCTCACTACCAGCAGTACACCAGTACACTGCTCACTACCAGCAGTACAGCAGTACACTGCTCACTACCAGCAGTATATCATTACACTGCTCACTACCAGCAGTACAGCAGTACAGCAGTACACTACCAGCAGTACAGCAGTACAGCAGTACACTACCAGCAGTACAGCAGTAGAGCAGTACACTACCAGCAGTACAGCAGTACACTGCTAACTACCAGCAGTACAGCAGTACACTGCTCACTACCAGCAGTACACCAGTACACTGCTCACTACCAGCGGTACAGCAGTACACTGCTCACTACCAGCAGTACACCAGTTCACTGCTCACTACCAGCAGTACATCAGTACACTGCTCACTACCAGCAGTACATCAGTACACTGCTCACTACCAGCAGTACACCAGTACACTGCTCACTACCAGCAGTACATCAGTACACTGCTCACTACCAGCAGTACAGCAGTACACTACTCACTACCAGCAGTACAGCAATACACTACTCACTACCAGCAGTACACCAGTACACTGCTCACTACCAGCAGTACAGCAGTACACTGCTCACTACCAGCAGTACAGAAGGACACTGCTCACTACCAGCAGTACAGAGGTACACTGCTCACTACCAGCAGTACATCAGTACACTGTTCACTACCAGCAGTACAGCAGTACACTGCTCACTACCAGCAGTACATCAGTACACTGCTCACTACCAGCAGTACAGAAGTACACTGCTCACTACCAGCAGTACATCAGTATACTGCTCACTACCAGCTGTACACTGCTCACTACCAGCAGTACACTGCTCACTACCAGCTGTACACTGCTCACTACCAGCAGTACAGCAGTACACTGCTCACTACCAGCAGTAAACCAGTACACTGCTCACTACCAGTAGTACAGCAGTACACTGCTCACTACCAGCAGTAGAGAAGTACACTGCTCACTACCAGCAGTACAGAAGTACACTGCTCACTACCAGCAGTACATCAGTACACTGCTCACTACCAGCAGTACAGCAGTACACTGCTCACTACCAGCAGTGCAGCAGTACACTGCTCACTACCAACAGTACATCAGTACACTGCTCACTACCAGCAGTACAGAAGTCCACTGCTCACTACCAGCAGTACATCAGTACACTGCTCACTACCAGCTGTACACTGCTCACTACCAGCAGTACAGCAGTATACTGCTCACTACCAGCAGTACAGCAGTACACTGCTCACTACCAGCAGTATATCAGTACACTGCTCACTACCAGCAGTACAGAAGTACACTGCTCACTACCAGCAGTACAGCAGTACACTGCTCACTACCAGTAGTACAGAAGTACACTGCTCACTACCAGCAGTACAGCAGTACACTACTCACTACTAGCAGTACAGCAGTACACTGCTCACTGCCAGCAGTACATCAGTACACTGCTCACTACCAGACGTACACTGCTCACTTCCAGCAGTACAGCAGTACACTACTCACTACCAGCAGTACAGTAGTACACTGCTCACTACCAGCAGTACACTGCTCACTACCAGCAGTACATCAGTACACTGCTCACTACCAGCAGTACAGCAGTACACTGCTCACTACCAGCAGTACATCAGTACACTGCTCACTACCAGCAGTACAGCAGTACACTACTCACTACCAGCAGTAAAATAGTACACTGCTCACTACCAGCAGTACACTGCTCACTACCAGCAGTACATCAGTACACTGCTCACTACCAGCAGTACAGCAGTACACTGCTCACTACCAGCAGTACATCAGTACACTGCTCACTACCAGCAGTACAGCAGTGCAGCAGTACACTACCAGCAGTACAGCAGTACAGCAGTACAATACCAGCAGTACAGCAGTACACTGCTCACTACCAGCAGTACATCAGTACACTGCTCACTACCAGCAGTACACCAGTACAATGCTCACTACCAGCAGTACACCAGTACACTGCTCACTACCAGCAGTACAGCAGTACACTGCTCACTACCAGCAGTACACCAGTACACTGCTCACTACCAGCAGTACAGCAGTACACTACTCACTACCAGCAATACAGCAGTACACTGCTCACTACCAGCAGTACACCAGTACACTGCTCACTACCAGCAGTACAGCAGTACACTGCTCACTACCAGCAGTACAGCAGTACACTGCTCACTACCAGCAGTACAGCAGTACACTGCTCACTACCAGCAGTACATCAGTACACTGCTCACTACCAGCAGTACAGCAGTACACTGCTCACTACCAGCAGTACATCAGTACACTGCTCACTACCAGCAGTACACTGCTCACTACCAGCAGTACACTGCTCACTACCAGCAGTACATTGCTCACTACCAGCAGTACAGCAGTACACTGCTCACTACCAGCAGTACAGCAGTACACTGCTCACTACCAGCAGTACATCAGTACACTGCTCACTACCAGCAGTACAGCAGTACACTGCTCACTACCAGCAGTACAGCAGTACACTGCTCACTACCAGCAGTACAGCAGTACACTGCTCACTACCAGCAGTACACTGCTCACTACCAGCAGTACAGCAGTACACTGCTCACTACCAGCAGTACAGCAGTACACTGCTCACTACCAGCAGTACAGCAGTACACTGCTCACTACCAGCAGTACAGCAGTACACTACTCACTACCAGCAGTACATCAGTACACTGCTCACTACCAGCAGTACAGCAGTACACTGCTCACTACCAGCAGTACATCAGTACACTGCTCACTACCAGCAGTACATCAGTACACTGCTCACTACCAGCAGTACAGCAGTACACTGCTCACTACCAGCAGTACAGCAGTACACTGCTCACTACCAGCAGTACAGCAGTACACTGCTCACTACCAGCAGTACATCAGTACACTGCTCACTACCAGCAGTACAGCAGTACACTGCTCACTACCAGCAGTACATCAGTACACTGCTCACTACCAGCAGTACAGCAGTACAGCAGTACACTACCAGCAGTACAAAAGTACAGCAGTACACTACCAGCAGTACAGCAGTACACTGCTCACTACCAGCAGTACATTGCTCACTACCAGCAGTACACTGCTCACTACCAGCAGTACACTGCTCACTACCAGCAGTACATCAGTACACTTCTCACTACCAAGAGTACACTGCTCAATGTCAGCAGTACACTGCTCACTACCAGCAGTACATTGCTCACTCAGCAGTACACTGCTCACTACCAGCAGTACAGCAGTACACTGCTCACTACCAGCAGTACAGCAGTACAGCAGTACACTACCAGCAGTACAGCAGTACAGCAGTACACTACCAGCAGTACAGCAGTACACTGCTCACTACCAGCAGTACATCAGTACACTGCTCACTACCAGCAGTACAGCAGTACACTGCTCACTACCAGCAGTACAGCACAACACTGCTCACTACCAGCAGTACATCAGTACACTGCTCACTACCAGCAGTACACCAGTACACTGCTCACTACCAGCAGTACATCAGTACACTGCTCACTACCAGCAGTTCACTGCTCACTACCAGCAGTACACTGCTCACTACCAGCAGTACACTGTTCCCTACCAGCAGTACAGCAGTACACTGCTCACTACCAGCAGTACAGCAGTACACTGCTCACTACCAGCAGTACATCAGATCACTTCTCACAACCAGCAGTACAGAAGTACACTGCTCACTACCAGCAGTACAGCAGTACACTGCTCACTACCAGCAGTACAGAAGTACACTGCTCACTACCAGCAGTACACTGCTCACTACCAGCAGTACAGCAGTACACTGCTCACTACCAGCAGTACACCAGTACACTGCTCACTACCAGCAGTACAGCAGTACACTGCTCACTACCAGCAGTACACTGCTCACTACCAGCAGTACACCAGTACTCTGCTCACTACCAGCAGTACACTGCTCACTACCAGCAGTACACTGCTCACTACCAGCAGTACATCAGAACACTGCTCACTACCAGCAGTACAGCAGTACACTGCTCACTACCAGCAGTACAGCAGTACACTGCTCACTACCAGCAGTACAGCAGTACACTGCTCACTACCAGCAGTACAGCAGTACACTGCTCACTACCAGCAGTACACCAGTACACTGCTCACTACCAGCAGAACAGCAGTACACTGCTCACTACCAGCAGTACACCAGTACACTACTCACTATCAGCAGTACAGCAGTACACGGCTCACTACCAGCAGTACATCAGTACACTGCTCACTACCAGCAGTACACCAGTACACTACTCACTACCAGCAGTACAGCAGTACACTGCTCACTACCAGCAGTACACCAGTACACTGCTCACTACCAGCAGCACAGCAGTACACTGCACACTACCAGCAGTACACCAGTACACTACTCACTACCAGCAGTACAGCAGTACATGGCTCACTACCAGCAGTACATCAGAACACTGCTCACTACCAGCAGTAAAGCAGTACACTGCTCACTACCAGCAGTACAGCAGTACACTGCTCACTACCAGCAGTACACCAGTACACTGCTCACTACCAGCAGCACAGCAGTACACTGCTCACTACCAGCAGTACACCAGTACACTACTCACTACCAGCAGTACAGCAGTACACGGCTCACTACCAGCAGTACAGCAGTACAGCAGTACACTACCAGCAGTACAGCAGTACAGCAGTACAATACCAGCAGTACAGCAGTACACTGCTCACTACCAGCAGTACATCAGTACACTGCTCACTACCAGCAGTACACCAGTACACTGCTCACTACCAGCAGTACAGCAGTACACTGCTCACTACCAGCAGTACATCAGTACACTGCTCACTACCAGCATTACAGCAGTACACTACCAGCAGTACAGCAGTACAGCAGTACACTACCAGCAGTACAGCAGTACACTGCTCACTACCAGCAGTACACCAGTACACTGCTCACTACCAGCAGTACAGCAGTACACTGCTCACTACCAGCTGTACACCAGTACACTGCTCACTACCAGCAGTACATCAGTACACTGCTCACTACCAGCCGTACATCAGTACACTGCTCACTACCAGCAGTACACCAGTACACTGCTCACTACCAGCAGTACAGCAGTACACTGCTCACTACCAGCAGAACAGCAGTACACTACTCACTACCAGCAGCAGTACAGCAGTACACTACTCACTACAAGCAGTATACCAGTACACTGCTCACTACCAGCAGTACAGAAGTACACTGCTCACTATCAGCAGTACAGCAGTACACTGCTCACTACCAGCAGTACAGCAGTACACTGCTCACTACCAGCAGTACATCAGTACACTGCTCACTACCAGCAGTACAGAAGTACACTGCTCACTACCAGCAGTACATCAGTACACTGCTCACTACCAGCTGTACACTGCTCACTACCAGCAGTACACTGCTCACTACCAGCAGTACATTGCTCACTACCAGCAGTACAGCAGTACACTGCTCACTACCAGCAGTACAGCAGTACACTGCTCACTACCAGCAGTACATCATTACACTGCTCACTACCAGCAGTACAGAAGTACACTGCTCACTACCAGCAGTACAGCAGTACACTGTTCACTACCAGCAGTACAGAAGTACACTGCTCACTACCAGCAGTACACTGCTCACTACCAGCAGTACAGCAGTACACTGCTCACTACCAGCAGTACAGCGGTACACTGCTCACTACCAGCAGTACAGCAGTACACTGCTCACTACCAGCAGTACAGCAGTACACTACTCACTACTAGCAGTACATCAGTACACTGCTCACTGCCAGCAGTACATCAATACACTGCTCACTGCCAGCAGTACATCAGTACACTGCTCATTACCAGACGTACACTGCTCACTACCAGCAGTACAGCAGTACACTACTCACTACCAGCAGTACAGTAATACACTGCTCACTACCAGCAGTACACTGCTCACTACCAGCAGTACATCAGTACACTGCTCACTACCAGCAGTACAGCAGTACACTGCTCACTACCAGCAGTACATCAGTACACTGCTCACTACCAGCAGTACAGCAGTACAGCAGTACACTACCAGCATTACAAAAGTACAGCAGTACACTACCAGCAGTACAGCAGTACACTGCTCACTACCTGCAGTACATCAGTACACTGCTCACTACCAGCAGTACACCTGTACACTGCTCACTACCAGCAGTACACTGCTCACTACCAGCAGTACACTGCTCACTACCAGCAGTACATCAGTAAACTGCTCACTACCAGCAGTACAGCAGTAAAGCAGTACACTACCAGCAGTACAGCAGTACAGCAGTACAGCAGTACACTACCAGCAGTACAGCAGTACACTGCTCACTACCAGCAGTACATCAGTACACTGCTCACTACCAGCAGTACATCAGTACACTTCTCACTACCAGCAGTACATCAGTACACTGCTCACTACCAGCAGTACAGCAGTACACTGCTCACTACCAGCAGTACAGCAGTACACTGCTCTCTACCAGCAGTACAGCAGTACACTGCTCACTACCATCAGTACACCAGTACACTGCTCACTACCTGCAGCACAGCAGTACACTGCTCACTACCAGCAGTACACAAGTACACTACTCACTACCAGCACTACAGCAGTACAGCAGTACAGCAGTACACTACAAGCAGTACAGCAGTACAGCAGTACACTACCAGCAGTACAGCAGTACACTGCTCACTACCAGCAGTACAGCAGTACACTGCTCACTACCAGCAGTACAGCACAACACTGCTCACTACCAGCAGTACATCAGTACACTTCTCACTACCAGCAGTACACCAGTACACTGCTCACTACCAGCAGTACATCAGTACACTGCTCACTACCAGCAGTTCACTGCTCACTACCAGCAGTACACTGCTCACTACCAGCAGTACACTGTTCCCTACCAGCAGTACAGCAGTACACTGCTCACTACCAGCAGTACAGCAGTACACTGCTCACTACCAGCAGTACATCAGATCACTTCTCACAACCAGCAGTACAGAAGTACACTGCTCACTACCAGCAGTACAGCAGTACACTGCTCACTACCAGCAGTACAGAAGTACACTGCTCACTACCAGCAGTACACTGCTCACTACCAGCAGTACAGCAGTACACTGCTCACTACCAGCAGTACACCAGTACACTGCTCACTACCAGCAGTACAGCAGTACACTGCTCACTACCAGCAGTACACTGCTCACTACCAGCAGTACACCAGTACTCTGCTCACTACCAGCAGTACAGCAGTACACTGCTCACTACCAGCAGTACACTGCTCACTACCAGCAGTACATCAGAACACTGCTCACTACCAGCAGTACAGCAGTACACTGCTCACTACCAGCAGAACAGCAGTACACTGCTCACTACCAGCAGTACAGCAGTACACTGCTCACTACCAGCAGTACAGCAGTACACTGCTCACTACCAGCAGTACACCAGTACACTGCTCACTACCAGCAGCACAGCAGTACACTGCTCACTACCAGCAGTACACCAGTACACTACTCACTACCAGCAGTACAGCAGTACACGGCTCACTACCAGCAGTACATCAGTACACTGCTCACTACCAGCAGTACACCAGTACACTACTCACTACCAGCAGTACAGCAGTACACTGCTCACTACCAGCAGTACACCAGTACACTGCTCACTACCAGCAGCACAGCAGTACACTGCTCACTACCAGCAGTACACCAGTACACTACTCACTACCAACAGTACAGCAGTACACGGCTCACTACCAGCAGTACATCAGAACACTGCTCACAACCAGCAGTACAGCAGTACACTGCTCACTACCAGCAGTACAGCAGTACACTGCTCACTACCAGCAGTACAGCAGTACACTGCTCACTACCAGCAGTACAGCAGTACACTGCTCACTACCAGCAGTACACCAGTACACTGCTCACTACCAGCAGCACAGCAGTATACTGCTCACTACCAGCAGTACACCAGTACACTACTCACTACCAGCAGTACAGCAGTACACTGCTCACTACCAGCAGTACACTGCTCACTACCAGCAGTACAGCAGTACACTACTCACTACCAGCAGTACAGCAGTACACTACTCACTACCAGCAGTACAGCAGTACACGGCTCACTACCAGCAGTACAGCAGTACACGGCTCACTACCAGCAGTACAGCAGTACACTACTCACTACCAGCAGTACAGCAGTACACGGCTCACTACTAGCAGCAGTACAGCAGTACACTACTCACTACCAGCAGTACATCAGTACACTGCTCACTACCAGCAGTACAGCAGTACACTGCTCACTACCAGCAGTACAGCAGTACACTGCTCACTACCAGCAGTACAGCAGTACACTGCTCACTACCAGCAGTACAGCAGTACACTACTCACTACCAGCAGTACAGCAGTACACTGCTCACTACCAGCAGTACAGCAGTACACTACCAGCAGTACAGCAGTACACTACCAGCAGTACACGGCTCACTACCAGCAGTACAGCAGTACAGCAGTACACTACCAGCAGTACACTGCTCACTACCAGCAGTACAGCAGTACACTACCAGCAGTACAGCAGTACACTACCAGCAGTACAGCAGTACACTACTCACTACCAGCAGTACAGCAGTACACGGCTCACTACCAGCAGTACAGCAGTACACGGCTCACTACCAGCAGTACAGCAGTACACTGCTCACTACCAGCAGTACAGCAGTACACTACCAGCAGTACAGCAGTACACTACCAGCAGTACACGGCTCACTACCAGCAGTACAGCAGTACAGCAGTACACTACCAGCAGTACACTGCTCACTACCAGCAGTACAGCAGTACACTACCAGCAGTACAGCAGTACACTACCAGCAGTACAGCAGTACACTACTCACTACCAGCAGTACAGCAGTACACGGCTCACTACCAGCAGTACAGCAGTACACGGCTCACTACCAGCAGTACAGCAGTACACGGCTCACTACCAGCAGTACAGCAGTACACTGCTCACTACCAGCAGTACAGCAGTACACTGCTCACTACCAGCAGTACAGCAGTACACTACTCACTACCAGCAGTACAGCAGTACACGGCTCACTACCAGCAGTACAGCAGTACACGGCTCACTACCAGCAGTACAGCAGTACACTACTCACTACCAGCAGTACAGCAGTACACGGCTCACTACCAGCAGCAGTACAGCAGTACACTACTCACTACCAGCAGTACATCAGTACACTACTCACTACCAGCAGTACAGCAGTACACTACTCACTACCAGCAGCAGTACAGCAGTACACTACTCACTACCAGCAGTACAGCAGTACACTACTCACTACCAGCAGTACAGCAGTACACTACTCACTACCAGCAGTACAGCAGTACACTGCTCACTACCAGCAGTACAGCAGTACACTGCTCACTACCAGCAGTACAGCAGTACACTGCTCACTACCAGCAGTACAGCAGTACACTGCTCACTACCAGCAGTACAGCAGTACACTGCTCACTACCAGCAGTACAGCAGTACACTGCTCACTACCAGCAGTACAGCAGTACACTGCTCACTACCAGCAGTACACCAGTACACTGCTCACTACCAGCAGCACAGCAGTACACTGCTCACTACCAGCAGTACACCAGTACACTACTCACTACCAGCAGTACAGCAGTACACGGCTCACTACCAGCAGTACAGCAGTACACGGCTCACTTCCAGCAGTACAGCAGTACACGGCTCACTACCAGCAGTACAGCAGTACACTGCTCACTACCAGCAGTACACCAGTACACTACTCACTACCAGCAGTACAGCAGTACACGGCTCACTACCAGCAGTACAGCAGTACACTGCTCACTACCAGCAGTACAGCTGTACACTGCTCACTACCAGCAGTACACCAGTACACGGCTCACTACCAGCAGTACAGCAGTACACGGCTCACTACCAGCAGTACAGCAGTACACTGCTCACTACCAGCAGTACACGGCTCACTGCTAACTTCACCCACATAAATTAGTGGAATGTTTGAAGGATATGTTCTCCACTCATGATAGTAAAATCCATAATTCTAAAATGTGTGACGAAAAATTAACGCACAACATAAAAGTGCACTTTTTCTTTTTGTTGCCAGTATATAAACATGTAACGTACTGGCAACATGAAACACGAGTCATACACGTGCTATCTAGATAAACATGAGTCCTACACGTGCTATCTAGATAAACATTAGTCCTACACGTGCTATCTAGATAAACACGAGTCCTACACGTGATATCTAGATAAACACGAGTCCTACACGTGCTATCTAGATAAACATGAGTCCTACACGTGCTATCTAGATAAACATGAGTCCTACACGTGCTATCTAGATAAACATGAGTCCTACACGTGATATCTAGATAAACACGAGTCCTACACGTGCTATCTAGATAAACACGAGTCCTACACGTGCTATCTAGATAAACATGAGTCCTACACGTGCTGTCTAGATAAACATGAGTCCTACACGTGCTATCTAGATAAACACGAGTCCTACACGTGCTATCTAGATAAACACGAGTCATACACGTGCTATCTAGATAAACATGAGTCCTACACGTGCTATCTAGATAAACACGAGTCATACACGTGATATCTAGATAAACATGAGTCCTACACGTGCTATCTAGATAAACACGAGTCATACACGTGATATCTAGATAAACATGAGTCCTACACGTGCTATCTAGATAAACACGAGTCATACACGTGGTATGTAAGCAAAGTTAACATTATCATAATGTTTAATCTTAAAGAGAAGCACAGTCATTAGAATATAGTTCAAGGAATAGTATTGATTATAAATCTAATTCGTTTCGGTGTTTACTACACTATATGTATTCTGACAGGTTAGAGATTTCCTTTTTATTTCTTAGTTTAAACTTTATTTATTTTACAACGATTGCGAAGCAAGTTTTAACAACTTATATTAATCAATCTCGTTGGCTGGGATGAAAGCGTATATGTGGTCATTCATGTGGGAGGAAACTGGAGTACCCGGAATAAACCACCTGACTGATCTTGCGACCATGGTCCGAGGATCGAACCCGGGTTGCATTGGTGAAAAGCGAGCGCGCTAACCACTGCGCTAATCGGACAGCCTAATTTTCTAACATCATAAGTTTATCAAATTTACTTAAGGTTGACATACTGCAATATAAAGGCTGTATGTGTTTCCGTCGTATATCTTTGTACAATTGACCTACTAAAAGAAAGTGATACTCATTTTCCATTTCTTCTAAATTACAAAATTGACAGATTCTCTCATATACATTGGTGATATATATGTAGTAAATATATCATAACATGTGGTCAGTAGCGGGCCAGTGGTCCAGTGGTCCAGTGGTCCAGTGGTCGTGTTAACACGATGGACTTATAATCCAGGGATCGCATGTTCGATCCCCATCTATGGCATACTAAAATGTCATGGTCTTTCTGATGAGACAATAAGCCCAGATTTCGTGTCGGTGCTTTACACCGTGCAAGTAAAAGAACCAGAGGAGACTCTGGAATGGGTCTCTGTCTGTATACTCCAAATATCTAAAATGACTAATCTCTTCAGGAGGCGTCGTTCATAGTGACGATTAGAAATGTTGTTGAGTGTACACATTTCATGTATACACGTTGTATAGTTGAAAGTCGTATACTTAAGAAATAATAAGTATCAACCGTGGTATATCGCAGAATAACCCTCGTGTGTCGTTCTTATGCGTAGAAATATATCACTCTGGCCTAACCCGAGTTTGAAGTTCTTCGGCCTTCGTGATATATTTCTACGCATAAGAACGACAAACGAGGGTTATTCTGCGATATACCACGGTTGATACTTATTATTTCGATTCTAACACGACTTACTTCTAATAAATTTAGACGAGAATCAAAGGAGTATTTTCTTCAAACGCCGTGCTACTCCGCTGCATTTGGCTTTCGAAATTTCCTCCCGCGTAAGGGGTGATGGCGTTATTTTTTATGGAAAATATCAATCTAGTGCCTAAATGAACAGAAGTTGTAATTGATCAATAATTTTATTTATTTTGTCAAATAAAACTGTACAGAATAGTAACTGAAACGTTACTTAACAGAAAAACAAGACGGACAAGAGATTATCTGATTCTAAAAATAGCTCACTTCCGCGAATTCCCACGGTAGTATTTACAAGCATCACGTGACTTTCATTCATAAAACTTTACACGCATTGTATAAATGGAATAGCCAAAACAGGGTGCGTGCGCAGCATAGTTGAAGGTAGGTATATCGCAGAATAACCCGAGGTAGATTTTACTCTACAATATGTATGTTATTAGCTGGGTCGTATTAGAATATTATATAAAACAACATACAATTGTTCTAAGAGTAATTATTCAATAATGTGTTGCGAGAATAAATCTTAGTTTATACAAATTGATTTTAGCTCGATTGCGAAACAAGTTCTTACAACTTATATTAATCACTCTTGAGATCTCATTCCTGATGGAATCCACCGCCACGAGGGAGAGAGAAGGGGCAATGTGGAATTTAAATGCCTTGTCTAGGGGCACAATCGTAACTGCTCCAGGGGGGCTCGAACTCCGGGCATTTCGCACCTGAAGCGAACGCGCTATCACTGCGCTATCACGACTTTCACAATATGTCCTGACAATATATATCTTATCAAAGTTTATGTTTCTCGCACTTGGCTGTCAATAATCCACGTTTGAGATGTTGTGGTGTTTCTTTCAATCAACCAATCTTGAACAGACATAACATTGTTTGTTGGGAATTTATAGATATTTATATATCGCACCTATTTCCCATTCCAGCCGCACGTGTTGCTCATTTCAGCTGCACGTGTTGCTCATTTCAGTTGCACGTGTTGCTCATTTCAGCTGCACGTGTTGCCCATTTCACCTGCACGTGTTGTCCATTTCAGCTGCACGTGTTGCCCATTTCAGCTGCACATGTTGTCCATTTCAACTACACGTGTTGCCCATTTCAGCTGCATGCGTTGTCCATTTAAGTTGCACGTGTTGTTCATTTCAGCTGCACGTGTTGTTGGCTCGATAGATTTCAGTGTGAAGCCATGTGACAATTTCTACGATTTCGCGTGCGGCACGTGGATGAAGAAGCACGTGGTTCCGGAAGACAGATCGAACTTGTATACATACGGCGTTGTAAGAGAGAACGTGAAAATTACAATGAAATGTAAGTTAGTTTAAACTTTATTTATTTTACAACTTATATTAATCACTTTCGTTGGCGCAGATGAAAGCGCATATGTGGTCATTCATGTGGAAGGAAACCCCACCTGTCCGATCTGGCGACCACCGTACCATCTCACATACTTCCCGATTCGAGGATCGAACCCGGGTTGCATTGGTGAGAAGCGAGCGCGCTAACCACTGCGCTAATCGGACCGCCAATGAAATGTAAGTTGTGAAAGGAAGTATGCATTTACAGGTACAGTGCAGCGTTTGCACCATGCGAGTCAAGTGGTTAAAATATGTCTAATTCAGTTTGAAAATGGCAACGTTATTTCTACGTATTTACAACTTACCTTACCAATTACTTTCTGAAACCACTCAGTAACTCTTGAACTGATAGAAACAAAATCTCAGAACTCACCAAAATGTTGTCAAATATGTCTTCGAATAAAGTAAAGTAAAGTAAAGTAAAAGTAAAGTGTTTGTTTATTATAGTGTCACCCCTATTTAAAGGGCCAGCCATTTCTGACTTATGAGACACCTCTTTTTACGAACACCAGTACTTCCCGAATCATATGCTTGTATGCCAGACGCCAGGCTGGTAGGCAATCGGTAACCATTATTTAACTAGATGGCGGCTCACCAACCGGCCATATCAGAACGAACCCCTGACGAGATTCGAACCTTCGACCTCCCGATCCGTAGGCGGACGATTTATTTATAAAACGCCCAATTCAATAAAAGTTGTCTTTCTGTTGTTTATTGGCGAGTACAACATGGTTTGTAGTTCTGCCGCGCAGGTATTTAACTACACATGTATAATGTATCGAATGCAGATGAACGTAGAAGTGTCTGCATCTCAGCTCGTTTTCTTCCGGAAATTGCGTGTTCTGAGGAAGCTGTTTATTCATCCGTCTTGCCTTTCTATTAAGGTTTCATTTACTGTAATTTCTGTTCTGGTTTTAAGATGATTAAATACGTTTTGCTTCATAAATTAGCCGTTCTTCGACAATGTTTGACTTTTGTGCCATTTTGAAAATTAACTGGTACGGCACTCTGAGATAGTGATTGTTCATTGCGTCTGACGTCAACTAGAAAATAATACAGACGACAATTCAGATGATGTCAATGGCTTGTTTTCTCGCAGATCGATAATGAAAAAAAACATCAAAAGAGGTTTACTCGTGAGATGATGCTCCACGGTTATAAAAAGTTTCTCAAACTCAAGGTAGAGACAGCCTCCGTGGTCGAGTGGTTAAAGTCGTTGACTTGTATACCACTGTAACATATCATCACTGATGCTCACGGGTTCGAGTCCCGCTCACATCGTGTCTCTTTATATGAAACAGTTGGCAGTTTCTTACGGTGGTTGGTGCACCAAGTACTGGTTATCCGCTGGAGTCGGGCTGGGAAAGGTGTTGTTAGGTAAACAGCCCGTCGCTCAAATGCAACCGGTAGCGCGTTATATAAACTTAAATTAGCGACCCATAACGACTCAAGGTAATATGATGTGTGGTTGATTCTGAGATGTGCACTCAATTCGACTAATCCGATGCTTGCGAGAGACGGGCATGTTGTGTTACCCCCAA
The DNA here is from genome assembly GCA_014843695.1 of Archivesica marissinica. Lineage (NCBI taxonomy): Eukaryota > Metazoa > Mollusca > Bivalvia > Venerida > Vesicomyidae > Archivesica > Archivesica marissinica. The sequence goes on along the minus strand of CM026401.1, from coordinate 12,229,897 downwards.
GACCAGGCGTATGGGTCAATATACATAGCGCTAAGATGCTCTTTTTCCCGCCGACAGCCTCCTATTATTTTATAAGTTATCGTTAGCTCTTTCAAGCATAAATGGAGCTCCAGATTCTGATAGATACATTTAATATTAGCTGTATTTCTTTTACGCATAAAACGTCAAATTCGCTTTGATAATGTTAACAGTCACTGTGATTTGTTTCACGCATGACACCCTCAATTCAGTTGGATAATGGTAAATCGTTTCTTCTTTCACTAATGAAATGCCAAATTCAACGGGATACTATTTCTTGTATGCATAAAACGCATACCTCTTTGGTTAATATTAAGCTTTCGCCATTTCAGCATAAATCACCCGGCTCTATTTCTATTATTTACAGATCAACATCATTTTACGTCATTCGATTATTAACACACGTCCCTATGAATTGGCTTTACGCCATGCGCTTATGTAACGAGCATCTCTATTGGTGACTTGGCGCTATGTCAACAACTTATGTAACGTACGTCCCCATTGTATGAATTGGCTATGTGTCATCAGCACGTGTAAGTCTCTATTTTAAATTTGCTTTAGTTTGACTAAAACATTTTAAATGCAAAATATGCTATATTTTCGTTGTGTCATTAAAAAGAATAATAAATGTAAATATAAGTAATTTCAGCCTCCACACACTTTAACCACGCCCAATATAGTTCATATCCCGATGGAAACTATTAACAATCCATTCATTCCTTAATTGGAAAGCATAAAACCGTCTGACCCTAATAAAATTAACAGTCTTTCAGATGGGACGTTAAACCAAGGTCTCGTGTCGGTGCTTTACACCGTGCACGTAAAAGAACCAGAGGATACTCTGGTGGAATGTGTCTGTCTGTATCATTGCACTATCCTCCAAAATCTAAAATTACTAATCTCTTCAGGAGGCGTCGCTCATATGGGCAACTGGTAGCGACGTTAAATAAACGTAAATCACACACACACATTTTGACAATGGTTATTCTTATAATTTCAGATCTATTAGAGGGTGAATTGGAGAATAACATTGGTGCAGTCCAAAAAGCCAGACACTTTTACCAGTCGTGTATGAACGAGAGTAAGTATTACTACAGAAGAATTGAAAACTGTTAATAAAATCCTTAATTATTAAATGACAAACGTACATATCTGTGTGGCATCCGTGGTCCAGTGGTAGCGCGTCGGATTTGGAATTGAACGGTCCCGGGATCGATACTCGGTCAGGCAACGTATGTAGTGTCATTGAGCAAGGCACCTCACATATATTGCTTAGTACTGGTTAACCACTTAGGTCGGCTAAGCTTGCCCAGGAAAACATGTCTACGTCCCCGAAAGGTGTTTGACATTAATGGAACATGCATACATACATATTGCCAACATGTCTACGCGACATTTGTGACATACGTAATGCTGTAAACCTAGAAACTATTGCGCGCGTTTTAAGTTAGCATTACCGCGAATGTCTATATCCACGAACACCTCGGTAACTTGAAAAACGCGAAATAGTTCTAGCCCTGGACAGTTGTTATTGTCTCAGAAAGGATTAATTATCCGGATAGATCCATGTTTTTGTGTTGACAGATGACGTCATTTGGTACGGACTAATATGCTTACAAATCATCATCGGAATGGCAGAACTCACAGCTATAGATGGGCATTATAAACAATTCAGTTTTGTGTATGTCATAGATATACTTTAATAATTGAATATCCTTTAGTTGCTGAAAATATTAGTGAATAGTTTATTATGTAGATCTACTCTGCATAGTGTGTTACCGAAAATATGCAAATGTTTTATCCGTAACATCCGTAGTAAGCGAAACACCCTGTTGATATGGTTAGTTTATACACATTTATGTTGACCACCCTACCTGGTACCACCAAATGCTCAGGGGAAGCTAGTATGGAGAAATTTAACCCAACACACAAGTAGATTGATACATGGGCTTTATTTATAAGCCATAAAAATTAACAGGTCTAAAGCACACAAATTTCTGATTGAAACAATAGTTACATACATAAATGTAGTTGGCACTAAATTTCGATATATCTGGGCGACAAGAAGTACGATGGAGAGGCGACATATGAATGAGCCGCGACCCACCCAAGTCTATTATGTAGATCTACTCTGCATACTGTGCTACCGAAAATATGCAAATGTGTTATCCGTAACAACCGTGCGTAGCAAGCGAAACACCCTGTTGATATGGTTAGTTTATACACATTTATTTTATCTCTATTGCGAAACAAGTTCTTACAACTTAATCACTCTCGATACCTCATTCCTGATGGAATCCATCGCCACGAGGGAGATGGGAAGAGGCAACGTGGAATTTAAATGCCTTGCCTAAGGGCTCAATCGTAACGGCTCCAGCGGGGCTCGAACTCCGTGCATTTCGCATCTTAAGCGAACGGTCTACAACTGCGCTCTCATGTCTTCCACGACTTGATATGTTTGTTTTAAATATTATCAGTACAGTTTTAAATAGATCGATATACCTGGTGGACGAGAGCAGTATTATCTTATGGAAACGATTGATGGCCTAGTGGTTGTGGTTTAATTTAACCATATGCCATTGCCTATATATACACAATAATAATAAAACATAACAAAAGCAAATGGGTTGGGCAACAAGTTCTGGTTATGGTTGCTGACTGGAAATCACTTGCCATCACCACTGTATGTATGAATCCCGCGCGGTGGTGTCCAATTCTATCATGCGAGGAGGCTATCCAACTTGCCTGCATAATATCTACCTGGGTGCTCGTCCTTGTTTGAAATATTACTCAGAGGGGCACATGGGGGCTTCCTCCACTACACTAAAAATAGCTGGAGAGTCGCCATGTGACCTAAGCTGTTGGTACGACATCAAATCCTTCACTCGCCCACATGGTTCACCGGTGGCGAGGGTAAATACTATCTCAAGCATCAGCCCGTAAGCCCCCCAAGCTAACAAACAACTATCAGAGCATATCTTATCGAAACGAAATATACGATGCCTACACTAACTCCTATAATCTATACAAATTTAGTTTAATTTAGGTTGTGTATTGTAGTGAAATGAGGCTCCCCACAGGGGCAGCTAAAATTAATTAAATTTGATAACACAAATCATATTGGAAATCATAAAAGAAAAAGATTATTTCTGTTTGTTAGTTTAGCTTATACATATTTTAGCTCGATTGCGAAACAAGTTCTTACAACTTATATTGATCACTCTCGAGACCTCATTCCTGAGGAAGAGAAAAGAGGCAATGTGGAATTTAAATGCATTGCTTAAGGGCACAGTAGCCTGGGAACAGGCGGTGATATATTTTGCCTGGTCAGTCAAATAAATATATGTTAACACCGATACTATTAATTGGACCGTATTGAGTTTCTGAAGTCATTTTGCTAGAAGTTAAAAAGTGAAAAATCGACAGACTGGAACCCAGGCCCTAGCACAGTCGTAACGGGTACAGCTGGACCCCACCTCGGTGCCTTTCGCACCTGAGGAAAACGCGCTACCACTGCGCTATCACTACTTCCACACTAACTAATATACTAATGAATGATGTAAATGCAGTCATAACTTACACATATAGTATTACTGGTGTTAGTTTATACAAATTTATTTTAGCTCGATTGCGAACAAGTTATTTCAACTTATATAAATCACTCTCGAGACCTCATTCCTGATGGAATCCATCGCCACGAGGGAGAGAGAATGGGCAACGTGGAATTTAAATGCCTTGCCTAAGGGCACAATCGTAACGGCTCCAGTGGGGCTCGAACTCCGGACCTTTCGCACCTCAAGCGAACGCGTATCCACTGCGCTATCACGACTTCCACTGTTACTAGTGTAATACAGATGAGCTGCAACAAGGACGAACAATTCGCTTCATAGCCACATAAACAGTATACACGTTGGACTGGTAATATATGGAGCGCAGGTTCGATCCCCGGTCTGACCCTAATACAATTAACATCTTTCAGATGGGATTTTAAACCGAGGTCTCGTGTCGGTGCATACATCGTGCACGTAAAAGAACCAGAGGAGACGCTGGAATGGGTCTCTGTCTGTATCATTGCACTATCCTCCAACACTCTAAAGTGACTAATCTCTTCAGGAGGCGTCGCTCATATGGGAAACCGGTGGCGACGATAAATAAACGTAAAGCACACAAACACACAGCTTTAGATATGATGAATAACTACGCTTGTTAATTCACATGCCGTACATATCACGTTAATGCATTATCCATATAACGCATATAATTTTACTTCAGACGCGATTTCATAGTGTGCATATCACGTATGTTATGCGTCACATATCAGCCACCACATCAATTGTAAATGTTTATATCATATACAACATCTCACCATGTGTTTCTCCACATACCCTATGTGCATATCTCATTTAATTAATATACCACACTTAATATACCACAACGAACAAAACTTGGGCATTCTGATTACCCAGTTGCACACAAGGCAACTGTAAATGTTAGCATAATACTGAACATAGTATGAACATCTCACTTCAAATAATTCGTTTCGTTTCGCTTTTGGGGCTTACATTCGCATCAACAGCGTAGTTTAGTCTAAACAATATTTATTTCTTTGAATAAACATAGTAACGTATAAATATTGATGTGCATTACATGTAGGATTGTGGAGAAAGCAACCTGCGTGTATGGTTACCTCTTTCCTGTGTACATACATGTAGGATTGAGGAGAAAGCAACCTGCTTGTATGATTACCTCTTTCCTATGTACATACATGTAGGATTGAGGAGAAAGCAACCTGCTTGTATGGTTACCTCGTCCCTATGTACATACATGTAGGAGTGAGGAGAAAGCAACCTGCTTGTATGGTTACCTCTTTCTTATGTACATACATGTAGGATTGAGGAGAAAGCAACCTGCTTGTATGGTTACCTCTTCCCTATGTACATACATGTAGGATTAAGGAGAAAGCAACCTGCTTGTATGGTTACCTCTTTCCTATGTACATACATGTAGGATTGTGGAGAAAGCAACCTGCTTGTATGGTTACCTCTGTCCTATGTACATACATGTAGGATTGAGGAAAAGCAACCTGCGTGTATGGTTAGGTCACGGCCTGCTCAGTCGGTGAACTATTGTTCTGGCCACAGCCAAATGTACGTGGCAAACTATTTTATTTTGATTGTGGACGTGGGTCCTTTCGGATCAGCAGGGCACAGCTTACACACTGACGCAAAATGACCAGCAGCCAGTCTGACAGCAAAGCAACCGCATATCCATTATTGCATCTGTCAAATATCCGCACCAGTCAAATATAATATCCAAACACACGTATTAGAATAAACAACACAATAACAAAATTCTCTCTCAATATATACATTGTATATAGCATCACATCACAGTAAGAACAATATATAGATGACACTAACCTCACAACGCTTATAATCCAATCACGAACACAATATAACAACATCCTTCACACTTCCTTCATAATATTCGAACTGCAGTTACACACCTTCATAATATCTCGCCTGATAACTTTATTTTATTTATTATATACTAAAGTCTTGTACTCGTGTATTGTCAAATAAACACATATAATCAACCCTACGACACACTCCCCCTACTTTGTAAATGGCGTCCCGACATTTCTCGAGCTGATATTAAAGGAATATAAAGTACGAAGATGAATGAAAATATGTGATGATGAACTGAAGATGATGACATGAAGCAAACTTAATAAAGAGCATTACTACAGTATGGTATCAAACATCTAGATACCTATATGTATGCCTTGGTCTCCAACCTGGAATAAAAATTAAGTTTCAATTAAATACGAATACCACAGGTATTCTTACTGTATACATTCAGTAGCGTCAACATGATATCACACCTGTATTCATAACATTATTCCAGCTGAAAAACAACAAGTATGATAATTTGCATTCTATGATAACATAAATGTATGAGTTTGTAAATAATCAGACACGTTGTTTCCTCCTATCAGCACACATCGAGGCCCTTGACGCATCGGTGATTATGGAGTACCTCGCAGAATTCGGAGGTTGGCCAGTTCTAGGATCCAAAATAGGCGGTCAATGGAATAGATCTACGTTTGACCTAGTTTCTGATCTCTTGACATTGAAGCACTACGGTGAAGCACCGTTAATACGGATGTCTGTCGGTCTAGACGAGAAGGATACTGGCAAAAGAATTATTGTGGTAAACGTCATTGTTGTTTATATATGAGAGAGAAGAGAGAGAGAAAAGAATTATATATCTCTATATCTATAAGTATATGTTTATGCATTACTTGATTTAGTTTAAGCATTATTTAGTTCAGTATCTGTACATGTAATCAATAACATTTTACATATAAGATAATATTATATAATATATTTTGACGATTGTCTTCAGTTTGTGAGAGTATCGGTCTGGATCAACCTATATAACCTCTAGTTTTAAGAAACTTATATGTTGAATCGTGTTCTATTGTGAATTGTTACTGTTACTGTCTCTTATAATTCATTATTGAGTGGCAATGCACATCGATATGTTTTTATTATATTGAATGTTGTTTGTTGTACATTGATGAGACGTAAATAAAGAATAAAATCTATAATTTAACAGCAGTAGACTGAAAGGGATTAGAACGAAAGAAAACTTATATAATTGATTTAATGGGCATATAATAGGTGTAATTCGCTTGTGTTGATAGTTTAAACATTATTTATTTCAGTATTTGTACATGTAATCAAGAAATGAACATTTTACAGTATATAATTTAACAACAGTAGACTGAAAGCTGAAAGGGATTAGAACGAAAAAATATAATACGTATATAGTTCTTCTCCCTATCAATTGATTGATATACAATAGACAGGAGAATAATATATATAACAATGAAATACGTGAAATCTATTCTAGGTATATGCTAAACGAATTTCAGAAGTTATTGTATTAGTGAGTCAATAGTTAAAAAGAAAATGGTTAATATTTAAAGGAATATTTGAAGAAAGTTCAAGAAGATGAACTATCAATTCGGAGCACGAGAAGAAGAAGAGATTAGTATAGAGAAAAGTGGTTGAATAGGATCGGTTGTTGTGTCAATAACGACAGCATCCATATTGGAATCCACCATGTGAACCTTTTTTCCACAATTAGAATCATATAAATTACTTTTTGTTAGTTGCGACACTCATCCCGTTTCGTGCTTCAAAATAATTCAGCATATTTTGTGCAATCAATAAAACGTCCATTCGCTTTCTCTTTTAGTCGGCGACCAAAAAAAAACCAGTTGTCCGGATTCAATTACGGTCGAGCTAGGTTACAATGTGAGAGTATATACTGCATCCCTGGAATATTCCGTAAATTTTGTTTTGTTTTTTACGTTTATTTATCGTCACTACCGGTTGCCCATATGAGCGCCGCCTCCTGAAGATATTAGTCATTTTAGATTTTGGAGGATAGTGCAATGATACAGAGAGACCCATTCCAGAGTCTCCTCTGGTTCATTTACGTGCACGGTGTAAAGCACCGACACGAGACCTCGGTTTAACGTCCCATCTGAAAGACTGTTAATTTTATTAGGGTCAGACGGGGGATCGAACCTGCGATCCCTGGATTACCAGTCCAGCGTGTTACCACTTGGCTATAGATCCGTCTGTATTATGTAAATATTTACTTTTCCAGACTTTCATGAACACATTTCAAAGAGTGTAGGTTAATATATTAATACGACAAAACTGATATGATAATTTAACGATTCTGCAGACATCTCTGTATGGGTTATTATATGATTTCCAGATAGGTGAGCCATTATTTGGCCTATCAACAAAGGATTACTTCTTCAAGAAGGACCATGCTCACCTGCGCAAATCATTTGTAGAATACATTACAAACATCGCAGTGTTACTTGGAGCAGACCCCGATACCGCTAAGACTGACATGACGGAAGTATTTGCCTTAGATTCCCAACTAGCAAACGTAAGATATGTGTAGATTTGCTTCTGTATTGGGTGTTTAAAATCGTATAAACAGCTTACGTCATATGGGGACATCTTCGCTATTATTGGTGGAAGAAGACCCAGGGTGCCCCTCCGAGCAGTATTTTAAGCGCTGACTGGTACCACGGTAGATTCACCGACCTTCCACAAGCTAGCTGGATAACCGCATATGAATGAATTCAACAGCCCCAATGGGATTCGAACCTACAGCGGTCTGGCCAAGCGATTTAACATCAATGACTTTAACCACTCTGTCACGGAGGCACTACAGTATGTTTGTCGAAGAAGTATTACATCTACAGCTATGATAAAGCTGTAATATTAGGTCAACATATATGTTCGATTAGCGCAGTGGTTAGCGCGCTCGCTTCTCACCAATGCAATCCAGGTTCGATCCTCGGACCGGGAAGTATGTGAGATGGTACGATGGTCGCACGATCGGACAGGTGGGTTTTCTCCGGGTACTCCGGTTTGCTCCAAATGACCACATTTACTCTTTCATCCGCGACAACGAGAGTGATTAATAAGTTGTTAAAACATGTAAAATAAATAAAGTTTTAAAAAACAAAAACAAAAAACATATCTGTATGTTTATTCTCTCATGGCCGCAACTCAATTATGTAGGGTCAGCGGATCAATTGTTTTTGGAAATATGTATGTCTTAATAGTCATAAATTATATGTTTGTTGTTCCTAACAGGGAACTAGTATATATATTATATATCTGGTCCTCTCTACATCCGAATGTTCGGCTTAAAAAGTAGTTTTCAAGGAAAACAAAAATCATCCGGCTAATCCATTTTCTATAAGATTGTTATGAATCAATTGGACAACTAGTAATCGTCACAGTTAACGTTTATTCACAATTCTAACACGACCCAGCTAATAACATACATACTTGTAGAGTAAAATCTACCTCGGGTTATTCTGCGATATACCTACCTTGAACTATGCTGCGCGCGCACCGTGTGTTGGCTATTCCATTTATACAATGCGTGTACAGTTTTATGAATGAAAGTCACGTGATTTTATTAAATATTAACATGGTAATTCGTGGAAGTGAGCTGTTTTTAGAATCAGATGATCTCTTGTCCGTCTTGTTTTTCTGTTGAGTAACGTTTCAGTTACTATTCTGTACAGTTTTATTTGACAAAATAAATAAAATTATTGATCAGTTACAACTTTTGTTCATTTATGCACTAGATTGATATTTTCCATAAAAAATAACGTCATCACCCCTTACGCGGGAGGACATTTCGAAAGCCAAATGCAGCGGTGTAGCACCGCGTTTGAGGAAAATACTCCTTTGATTCGCGTCTAAAATTATTAGAAGTAAGTCGTGTCAGAATCGAAATAATAAGTATCAACCGTGGTATATCGCAGAATAGCCCTCGTGTGTTGTTCTTATGCGTAGAAATATGTCACTCAGAACTTCAAACTCGGGTTATTCTGCGATATACCACGGTTGATACTTATTATTTCTTAATTAACAAGATGTATAAGTATGTGTATACTACAATGACGTGAACGCATGTTTTTTCTTATCCATGAAGCTGAGCGTGTCTAAGCACGAAAGAAGAAACAGAGACAGTTTTTACAACAAAATGACAATCGCAGAGTTGGAACTACAGTACCCCACCCCAACACAAGGTCATGTCAAGGTAAACTTTTTTTAAAGTTAGGCAAAAGAAGTACCGTAGTTAGAGGCAACTTTCAACCGAGGCAATCTAGGGGGTCTGGGAACATGTCCCCCCTTATAAGTGTTGGGGTATAGAAGCGATTCCCTGCGTGTTGTGATTTAATGAGTTTAGACGCATAATTATGTACTGACCTTTCAGCTTTCTAGAAGTCAACATGTTATACAGCAAAGGGTTATTTTTGCATTTTATTTATTTAATTTTTCATTTTTTTTTTTATTTGGTTAGGAAATTTAAACCGAGGCAACTTCCTCGGTGTAGCTACGGGCCTGATAATTCAGGGTTTTAACGCGAGGGCGAGGTCGAAGGTTAGAACCTCGTCAGGGGTTCATTCTGATATGGCCGGTTGGTGAACCACCAGCTAGTGTATAAATATACATATGTAATATGCATAACTATAAAATACAAATAATTAATTTTAATCAACCATTAAATTACTGATTTCAGTTTAGTTGGCTTGAATTCATACAGAAGATGATGGCGATTGCCGAAGACAATGTTACCATAACTAGTGAGGAACTCGTTGTTATGGAAGCACCTAAATTTTATAAACACGTATTTAATATCCTCCAAGCTCTGGATGCCAGGTAAAACATTCAGTTAAATAACAGACACTTAGTGAATCTATTATCATCTTTGCCACTTAGCCTATTGCAATGTTTAAATAATGGAAAGTGTTCTACATACACCCTCCACCATTCATGTTATAAATACAGCACAGCACTTTAGATGCATAGACCTATACATTACTAAAAATGTATCTGAACAGTGATCCATTACATGCAGTACAGCGTCGGATTTGGATTCGAAAGGTCCATGGTTCGATACACGTTAGGGGCACGTATGTGGTGTTCTTGAGCAAGGCGTCCCATACACATTGCTTAGTACTGGTTTACCGCTTACGTCGGCTAAATCTGCCTAGTAATCATGTATGGATTCTGAACACCGTCTCCGTGGCCTAATGGAGTGGGAGGTCGAAGGTTCGAGCCTCGCCAGGTGTTCGTTCTGATATGGCATGTTGGTGAACCACCAGCTAGTTAAATACTGGTTACCGATTGCCTACCAGCCTTGCGCTTGGCATACACGCATAGGATTCTGGAAGTACTAATGTTCATAACAAGTGGTGTATCATAAGTCAGAAATGGCTGGCCATTTAAATAGGGGTGACACTATAATAAACAAACACATACATACATGTTTTTCATGAAGGTATCACTAAGCTATAAGGAAATGTTGCTGTATTGTAGGACAGTGAGGAACTATATGGTGTGGACCGCTGTGTCACAGTTGGTTAGACTACTACCCAAGCGCTTTGCCGACGAATATGCAAAGTACAGGAAGGTATGGCATGGTCTTTAAGTTACATGTAAGTCTTATATACAACAGTCGTTCAAGAACGGACTGGATATTGAGTTCAAACCATCGTTCCACAACAACTAAATTAGATAATATTTAGTTTAATCATATTTTATTGCAAAGCAAATCAATAGTAAATAATGATGTCATGCACAAACAGATACAATACATAATATGATCATGCACATGGTTTGTGCTAGCCTGGCTTCCAGTCTGTCCATTTTTCACTTTGAAACTTCTGGCAAAATGTTGATATTATCAGAAACTCAATACGGCCCAATTAATAGTCTCGGTGTTAAAATATATTTATTTGACTGACCAGGTGCTTGAATCAGATAACCCACTGCAAGGGGGCTCTCTGTCTGTGTCATATATACACTATGCATCTACACCTAAACTGACTAACATCTGGGCGTCGAAACATTATCACAAATACACATATAATGCCGCCGAGAAATCAACACTATTATTATATATTGTTTAATCATGTTAACATACTATCAGTTGTAGATGATACCTGTAAATACACAGTATTAAGAGGAACATATATTTTCAGCTAAGATGAAGCATAAGTACGCGCGATATACTTATAAAGAATACACCCTACATGTGTTGCGTTTATTGGGAGGTGTGCAATCCATTTTTGTTATTTAAAGTGTATGCGGAGGAAATCGTCCCAAATTCACACATCCATCGCATGCCCCAATAGACGGAACACGTGTTAATTGAAGTACCGACCACTTCTGCCAGTCGCATAGGAGCCCCGCCCTACTGCTTTTACCGTGTTGTAAACCCAACAGACCGAATGGGAATATAAGATTAGCAACTATAGTGTGTGGTGTAAATGTTTTAGGTTCAATACGGCACGCATGTTAAAGAATCGCGGTGGAAAAAGTGCTCCCAGACAACAATGTATTGTTTTGGAATTGCTGCAGGCCGATTGTTTATCAGGGAAACATTTGACGAAGAATCGAAGGTTAAAGTATGTATAGTATTACATTTATAATATTTAACCGAGAACAAAACCATGTACACAAGACATGTTAATATTATACATTTAAGCTTATTAAAACATACAAATCAACAATATTAATACATACAAATCAACAAGTTCCCTGTTCACAGAATGTCAGGACTATTTGTGAGTCTCCATGGTCGAGTGGTCTAGCAAACCGTTGCTATAGCTCGCCTTTCACCGCTATCACCAGTGCCGTGCGTTCACTCCCTATCAGCGACAAGAGATACAAGTATGCTATGTGTCAGGGATCCAGGGATCGCAGGTTCGATCCCCCGTCTGACCCTAATAAAATTAACAGTCTTTCAGATGGGACGTTAAACCGAGGTCTCGTGTCGGTGCTTTACACTGTGCATGTAAAAGAACCAGAGGAGACTCTGGAATGGGTCTCTGTCTGTATCATTGCACTACTATCCAAATCTAAAATTACTAATCTCTTCAGGAGGCGGCGCTCATATGGGCAACCGGTAGCGACTATAAATAATCGTAAAACACAAGGTGTCAGTTGCTTACGGAGGTTGGTTGTATTGAGGTCGGAGTCCTCTTCCACCAATAATAGCCGGAGAGTCGCGCTATCCCATAGGTTGTCTGTGTAACGATAACACCCAACAGCAAATAAGCCGTCTGTTGGCAATCGCGTGCATGTATTATTAAATTCGACTCGATTTAATCCACGTCACATGTCTCTATAGGCACTCGATATGATTCACGACATCCGGGAAGCTTTCTTTCAACGCCTTGGTGACTTGAGTTGGATGGATGAAGAAACTAGAGCTGTTGCGAAGGATAAAGTAGGTAAATTTCGCATCAAAGGGGTTGGTGCAATATTTTCTAGAGACTGTATTGGACATAGAATACAGGACTATCATGTAAATTCCATTCCCAACCATGGTTTCAGTCAGGTCAATTTATTGTATCGCACCATTGTAGACAGTAAGGTATAACAGTCTATTGAAAATATGACCAAACTTGAGCACTATGTAAGTTTTAAAAGTGATTTTGAATTTGAAAACTACTTACATAAAGTTAAAAACAACTCGCACCAGGTTATGCTGTCTAGACTGTGGCTGAGTAGTCATGATTTGACTATTGAAACTGGTCGCTACAATGCTATTGATCGTGTTAATAGACTATGTAAATGTTGCAATAATAACGCTATTGAATCAGAATACCATTTTATATTGATGTGTCCGATGTACAATGGAATAAAATTAAAAGATTTAGGCAGAATAAGTTGGCCTACCTTGAATAAATATGTTACTCTTATGAAAAGTAAGAATAGTAAAATATTAATAACACCAGTATCAAGACGCATCTCCAATAATGGCCATGAACTTGAAGATTGGCAAAATCATGCAATGTGTGGTTTTCATAAATATTTGATGCACCAAAAACTATCTCAAACACTATCATTTCTCGAAAACCGTCTAAGGTTTTGCTTTCAAACTTCATCCCCGCCATGACAAAGACCTTGGACATGAATGCATTTATTGCGGTGGACCATCGCTTATACCGTTGGAGCCGTGGTCTTCATCATTAATTAGTGATGTATGGGACCCAATAAAACCCTAGGCCAGAAGTGATATGAACGTCTACCGCTTGGATTTAATATTTAAATATTACATCATTAGTTTATACAAATTTATTTTAGCTCGATTGCGAAACAAGTTCTTACAACTTATATTAATCACGCTCGATACCTCATTCCTGATGGAATCCATCGCCACGAGGGAGAGAGAAGAAGCAACGTGGAATTTAAATTCCTTGCCTATGGGCACAATCGAACGGATCCGGCTGGGGCTCGAACACCATACATTTCGCATTTAATCGAGCGCACTACTACAGCGCTATCACAAAAGCTTAGAGTTGTCTTCCTGTTTCAAATTACGGTCAGAATTTCTAATTTCAAGTGTAAACTTGAAAAATCAATTCCTACCATTGCCAACTTGTATTACTACTTAAAAATAAGGGAACATATTGAATATCATATAGCTGTTATGAAAGACAAGGTTTCATAACGTCGTAGTCGTCCGTCGTCGTCGTCGTTGTTGTTGTTGTTAATAAATATCTATAGGTTTTCATATTTACGATATAATGCCTAATGATTGTTTGTCAATAGGCTGTCCATATCAGGGAGAAGATTGGCTATGACGACTTTATACTCAATGATACAGCACTCAACGACTACTATAGAGAAGTGAGTATCGTTGATGAGCGTGGTAGAGCCGAGACTAATGTTGATAAAACTGTTCATACAACCAATTAGCTTTCACATGCTTGACATTACCCGGGTGCGTTCCTTTACAAAATGTGCGTGAGTGTTGTCTGGCCTGTGATGAGCAGGCTTTAGACAGATCTGTTAAAACATGACTCTACTTTTAGACAGATCTGGCAAAATCATGACTTTGCTTTAGACAGAGTGGACGAAACAATTAGAAAAGCCTCACATGTGGTATATTCGAACAGATTGTTTTAAACATATCACATATTTTCACATTAACACTTAAAATTCCGAATCAATTGGAAGGAATGTGCAAACAACATAGATCCAGATCAACCGGGCGTAGCGCCGCATCTAATCAGGATCTATGTTTTTTGCTATCCAATCACGTGTTGTAGCTCCACTATCCGAATAGCAAACAGTATAGAGTCTGATTAAGATAGCACGTGTTGTGACGTCTGACGTGTTGTGCCGTCTAATCTGTCACTATAGATGTTCTTTGCAAATGTATGCATATTTCTATTTGAATTGGTACATTAACGTTAATGGGAAGACAATACACACAATGATTTGAAAGAAGTCTCAACAAAATTATAAGCTGTTAAAAACATAAATATAAAGATGCTTTGTATAGTGACGTCATGATAATTTAGTGACGTCATGACAATTTGCGCTGACAGTTGGTGCTAAATTGAAAGTAGCAGCGCTATTTTGTGCAAAAATATGATTACAATCCAATATATAATGTAATGAAAAGGATATAACACTCGTGGTGATTTCATACCATATTTTATGAATATATATATACACCACTTATAAAATATGGTATGAAATCACCACGCATATATATACACCACTCATAAAATATGGTATGAAATCACCACGCAATATATACACCACTCATAAAATATGGTATGAAATCACCACGCATATATATACCACTCATAAAATATGGTATGAAATCACCACGCATATATATACACCACTTATAAAATATGGTATGAAATCACCACGCATATATATACCACTTATAAAATATGGTATGAAATCACCACGCATATATATACCACTTATAAAATATGGTATGAAATCACCACGCATATATATACACCACTCATAAAATATGGTATGAAATCACCAGCATATATATACACGACTCATAAAATATGGTATGAAATCACCACGCATATATATACACCACTCATAAAATATAGTATGAAATCACCAGCATATATATACACCACTCATAAAATATGGTATGAAATCACCACGCATATATATACACCACTCATAAAATATGGTATGAAATCACCACTCATATATACACCACTCATAAAATATGGTATGAAATCACCACTCATATATATACACCACTCATAAAATATGGTATGAAATCACCACGCATATATATACACCACTCATAAAATATGGTATGAAATCACCACTCATATATATACACCACTCATAAAATATGGTATGAAATCACCACGCATATATATACACCACTCATAAAATATGGTATGAAATCACCACTCATATATATACCACTCATAAAATATGGTATGAAATCACCACTCATATATATACACCACTCATAAAATATGGTATGAAATCACCACGCATATATATACACCACTCATAAAATATGGTATGAAATCACCACTCATATATATACACCACTCATAAAATATGTATGAAATCACCACGCATATATACACCACTCATAAAATATGGTATGAAATCACCACTCATATATATACACCACTCATAAAATATGGTATGAAATCACCACTCATATATATACCACTCATAAAATATGGTATGAAATCACCACTCATATATATACACCACTCATAAAATATGGTATGAAATCACCACTCATATATATACACCACTCATAAAATATGGTATGAAATCACCACGCATATATATACCACTTATAAAATATGGTATGAAATCACCACGCATATATATACCACTTATAAAATATGGTATGAAATCACCACTCATATATATACCACTTATAAAATATGGTATGAAATCACCACGCATATATATACCACTTATAAAATATGGTATGAAATCACCACGCATATATATACCACTTATAAAATATGGTATGAAATCACCACGCATATATATACCACTTATAAAATATGGTATGAAATCACCACGCATATATATACCACTCATAAAATATGGTATGAAATCACCACGCATATATATACCACTTATAAAATATGGTATGAAATCACCACTCATATATATACCACTCATAAAATATGGTATGAAATCACCACGCATATATATACACCACTTATAAAATATGGTATGAAATCACCACTCATAATATACACCACTCATAAAATATGGTATGAAATCACCACGCATATATATACACCACTCATAAAATATGGTATGAAATCACCACGCATATATAACCACTCATAAAATATAGTATGAAATCACCAGCATATATATACACCACTCATAAAATATGGTATGAAATCACCAGCATATATATACACCCTCATAAAATATGGTATGAAATCACCACGCATATATATACACCACTCATAAAATATGGTATGAAATCACCACGCATATATACACCACTCATAAAATATGGTATGAAATCACCACGCATATATACACCACTCATAAAATATGGTATGAAATCACCACGCATATATATACACCACTCATAAAATATGGTATGAAATCACCACGCATATATATACACCACTCATAAAATATGGTATGAAATCACCACGCATATATATACACCACTCATAAAATATGGTATGAAATCACCACGCATATATATACACCACTCATAAAATATGGTATGAAATCACCACGCATATATATACACCACTCATAAAATATGGTATGAAATCACCACGCATATATATACACCACTCATAAAATAT
>CM026401.1:12196200-12208700 GCA_014843695.1 Archivesica marissinica | reverse complement strand
TCAACAAAGGTAGATACTACAGTAAATATCAACCAATGTAAATATTACTTTAGATATCAACAAAGGTAAATATTACTTTAGATATCAACAAAGGTAAATATTATTTTAGATATCAACAAAGGTAGATACTACAGTACATATCAACCAATGTAAATATTACTTTAGATATCAACAAAGGTAAATATTATTTTAGATATCAACAAAGTTAGATACTACAGTAAATATCAACCAATGTAAATATTACTTTAGATATCAACCAAGGTAAATATTACTTTAGATATCAACAAAGGTAGATACTACAGTAAATATCAACAAAGGTAAATATTAGCAAAGGTAAAATTGTAAAACAAATATCAGGGACGTAGCGCATGTATACGCAGGTGCGTAGCACTGCGGAATACATTTTTTAATTATGCAATATATTATTATTATGTAAATATGTGTATGCTGTGTACTCTATTTGTGTAACTAGGGCTAGGCTGTCCCATCACCGCAGTGGTTAGTGCGCTTGCTGCTCACAAATGCAACCCGGGTGCGACCCTCGGACAGGGAAGTATGTGAGATGGTACGGTGGTCGCCAGATCGGACATGTGGGTTTTTTCCGGGTAATCCGGTTTCCTCCCACACGAATGACCACAGTTACTCTGTCATCTGCGCCAACGAGAGTGATTAATATAAGTTGTTAAAACTTGGTTCGCAATCGTTGTATGAGTTAAAGTTAAAGTTAAAGTTAAACTGAATCATGCAGATGTATACGTCTTGAAATATATACTCGTGAAATAATCTCCGACCAACCAGGTTCTGTGTGGGGAAATGCGCACACCTCATACGTCCCTGAATATCAACGATGCAATTACATTCATTAAGTTCATTAGTATTTACAACCAAATTCCAATCAAATGAAGACAAAAACTAAATTACAACCAAATCCCAACCCTATAAATAGAAAACCAAATTCGAACCCTATAAATAGAAAACCAAATTCGAACCCTATAAATAGAAAACCAAATTCGAACCAAGTAAATAGAAAACCAAATTCGAACCCTATAAATAGAAAACCAATCCCAACCAAATGAAAACAGACGAATCTATAGACCAGTGGTAACACGCTGGACTGAATTACAATGACTAATCTCTTCAGGAGGCGTCGTTCATATGGGCAACCGGTAGCGACGATAAATAAACGTAAAACACACACTGAAATAAAAAAACAAATTCCAACAAAATGAAATAAAAAAAACAAATTCCAACCAAATCAGTGAGAAAGAAAATGCCATCTTCCGCTGTGTTAACTCTTTCAACGCCGAATAAACAATGATCCAGATCAGCCGTAACGTCGCGTGTGATCAGGATCTATATTGTTTGCTATTCGGACAGGTGTTTCAGCTCCACTGTCTGAAGAGCAATCCGCATATAGCCTGATCAGATGGCACGTTCTGTTCTGTCTGACCGTGTTCTCTGCTTTTTGCAAAGTCGCGTTTATACGACATTGGCGGTGAAAGAGTTATAACGGTGAAATATAACATTTCTTTTCACTGAGACAATTAACTCAACCATTCACTGGAAAGCAGAACAAAATGTAAAACATTATATAAATCGTGACAAATTTTTCCGACGGATCTGTAAGCCCAGTCGTTAACACTTGGATCGCAAGTTCGACCACCGTCTGACCCGAATAAAAGTAACAGTCTTTCGTTACCAAATATTCCGACGACTGACTGGGTATTTGTAACTTCAGATCGATGAATTATGGCAGCATTGGATTCCTAATTGGTCACGAGATAACCCACGGCTTCGATGACATCGGTTTGTATCACTCTGTTATTAGTGAATAAGATAACAGCTATGTATGTTCCTTTAATGTCAAACCCCTCCCGGGGACTTAGACATGTTTTCCTGGGCAGGCTTAGCCGACCTAAGCGATTAACCAGTACTAAGCAATGTGTGTGAGGTACCTTGCTCAATGGCACTACATACGTCGCCTGGTCGAGTATCGAACCCGGGACCGTTCGATTCCAAATCCGACGCTCTACAACTGGACAACGGACGCCACATATGCCTGTATACTTGGCGGCATTAAAAACGCAACATTTTATAATTTTATTTTCTATATGCATACTCTATATTGCAAATATTTGATGATGATGATTGATGATGATGGTGATGATCATGGTGGTGATGATGGTGGTGGTGATGATGGTGGTGGTGATGATGGTGGTGGTGATGATAATGATTATGATGATGATGATCATGGTGGTGATATGATGATGATGATGATGATGGTGGATGATGATATGATGATGATATGATGATGGATGATGATATCATGATGATGATGATGATGATGATGATGGATGATGATGATGGTGGTGATGATGATGATGATGATGATATGATGATGATATCATGATGATGATGGTGGTGATGATGATGATGATGATGATATGATGATGATATGATGATGATGATGATGGTGGTGGTGATGATGATGATATCATCATGATGATGATGATGATGATGATGATGTTTATTTCTAGGTAGGAAGTATGACAAGGAAGGCAACCTCAGGCAATGGTGGAGTGACAGTGCTATCCAGAGGTTTAAAAACGAAACAAAATGTCTCGTCGATCAATACAACCAATATGTTATGCCCCTAGCTAAAATAAACGTAAGTTTTCAGCAGGATCCGTTTAATTGATCTATATTATTATTAGTATTATTATTATTATATATGCATGTCCAGCGAGACAAAATGACATGATTGTCCCATTTTTCTGCCAACACTTTTAATAAAAATGCGAATTATGTCGTCTTAATTTCTTTGTGTGGAACGAAGGAAATGAGAGAGGGACGAACGAGAGAGAGATAGAGAGATAGAGAGATAGAGAGAGGGGGGGCAAAACAGAGCGGTCTCGTGTCGGTGCACGTAACACCATGCACGTAAAAGAACCAGATGCGGCTCTGTAATGGGTCTCTGTCTGTATCATTGCACTATCCTCCAACAATCAAAAATGACTAATCTCTTTATGAGGTGTCGCTCATATGGGCAACCGGTAGCGACGATAAATAAACGTAAAACACAACACACACGTCAGTGTTATTTTTAATATACGCCAACGTGGCCGTATCACGGAGACGTTGGTGTGTTGACATTTAACGCTACATGTATCTAACATTTAGTAATAAGAAACATTTAGTATACATGTATCTAACATTTAGTTCTAAGAAACATTTAGTATACATGTATCTAACATTTAGTTCTAAGAAATATTTAGCATACATGTATATATTACTGTTCAGTGTTTCCCGTAATCAGCTTTCATTACTCCATTTCAGATAGACGGTGATTACACACAAAGTGAAAACATTGCAGATAACGGGGGACTACAGCAAGGTTATAAGGTAAGTTTGTCACAGAAAACATTGCAGATAACGGGGGACTGCAGCAAGGTTATAAGGTAAGTTTGTCACAGAAAACATTGCAGATAACGGGGGACTGCAGCAAGGTTATAAGGTAAGTTTGTCACAGAAAACATTGCAGATAACGGGGGACTGCAGCAAGGTTATAAGGTAAGTTTGTCACAGAAAACATTGCAGATAACGGGGGACTGCAGCAAGGTTATAAGGTAAGTTTGTCACAGAAAACATTGCAGATAACGGGGGACTGCAGCAAGGTTATAAGGTAAGTTTGTCACAGAAAACATTGCAGATAACGGGGGACTGCAGCAAGGTTATAAGGTAAGTTTGTCACAGAAAACATTGCAGATAACGGGGGACTGCAGCAAGGTTATAAGGTAAGTTTGTCACAGAAAACATTGCAGATAACGGGGGACTGCAGCAAGGTTATAAGGTAAGTTTGTCACAGAAAACATTGCAGATAACGGGGGACTGCAGCAAGGTTATAAGGTAAGTTTGTCACAGAAAACATTGCAGATAACTGGGGACTGCAGCAAGGTTATAAGGTAAGTTTGACACAGAAAACATTGCAAATAACGGGGGACTGTAGCAAGGTTATATGGTAAGTTTGTCACAGAAAACATTGCCGATAACGGGGGACTGCAGCAAGGTTATAAGGTAAGTTTGATACATAATCTGCAGCTGGTGGAGTTGTTGAGGTGGTTGATTTCAAAGTTATTGCCACTCATCGCACTAGGTTCGTATCCCACATCAAACTAAGTGGTTCTACCTGGGTGCCCATCGTGCCTGCCATACTACTCACAGAAGCACCTGGTTGGATCTATGACAGCTGGACGCACAATATAATTGGTTTCATTAACCTATATTTGCTTACAATCATAACTAAGATCAAAATTCATCAAATTTAGACTTAAATACATCAGAATTTACCACATTCGAACTTTAAAATAATCCTTAATTCACGAAGGCTCAAGCCTCAGTGATGTTGTTGATTAGTTTTAGTAATGTTGAGCGTTGATTTGTGGACATGTCTACTTCTAAATGAATGTGGTTTTGTTTGTACGCTGTGTGTTTTTTGCTCCGGTGTTTAAAGTCGCCCCCAACAGCTTAGGTCATACGACGACTCACCAGCAAATTAATTACTGGTTGAGGAAGATCCCGGATGGCCAGGCGAGCAGTATTGCAGACACGGACGGAAACCCGGATGGAACCACCGACCTACCGCAAGCCAGCTGGAAAACCTCCTAAACAAGAACGAGTTCGACACCCCCAAGTTGGATTCGACCTAGTGCGGTGAATGCAATGACCGTAACCACTCATCCAAGGGAAGCAACTAGAAATATAAATGTGATGTTAATTAGAAAAGACTATGTGGAAGGAAATTATGTGTGTGAGTGTTTTACGTTGATCATCGTCGCTACCGGTTGCCAATATGAGCGACGCCTCCTGAAGAGATTAGTCATTTTAAAGTTTTGGAGGATAGTGCAATCCATTCCAGAGTCTTTGCTGGTTCTTTTACGTGCACGATGTACAGCAACGATACGAGACCTCGGTTTAAAGTCCCATCTGAAAGACTGTTAATTGTATTAGGGTCAGACGGGGGATCGAACTTGTGATCCCCGGAGAGAGAGAAAGAGAAAGAAAACTATACCGAGGCATCTTGTCTTTATAGGCTTATACAAACTGGCAAAAACGAAGCAAGATAAAGGAGCCGCGATTACCAGGTGTGGACTTCACACACAACCAACTGTTCTTCATAAACTTTGCTCAGGTAGTATACATTTTATACATATGAAATTTTCAAAAATGTTTTTTCCCCCCAGAATTATGTTTTTTAGTCATTTCCTTAAGCGATTTTCAACATTTAAGGTAATTCCGTTAGATTATTAAAATTTTGTTCTAAAAATGAATTTTAAACTTATATGCATAGCGCGAACGTTGTCGTTTTCGAGACGTAACTTTAGACGTCATTTCTTGAAGTAACGTCATCGACCCAGTGGGTTCCTTTTGGTAAATCTCATCACATAATTATATGTATATCCGATTAGCGCAGTGGTTAGCGCGCTCGCTTCTCACTAATACAACCCAGGTTCGATCCTCGGACCGGGAAGTATGTGAGATGGTACGGTGGTCGCCAGATCGGACATGTGGATTTTCTCCGAATACTCCGGTTTCCTCCCACACGAATGACCACATGTACGCTTTCATCCGCGCCAACGAGAATAATTAATATAAGTTTTAGTACTTGCTTCGCAATCGTTGTAAAATAAATAAAGTTTAAAATCAATTACCATTACAACCATTACACATACACATTACAGTGTGGCATCCGTGGTCCAGTGATAGAGTGTCGGATTTGGAATCCATCGAATCCCGGTTCGATCCTCGGTCAGGCCACGTATGTAGTGCCATTGAGCAAGGCAACTCACACACATTGCTTAGTACTGGTTAACCACTTAGGTTGGCTAAGCCTACCCAGGAAAACATGTCTACGTCCTCGTAAGGGGTTTGACATTAATGGAACATACATACATACATATTACAGATTCTAAACCATTCTCATTTCTCCTTAGATGTTATAATTTCGAGTCCAATATATGATCAAATATATGTATATACAGATGATAAGTGTATGTTTTTATATTTGCATTCGATGAATAGAGTTGGTGCGGAGTCGCCACAAAACAGTATGAAGTTGACCAGGTGAACACAGATTCTCACAGTCCCGGTAGATTTAGGTATGTTCGCAGTTAATTTGTCATTAGTTTTAAATCATGACGTCACTGAATGACTTTTACGAGCATCGCTGCCACTAACGGTGCTTTAAGAGATTACAGGCGATGTATTATCTGTTGATCGTAATGTTGTTGTCTCTCTCCTGACACATCCGGATTTCTATCACAACACATGTTCTGATCCGGAAGTCCATCTGCGCATGATTCACCGGAAGTGCAGCGTCTCTTTCTAGTTTTGTTGTAATATTTGGCAGTGCTTGCTCGCGATTATTTGACAACTAAGCTGGGTCCAGACGCATTCCCATGTGTGTGTTTTAACACAACAAACCCAGTGCACTACAACCCATTACTAGACAAGTCATGCCCCTAGCACCCCCACAACAACACACGTGATACGCACACACATACACACAATACAAATACCCCTCCCAACAAAAATGTGTTGCATACAAAGTTAACACAATTTCAAATTTCCAATACTGAACTGAATTATTTGAAGTGCGATTTTCATATTTTTACACTATTCGGCTCACATTTATGTAGTCCAGTGGTAAAGGGCCAGTCATTTCCGACTTATGAGACACCTCTTTTTATCAGTACTTCCCGAATACTATGCTTGTATGCCAAGCGCCAGGCTGGTAGGCAATCGGTAACCATTATTTAACTAGCTGGCGGCTCACCAACCGGCCATATCAGAACGAACCCCTGACGAGATTCGAACCTTCGACCTCCCGCTTCGTAGGCGGACGCCTTAACCACTGTGCCACGGAGACGGTATATGTATACCAAATATGTATCAACTATCAACACACTTGGTTGTGTTCAATCACATATTGTTCTAATTTACCAGCATGTTCTAGCGGCTTGGCTCTTATTGAGTTTCTAAGAATTGTCCGTCCTGACTAATAGCTGGATAATTGTTGGATGGAACTTGACTATATTTGGTACGAAACTGTATTCCGTGTTGGCTTGTGTGCTAAGAAATAAGCCCTCAACTCATTTAGTTAGTACAGAGACATTGCTCGTGCATTTCTAAAGATAACAAGAAAAACTGTTACATATAAATATGTAATAGAATTACGATTTAAAATTCACTCTGCATAATACACGCTCGGATAGTGCATTGAGTGAATGTATATACATTACTAGTATAAAGTGAATAATTTAATAATTAAATGCAGACATTGTTGACAATAACATGAAACCCTGTCCAACATAATAGTAAATACCACATCCACAACCGCGAATCATATGGGAACCGAATAATTATTGTTGCAGAATTTCAACTACGTAAATAGGTTGACCTGACCATTTCTGGAGTCCAGCTCAAGTCTGTATTCCTATGCGCACACCAGTGAAAGCTTGGGACTAGTTCCCGAAAACAATTAAACAATATTAATACCTACAATATGAATACATAGCAGTAATTCTCATCACATAAATTCCCATTCGTCCAGAAAATATTGCCACAGTGTGATTTGTCATTGTTTATATCTAATAGACTACTTCTTATATCTAGGCTATTTCGACATAAGATTATATCTAAAATAAGTGCTGCAGTCGCCAATGCTTCCTAGCTAACTTGAACTTATATTCTGTAACTTGAACTTATATTCTGTAA
Organism: Archivesica marissinica; assembly: GCA_014843695.1. Lineage (NCBI taxonomy): Eukaryota > Metazoa > Mollusca > Bivalvia > Venerida > Vesicomyidae > Archivesica > Archivesica marissinica. The sequence continues at coordinate 12,200,927 of CM026401.1, read as the reverse complement.
CTTGAACTTATCTTCTGTAACTTGAACTTATATTCTGTAACTTGAACTTATATTCTGTAACTTGAACTTATATTATGTAACTTGAACTTATCTTCTGTAACTTGAACTTATCTTCTGTTTCAGAATCATTGGATCTTTGCAGAACTCTGAAGAGTTTTCAGAGGTGTTTAAATGCCCCGCTGGCAGCTATATGAACCCTCGACACAAATGTCACGTATGGTGATTCAAACCTGTGGGTTATAACGTGACAAACAAAGATATAATAAGTGTTACGTGACGTATTCACGCCTCGGGAATATATAGGAACAAACACATCACGAATATGTGCTACGTGACTTGTTCACGCGTACGAATTATATAGAAAGAAAATAAATCAATGATATTTATTACGTGATGATTTCTTGTCTATAGATTATATATAATATGGTAACGAAAAATTCGTTATGTGTGTTACATGGTGTACTTAAACCTCGGAATTATATAGAAACAAACAATTGGTGACTATTTGCTACGTGAAGTGTTCAGGTCTAGTGTTTAGTGAGTATATAGGAACAAACAATTGGTGAATAAGTATGTGTTCTCACTTAGGGATTATATAGAGACAAACAAATAACGAATATGTGTTACATTACGCGTACACGTCTATGGATGATAGAGTAACAAACAATTGGTTACTATGTACGTGTTCACGCCTAGTGATTGCATAGTAACGAACAAATATGCTATCGTTTTATAGTTTAATATGCGTTACATTTCAAGCTTGGAGATTATATAGTAACGTAATAAATATACGTTACATTTCAAGCTTGGACAAGTTTGAAGATTATATAGTAACGTAATGAATATGCGTTACTTTCTAAGCTTGGAGATTATATAGTAGCGTAATAAATATGCGTTACATTTCAAGCTTGGAGGTTATATAGTAACATAATAAATATGCGTTACAGTTCAAGCTTGGAGATTATATAGTAACGTAATAAATATGCGTTACATTTCAAGTTTGAAGATTATATAGTAACGTAATGAATATGCGTTACTTTCTAAGCTTGGAGATTATATAGTAGCGTAATAAATATGCGTTACATTTCAAGCTTGGAGGTTATATAGTAACGTAATAAATATGCGTTACATTTCACGCTTGGAGATTATATCGTAACGTAATAAATATGCGTTACATTTCAAGCTTGGAGATTATATAGTAACGTAATAAATATGCGTTACATTTCAAGCTTGGAGATTACATAGTAACGTAATAAAAATGCGTTACATTTCAAGCTTGGAGATTATATAGTAACGTAATAAATATGCGTTACATGTGTTACATGACGAATAGATGATTACCCAGAGAAAACCAACCTGTCCGATCTGGTGACCACCGTACCATCTCACATACTACCCGGTCCGAGGAACGAACCCGGGTTGCAATGGTAAGAAGCGAGCGCGCTAAACCACTACCCTAATCGGACAGACATGTGTGTGATATAAATTCACACATGCATTAAATGCGGTGGCGACTTTAAATAAATTTAATAGTAAGTCAGCAATGTATAAACGAAATATGATAAGAATGACTTCGTTCAAAGTAATCCTTATGAAATAGAGTTAATTAATATGTAATCGTAACGTATTTTGTTATGTATATATATTTATGAATCCATATGAATTTGTGCTTTAATCGTATTTTGTTTTACAGTTAAATAATTAAAAGCAGCATTACATCGTAATAAAGGATGTTTTGGGTAAAATATAAATACTAATGTGTGTGACTGTGTTTACAAAACTCGAAATAGTCGCTCAGAAACGATAAAATTCCAATAAATTTAAACCGTCGTATACGCGAATTTGTTTATCAACACACGAAATTTAAACACGCACAGCGCGCATGCGTCAAACAACAGGATGTAGAAAACAACGTATATATTTTGAACATGAAATACTATCTATCTATCTATCTTCCTCTAATGTCTAACCCCTCGTGGTGATGTAGAAATGTCCCTAAAAGACTTAGCTAACAGAGGTATGAATCAACATATCAAGTAATTTAATTAAAAAGACAACGTGGGACAATGGGGACGATGCATACCGAATGTAAACAAGTGCGGACGATGCGTTCCGGTTGTAAACAAGTGCGTGACAGATCGACTCGGAAAGTCCTACTTTCGGTTTCGAGTTTGTTTTATCGCAAAAAAAACAGTGTTTACCAAATGAACATAAGCATACAAAGTATAATGTTAGAATGTGTAGCAGCATTGCTACCCATATGGGTAAAATATGAATTTTTCAAATGTCTTTTATTTCATACGATGTAATGCTGCTGATATTTTATTAACAAGATGTAAGTATTACATGTACAACATCTCTGTATTCTGTACATATATATATACAGACTACATCCGCTATGTCGAATTCCGTTGGACCGAGCAAAATACTTCGACATAACCGAAGTTTGACTTAATGAAATTCTATATAAACGGAGCCAGTTATATGTACAATGATAGTGTCTGAAACGGGACTTTGATCTGACTTCGAGATAATTTGAGAATTTGACATAATCGACTTTGACATAACAGAGGTCGACTGTATGTCAATACAAAACATGACAATTTAAAGAAACGCTGTCTGACCACAAGTTCTAGCAACATTAGTTATGGCCCTTTCTTCAATCGACTGACCAAGTGCCACTTGACCATCATGTTGTGTAACTTGAAACAGCTGATTTGGAACATCCGTCAAAAATTATTCTGGAAGTCGTGATAGCGCAGTGGATGTGCGATTGCTTCGGAGTATAGTGGATGCGCGTTCGCTTCAGGTGTGAAAGGTTCGGAGTTCGAGCCCCGCTTGAGCCGTTATGATTGTGCCCTTTGGCAAGGCATTTAAATTCCACGTAGGCCTAATCATGAATTATATACAGTAAATCCGGCCCAATAGGCCTAATATACATATTTATATGTTACTTGCAATAGATATTTGTATATAGATAATTATATAATGTACTGTAGTGTATTGTAGGCCTATGCTGTTCTATTGTAAGTATAGCATACCGTGTAGTCGAGGCCTCCGTGGCTGAGTAGTTGAAGACTGCAAATGACTTCACTCACCACTATTGGTTCAAATCCTACTTAGGCTGTCGAATTATTTCAAGTGACGAAGCTATGTGGCTTACTTGCGGAAGGTCGGTGGTTCTACCTGCACGTCCGTGCATGGAATACTGCTCGCAATGGTGTACTGGGTCTTCATATGAGTCGCCATATGACCTAAGCTATTGGTGAGACTTTAACATCCCCACCCCACCCACCCCCAAAACACCCATACACATAAAAAGAAATCACAGACGGATCAGTAGTCAAGTGGTTAACACAAACAACATAGATCCAGATCAGCCGCAGCGTATCTCCACGTCTGATCAGGATCTATGTTGCTTGCTACTCAGACAAGTGATTTAGCTCCACTCTCCGATTAGCAAACAGCATAGAGCCTGATCAGACGACACGTTATGTGCCGTCTGTTCTGGCTCTATGCTGCTTGCAAACGCGACTTTAGCCGTGATTGGCAGGTTACGGGTTAATTCATATCTAGTTTTCCTTTTGATTGTAAGTCACGTACCTATATTTCACTAAAACATATACATGTATACATGTATACATGCCTACCAACAAACACCCAACTTCATAACTGAACAATGTATATATATCTGCATGGAATATGTTCCAGTGCTAACAAATCGTCCACAACTGTCTGTGTACCCGGATATAACATTGTCCCAGCTTACAGCATAGAAATATCCGCCCACATGAAACTAGACATAGAGCTTCAACATCCCCACGTGACCTTACAGTCCGTAGAAAAGATCGTATGTTTGAAATATTCATGCGATTTGTACCGTTTTCAATAAAATGTTTAGTTATTAACTGTTTTTGACATTCATTTACGCCATTTCATATAGAAAATTTCCTAGAAATAACTAAGTTCCCGTTGGTCGGTTTTATGGCGTGTTGTCCCGTTTACAGATATTTTAAGCAAGTGGTCATGCTATTGAACGATGCCATTCCAGTATATATAATATACACCACAACAATTCACACTCAAAATTACATATTAGATAAACTCCTTATATCGTTGTTACTGTTGTTGACTTATTTTATTGCTCGATTCGTTTTACATAAAAACAAGTGGATACACAATACGACACATTAAATAACGACAAACGGGTCAGGCCACACGTTTTAGCAACCTTAGTTAACGCCCTTCCCGTTACTGACATGTGGAAGTCGTGATAGCGCAGTGGATGTGCGTTCGCTTCAGGTGCGAAAGGTCCAGAGTTCCAGCCCCGCTGGAGCTGTTACGATTGTGCCCTTGGGCAAGGCATTTAAATTCCACGTTGCCTCTTCTCTCTCCCTCGTGGCGATGGATTCCATCAGGAATAAGGTCTCGAGAGTGATTAATATAAGTTGAAATAACTTGTTTCGCAATCGAGCTAAAATAAATTTGTATAAATAAAAAACTAAAAAAAAACTGACATGGGCCGGGTGACATCTGTAGTAGGTATTTACGTTATTTATCGTCGCTACCGGTTGCCCATATGAGTAACGCCTCCTGAAGAGATTAGTCATTGTAAGTTTGGAGGATAGTGCAATGTTACAGACATAGCGCCATTCTAGTGTTAACCACTGGACAAACGATCCGCTAAACGTAAATGTGTGTTTACGTTTATTTATCGTCGCTACCGG
>CM026401.1:12123700-12191200 GCA_014843695.1 Archivesica marissinica | reverse complement strand
GACTGAGCGTCTCTCGGATATGCCCACAGCAACATACTAAGTATAAAACACAATGAAGTATGTAAATTTATTCAGGGAATAAAGTGTTAATGGAGATACATGGGCCCTTGCAAATCCATACCAAACTCCATCATTTTATTAAGTCAATACATTTTAATATAACGCAGACCTGGTGGCACCATACAATGCATCGATACAATAATCCTAATTTTTAAATATGTTAACAATTCTGCATATTGCCAAAGCACTATTGCCCAACAATTCTGCATATTGTCAAAGCACTATTGCCCAACAATTCTGCATATTGTCAAAGCACTATTGCCCAACAATTCTGTGTATTCCCAAAGCACTATTGCCCATCAATTCTGTGTATTTCCAAAGCACTATTGCCCAACAATTCTGTGTATTCCCAAAGCACTATTGCCCATCAATTCTGTGTATTTCCAAAGCACTATTGCCCAACAATTCTGTGTATTTCCAAAGCACTATTGCCCAACAATTCTGTGTATTCCCAAAGCACTATTGCCCAACAATTCTGTGTATTCCCAAAGCACTATTGCCCAACAATTCTGTGTATTCCAAAAGCACTATTGCCCAACAATTCTGCATATTACCAAAGCACTATTGCCCAACAATTCTGTGTATTCCCAAAGCACTATTGCCCAACAATTCTGTGTATTCCAAAAGCACAATTGCCCAACAATTATGTGTATTCCCAAAGCACAATTGCCCAACAATTCTGTGTATTCCAAAAGCACAATTGCCCAACAATTATGTGTATTCCCAAAGCACAATTGCCCAACAATTCTGTGTATTCCCAAAGCACAATTCCCCCACCTTGAAAATAGCAGCGACATCGATGGCAACGTCTGGTTTTACCACACCCAACATAGTTTAGGATATACGGCTCAAAACACGACAGAAACATTTGTAATGTAATCAAACTCGTCGGTAATTTAGCAATTGAACCAGTCTGTTCGGTATAATTTAGTAATGGAACAAGACTGGTAATTTAGTAATGGAACCAGACTGTTTGGTAATTTAGTAATGGAACCAGGCTGTTTGGTAATTTAGTAATGGAACCATACTGTTTGGTAATTTAGTAATGGAACCATACTGTTTGGTAACTTAGTAATGGAACCAGACTGTTTGGTAATTTAGTAATAGAACCAGACTGTTTGGTAATTTAGTAATAGAACCAGACTGTTTGGTAATTTAGTAATGGAACCAGACTGTTTGGTAATTTAGTAATGGAACCAGACTGTTTGGTAATTTAGTAATGGAACCAGACTATTTAGAGGTAATTTAGTAATGGAACCAGACTGTTTGGTAACTTAGTAATGGAACCAGGCTGTTTGGTAATTTAGTAATGGAACCAGACTGTTTGGTAATTTAGTAATGGAACCAGACTGTTTAGAGGTAACTTAGTAATGGAACCAGACTGTTTGGTAATTTAGTAATGGAACCAGACTGTTTAGAGGTAATTTAGTAATGGAACCAGGCTGTTTGGTAATGGAACCAGACTGTTTGGTAATTTAGTAATGGAACCAGACTGTTTGGTAATTTAGTAATGGAACCAGACTGTTTGGTAATTTAGTAATGGAACCAGACTATTTAGAGGTAATTTAGTAATGGAACCAGACTGTTTGGTAATTTAGTAATGGAACCAGACTGTTTGGTAATTTAGTAATAGAACCAGACTGTTTAGTAATTTAGTAATGGAACCAGACTGTTTGGTAATTTAGTAATGGAACCAGACTGTTTGGTAATTTAGTAATGGAACCAGACTGTTTGGTAATTTAGTAATGGAACCAGACTATTTAGAGGTAATTTAGTAATGGAACCAGACTGTTTGGTAATTTAGTAATGGAACCAGACTGTTTGGTAATTTAGTAATAGAACCAGACTGTTTAGTAATTTAGTAATGGAACCAGACTGTTTGGTAATTTAGTAATGGAACCAGACTGTTTGGTAATTTAGTAATGGAACCAGACTGTTTGGTAATTTAGTAATGGAACCAGACTATTTAGAGGTAATTTAGTAATGGAACCAGACTGTTTGGTAATTTATTAATGGAACCAGACTGTTTGGTAATTTATTAATGGAACCAGACTGTTTGGTAATTTATTAATGGAACCAGACTGTTTGGTAATTTATTAATGGAACCAGACTGTTTGGTAATTTATTAATGGAACCAGACTGTTTGGTAATTTATTAATGGAACCAGACTGTTTGGTAATTTATTAATGGAACCAGACTGTTTTCAAATTTAAACAAATATGACATCATTCAAAAGTTCACAGTCAGTAAATACAGCAAGTGCCCAAGTATTCCATGCTACCTTTATAATAATAATAATGTTAAAGACATTCCCCATCCTTATTTAGCAGTTCTTGTGTTTGTGTTTTACAAATCTATCTTAGCTTGATTCCAAAACAAGTTCTTACAACTTATATTAATCACTCTCGTGATCTCATTCCTGGTGGAATTAATCACCACGAGGGAGAGAAGGGGCATGTGGAATTTAAATACCTCCTAAGGGCACAATCGTAACCAACTTTAAAGTGGTCCCAGTACATAGCATATGTACTTATGTACAAGTACACACAAATAGGCCGTGGGATGTCTCTAGGGTATTTAAAAGGTACCAATAAAATTGGGATGTCTTTCAACACCTTGTAGGGTATAGAACAAGCACCCAAATATAGGTCGTGGGATGTCTTTCAACATTTTATAGGGTATAGAACAAGCACCCAAATATAGGTCGTGAGATGTCTTTTAAAATGTGTTTATGGATATAGAACAAGCACCCAAATATAGGTCGTGGGATGTCTTTTAAAATGTGTTTAGGGATATAGAACAAGCACCCAAATATAGGTCGTGGGATGTCTTTTAAAATGTGTTTAGGGATATAGAGCAAGCACCCAAATATAGGTCGTGGGATGTCTTTTAACATTTTATAGGGTATAGAACAAGCACCCAAATATAGGTCGTGGGATGTCTTTTAACATTTTATAGGGTATAGAACAAGCACCCAAATATAGGTCGTGGGATGTCTTTTAACATTTTATAGGGTATAGAACAAGCACCCAAATATAGGTCGTGGGATGTCTTTTAAAATGTGTTTAGGGATATGGAACAAGCACCCAAATATAGGTCGTGGGATGTCTTTTAAAATGTGTTTAGGGATATAGAACAAGCACCCAAATATAGGTTGTGGGATGTCTATTAACATTGTATAGGGTATAAAACAACTAACATATTAAAAAACAATCTAAATTTAATTATTACCTAACAAATGTAAATGTACACTACACGACATAACACCCATCTAACTACAGTAATATTATAACACAATATCATAATGTAATACAAGTATACATAGTACATGCAACAGTTTCTGTGTGTGAATTTGAACAAAGTATGGTAAAGTATAAACTTTATTTATTTTACAACTGTTGCCAAACAAGCTTTAACAACTTATATAATCACTTTTCGTTGGCGCGGATGAAAGCGTATATATGTGGTCCTTCATCTGGGTGGGATCCGGAGTATATGGAGAAAACTCAACTGTCCGTACTGGTTTCTAACGGACCATCTTGTATACTTACCTGTCCGAGGATTTGAACAGACTTGGTAGAAGTTATGAGAGACATTACTGGTTTTTCTATTACCTCCCTTGATAGATAAAGTCAGATTTATCCCTAAATGTATATTGGTCCTTTTAGTTGGAATCCTTTGTTTTTACTGCTGTCGTCTAAACAGATGTTGCGTTAGGATAAATGTAATTTTATCGAAATCATGTTAATTAATTGAACCAATTTTTACAGTAAGGTATCCATTGGACATGCTAAAGGATATATGTCGAGATTTAATAATTTCAAAATTATAAGAGGCGAATACGGATGAGAATGGAAAATATGTGGTGCAAAGGAAACAAAGATAAAAACAGAGGAAACCAATTAAGAGGACCAATATACTATTAGGAGTATTCAGGGGCAGTAACTGACTAATGTTTCTCATTGCACTGGATGCTACAGAACACGCAGTATGTATGTTCTAATGTACATTTATATGTGACGGCATACTGATGTACATATATAGGTGACGGAATACTGATGCACGTTTATAGATGACGGCATACTAATGTATATTTATATGTGACGGCATACTGATGTACATATATAGGTGACGGAATACTGATGCACGTTTATAGATGACGGAATACTGATGCACGTTTATAGATGACGGCATACTCATGTATATTTATAGGTGACGGCATACTGATGTACATTTATAGATGACGGCATACTGATGTACATTTATAGATGATGGCATACTGATGTACATTTATAGATGACGGCATACTGATGTACATTTATAGATGACGGCATACTGATGTATATTTATAGGTGACGGCATACTGATGTACATTTATAGATGACGGAATACTGATGCACGTTTATAGATGACGGCATACTGATGTACATTTATAGATGACGGCATACTGATGTATATTTATAGGTGACGGAATACTGATGTACATTTATAGATGACGGAATACTGATGCACGTTTATAGATGACGGCATACTGATGTACATTTATAGGCGATGGCATACTGATGTACATTAATAGGCGACGGCAAACTGATGCACGTTTATAGATGACGGCAAACTGATGTACATTTATAGGCACGTATATAGAACAGTATATGGAATATAATATATACACGACTATATGCAAACTGCACAGACATGCACCTGCAGAAGATGGGATGAAATGTCAGACAGACTGACAGACAGACAGACGGATGTTCTCGCAATGACCATTAGCTAATCATTCCTATTGTTCTCCTAGTCACGTAAATACCCAGTACGGACTGACAGACGGACAAAGTGACAACTACTGATCTCTTAAAAATTTTGTAGAGAAAGATAAAATAAAATACAACTACATACCACATGCCATTTAAACAAGACAAAAGAAATCTATTAAAAGCTACAGGCCAAAATAAACAATATAAAATAACAGTTTGCTATTTTTTCAGTCAATTTGTAGAATAGCACTAAAGTGTGTATTCAAATGAAAGACTTATGTTTTATATTGTAAAGTGAAGTAAAGTGTTTGTTTATTATAGTGTCACCCCTATTTAAAGGGCCAGTCATTTCTGACTTATGAGACACCTCTTTTTTTTATGAACATCAGTACTTCCCGAATCCTATGCTTGTATGCCAGGCGCCAGGCTGGTAGGCAATCGGTAACCATTATTTAACTAGCTGGCGGCTCACCAACCGGCCATATCAGAACGAACCCCTGACGAGATTCGAACCTTCGACCTCCCGCTCCGTAGGCGGACGCCTTAACCACTGGGCCACGGAGACGGTATTGTTTTGCCACCAAGTATGTACATGTACTCTGTGTAAAACGATCTAATTTCCATTCTTTATTTATCCACGCGTGTCGAGTCTTCAGCGGTAACATGTTTTCGCCTAATTGTAGGAATAGCAAGTCGAGAGAGATGAATGGTGCATATTCAGTCTCTGTGTGTGTTTTACGTTTATTTATCGCCGCTACCGGTTGCCCATATCAGCGACGCCTCCTGAAGAGATTAGTCATTTTAGACTTTTGGAGGATAGGGCAGTGACACAGACAGAGACCCATTCCAGAGTCTCCTCTGGTTCTTTTACGTGCACGATGTACAGCACCGACACGAGACCTCTCTAAAAGACTGTTAATGTATATTGGTTTGCCGTGTATGAACATTCAAAGTAGGAGTCTGTTATGTACTGCATTACTGGAAACCGGAAACACCGAGATACATATCCGGAAACGTCGGGATACATATCCGGAAACGTCGGGATACATATCCGGAAACGTCGGGATACATATCCGGAAACGTCGGGATACATATCCGGAAACGTCGGGATACATATCCGGAAACGTCGGGATACATATCTGGAAACGTCGGGATACATATCCGGTAACGTCGGGATACATATCCGGAAACATATCCCGAAACGTTGGGATATACATACATGTATGTACATGGGTTTACCATTTTAGTGTGTTCACTGTTTAATAATGTATTCATAGCATGCAAGTGAGCATTTTCCTCTTTGAGGCCCCAGAAGTGGGTACTAGTATAGAGACGAAATGTTAAATTAAAGGTTAACGATGACCTCAATTACTCGCATCTATTACAGGGGATTCTACGCTTAAAAATTCACCCCCCCCCCCCAGTGAAATTCGAACCTAAGGCGATTAGGTTCAAGTGATTTTTAACTCAATGACAGTAACCACTCAGCCATGCAGGGCCCTGCTGGGTAAAAAATGGGGCATAAATCAAGAGAAGATAATCTGACAAGAATATGCAGAAAGAATGTACATATCCACTTGATGTTCATATACCAAGTTTCATTGAATTCCAATGAAATCTGTACAAGTTCAACTGACAATTGCCTAATGCATACATGGACCGTAGGGAATAAAATTCTTTACAATAGGACACATCTAAAATGTCTAGAAATACATTCAGTTATATTTGTATGAGTCATAGTCTCAAGTTTTGTGGAAGTCGTGATAGCTCAGTGGTAGCGCGTTCGCTTCACGTGTGAAAGGCCCGGAGTTCGGAGCCCCGCTGGAGCCGTTACGATTGTGTCCTTAGGCAAGGCATTTAAATTGCACATGCCTCTTCTCTCTCCCTCGTGGCGATGGATTCCATCAGGAATGAGGTCTCGAGAGTGATTAGTATAAGTTATAAGAACTTGTTTCGCAATCGAGCTAAAATAAATTTGTATAAACTAAGTTTTGTGGAGATTGTAAAACAACCTCTATCGCATGAAAGTGCAGGCATGTCCTTCATATGGAAATACCCCACCCCCGGGTACTGGTACTCGGACTGCCTGTCCTACGCTTCAAACAGCTCTCCCACTGTAATATGCCCAGGGCTCAAACTAGACCCAATATTTGAATAGATTGAGTGCTTAACAATGGCCTTAGTGGACAATATTTTGTCTGAAAAATGTAAAAAAAAATTAAAAAATACATACATATTTTTTTTTTAGGGAGAAGTGGTGACCCCAGGGGGTGAAGTCAGGGTCCCAAGGACGACTACTTCGCCTATTTAGAATGAGCCATGAATGCCAGTATTGGTTTCTACATCATATTTATACAAATACAAACAAATCACATATGCCATACTTCATATGCCAGATGAATACAATAAAAATGTTTCATAAAAATATATAAACTTCCAAATATAACCCACATTACATAAACATTTATTTAAATGAACAAATATATGAGGGTTCATTCTAGGTCAGAATTTTTGGGAGAAGTGAGAAAGCGTGCGATCGCATCCGTAAATGATTTTATTTAATAAATGTCAACAATATATGGTAAAAATGCACAGTATGATTATTAAATACAACATTTGAATATAAGAAGTGCTTATTAATGAGCCAGTTACTGCCCAAAATTGTGTATGAAAATTGTAAAGAAAATGACAAATTTAAGAAAACATTTTTTTTAGCGAGAAGTGAGGTTATAATGGGCCAGTGTAACTTACTGCCCAAAATGTTGTATGAAAATTGTAAAAAAAAATGACAAATTTAAGAAAACATTTTTTTAGAGGATCCCTGAAATAATTTTGTATAAACTAATTGAAGTATACTATAAACTATATAAAAAAATTGTACGTAAACATTTCATATTTTATAACACATGTACATGTACATGGATTCCATATCATATAGTGTTTCTTTAACCAAACTTCACACAGCTCTCCATATTCTTATAAAAAGTTGAGCTAAAAGTGAAAGCATGTCAAAGGGCAAAGGGATACGCTTACACCTACTTATAAATGTATAACAACACAAATAACTACAAAAACAAATCCGTAGTAAAATAAAAACAAAAGCACCGCTAAATTGCTCGACTGACAAGTGTTTGACCTTGGAAAAAGGTCGAAGGTCAAGGTCACCATTTGCTTGTTAATGCAGAGCACTATAGTCTGTCCCACCAAAACGTGTCCCACCTAAACATGTTCCGCCTAAACATGTCCAACATAAACGTGTCAATCCTAACCGTAGATCATCAAATATTTGGAAGTCAATCATAAGTAAATTTCTTTAAAATTATACAACCACTGGAAGAAAAATACAGACTTTTATTCCATCACATTTTAAAGCCAAAATTGGTCATGTCTTTCCGTACGTCACATTACAGTCGTAACTATATGACATCGCTTAGCGCTACGGCCTATGAATAGAACAGAGGAAGAACTATTTTGCCATATGTACAGGCTGTTTGTATTATTTTGTCATACGTACAGGCTGTTTGTATTATATTGTCATACGTACAGGCTGTTTGCATTATTTTGTCATACGTACAGGCTGTTTGTATTATATTGCTAATTTTAAACTACAGGTTGATATAAATGTTAACACTTAGTTTCTTTTTCGGGTTTAAAGTCGCACAAACAGCTACGGTCATGCGGCAACTCTCCAGCTATTATTGGTGAAGGAAGACCCCGGGTGCCTCACCGAGCAGCATTGTATGTACGGACGGGCACCCAGGTAGAACCACCGGCCTACCACAAGCCAACTGGATAGCTTCCTCACATGCAATAATTCGACAGTCTCAGTTGGATTCGAACCTACAGCGGGGCAAGGTGACGGCAAGTGATTTGAAGTTAACGACTGTATCCATTCAGCCCCCCAAATGTTTACAGACATGAACTTTACAAACCTTCATATAACAGTTTAAGAGCAATAGTAGTAGAGTGGTGGTACCTATGCTCGGCGTATTCCTATGGTCGGCGTATTTTCCATTTTCATCCGTATTTAAAATATTTATATAGTTCTAGGCATATTTCGCTGACAGAGCTGAAGCATGGTTCAATAGCATTCCGTTGAGTGTATCGGTAGACTGATGCAACTGTCACGTGACTGGTCCAGCAGACGAATATAAACAAGCAAATAATTGGGAGAATATTTCCACCGAAACGGTGTATGACCAATTCGGGTAGCTATCCGAATTAAAAAAATCTACACCTAACCCGAATAATAGTTTCTATACCATTTCTGATTAAGACCAATAAGTGTTTTTATTCAATGCTGTACTATATCAAAATAAGATATTCAACAAGTTATGGTGGATAAATAAAAAATAACAAGTATGCCGTGCATTGGTGCCCTGAAGTCTTCAGTTCCCCATATAAACGGGTGTCGACCGACACCATTGCGATAACTGTATTGAGCAGCAAGGTCGTGATGAAGCTAAAAGCTAAATTTGTCAACAAGAGTGTTTTGAAAGTTGTTTTCACGACTTAAGAAAATAATAATATACGGCAAGTGCAATTAACATTATATGTGGGATTTACGCCGAGCATAGGTTCCACCACTCTATATAGATGTGAAAACTATTTCTAGTGTCCTAAACAGATACTAACCTTTTCAGAAGAATAGAAATTTTGTGCATAAATTTAATATTGTTTGTCGATTTATCACAAATTCATTCATAATTGACTGAAAAACGGAACTGGACATGAAAATAGTGCCAAATCACTGAGCTCATGTCATTTTGTTCTTTGACCCCCCCCCCCTCAAAGGTGAAGATGGAATTCATGTTATTTTGCTTTGATTTCACGTTGGATATAACCTTAAGCCCTGAGTATGAAAATCGTATCACTAATGCTATTTTAAAGTAAAAGTAGAGTACGAAAATAGTGTCATATTTGTAGATTCATTACAATGTAAGTTATGACATGAATCTATTTGTTACCGTGGAAACCACATAATCACAATTCACAACAGTCTTAACATTTCTTACATTTCTAAGTCTTAACCTTCTCCCTCATAGAAGCACCTCTTGACGCCATTACCAATACGACATACATTGACAATGCACTGCATGATAGCTAAATGGTTGTCGTTTGTATGCAGATATAATAGTATATTAACCTAAATCTCTATGTAGTCCCAGTAATATCTATGGAGGTGGGATAGATATGGCGACTACTTATCCACTGCATGATAGCTAAATGGCTGTCGTTTGTATGGAGATATAATAGTATATTAACCTAAATCTCTATGAAGTCCCAGTAATATCTATGGAGGTGGGATATATATGGCGACTACTTATCCACTGCATAATAGCTAAATGGCTGTCGTTTGTATGGAGATATAATAGTATATTAACCTAAATCTCTATGTAGTCCCAGTAATATCTATGGAGGTGAGATAGATATGGCGACTACTTATCCACTGCATGATAGCTAAATGGCTGTCGTTTGTATGGAGATATAATAGTATATTAACCTAAATCTCTATGTAGTCCCAGTAATATCTATGGAGGTGGGATAGATATGGTGACTACTTATCCACTGCATAATAGCTAAATGGCTGTCGTTTGTATGGAGATATAATAGTATATTAACCTAAATCTCTATGTAGTCCCAGTAATATCTATGGAGGTGGTATAGATATGGCGGCTACTTATCCACTGCATAATAGCTAAATGGCTGTCGTTTGTATGGAGATATAATAGTATATTAACCTAAATCTCTATGTAGTCCCAGTAATATCTATGGAGGTGGTATAGATATGGCGGCTACTTATCCACTGCATGATAGCTAAATGGCTGTCGTTTGTATGGAGATATAATAGTATAATAACCTAAATCTCATGTAGTCCCAGTAATATCTATGGAGGTGGGATAGATATGGCGACTACTTTTCCACTGCATGATAGCTAAATGGCTGTCATTTGTATGGAGATATAATAGTATATTAACATAAATCTCATGTAGTCCCAGTAATATCTATGGAGGTGGGATAGATATGGTGGCTACTTATCCACTGAATAATAGCTAAATGGCTGTCATTTGTATGGAGATATAATAGTATATTAACCTAAATCTCTATGAAGGAAACGGTTAATGCATCCTTTTCTACCACCCTGTACATGAAGGAAAGGGTTAATGCATCCTTTTCTACCACCCTGTACATGAAGGAAAGGGTTAATGCATCCTTTTCTACCACCCTGTACATGAAGGACAGGGTTAATGCATACTTTTCTACCACCCTGTACATGAAGGACAGGGTTAATGCATACTTTTCTACCACCCTGTACATGAAGGATAGGGTTAATGCATACTTTTCTACCACCCTGTACATGAAGGATAGGGTTAATGCATACTTTTCTACCACCCTGTACATGAAGGACAGGGTTAATGCATCCTTTTCTACCACCCTGTACATGAAGGACAGGGTTAATGCATACTTTTCTACCACCCTGTACATGAAGGACAGGGTTAATGCATCCTTTTCTACCACCCTGTACATGAAGGACAGGGTTAATGCATACTTTTCTACCACCCTGTACATGAAGGATAGGGTTAATGCATCCTTTTCTACCACCCTGTACATGAAGGATAGGGTTAATGCATACTTTTCTACCAGCCTGTACATGAAGGATAGGGTTAATGCATCCTTTTCTACCACCCTGTACATGTTGCCTTTCTACAAAATATGACACGATTCTCTCGTCTTAAATAAGAAATCATTACAAAATCTCTATTTGAAAGGCGCGGGCATACATTTCAATCTCTCAAACGCTGCTTTCTCCAGATCTTCTCTATGATCTGGGTGAGAAATGTTTATCAGATCATATGCTCTCTCCCGTAGACTCTTTCCAAACAAGTCTGCTATGCCAAATTCTGTAACAACATAATGCACGTGAGCCCGTGTAGTGACCACACCCGATCCTGAAGGAAAACATATATACATGCATCAATTTAAATATACAAATCATGTTTCACACATTACAACGTAGGAAAACATCAAAATTGGGATCATATCAAAGGAGTTCCGTATAGGAGTTTTTCGTAAGGGGGTGTAGACATGTTTTCCTTGGCAGGTTTATCAAACCTAAGCAGAAATAGCTGGTTAACCAGTTCTAAGCATTGTGTGTGAGATATGTATAAAAGTAAAGTAAAAAGTAAAGTGTTTGTTTATTATAGTGTCACCCCTATTTAAAGGGCCAGCCATTACTGACTTATGAGACACCTGTTTTTACGAACATCAGTACTTCCCGAATCCTATGCTTGTATGCCAGACGCCAGGCTGGTAGGCAATCGGTAACCATTATTTAACTAGCTGGCGGCTCACCAACCGGCCATATCAGAACAAACACCTGACGAGATTCGAACCTTCGACCTCCCGCTCCGTAGGCGCCTTAACCACAGGGCCATGGAGACGGTGTAGATATGAGTGTATATATGTTCCATTTATGATAAACCCCTAGCGGGGAACTAGACATGTTTTCCTGGGCAGACTTAGTCGACCTAGCTGTTAACCAGTTCTAAGCATTGTGTGTGAGGTGTGTATATATGTTCCATTTATGATAAACCCCTGGCGGGGAACTAGACATGTTTTCCTGGGCAGGCTTAGTCGACCTAGCTGGTTAACCAGTTCAAAGCATTGTGTGTGAGGTGTGTATATATGTTCCATTTATGATAAACCCCTGGCGGGGAACTAGACATGTTTTCCTGGGCAGGCTTAGTCGACCTAGCTGTTAACTATTACAAAGCATTATGTTTGAGGTCTCTTGCTCAAGGACACTACATTAGGAAAGCCTACGAGTATGACTATGGAAGTGTGGTGTCCGTGGTTCAGTGGTAGAACGTCAGAGTTGGAATCGAAGGTTCCAGGGTTCGCAACTCTGTATTAAGCAGCCATTTTGTAATAAGCTGCCAATCTCTATTAAGCTGTCAATCTCTATTAAGCTGCAAATCTCTATTAAGCTGCCAATCTCTATTAAGCTGTCAATCTCTATTAAGCTGCCAATCTCTATTAAACTGCCAATCTCTATTAAGCTGCCAATCTCTATTAAGCAGCCAATCTCTATTAAGCTGCCAATCTCTATTAAGCAGCCAATCTCTATTAAGCTGTCAATCTCTATTAAGCGGCCAATCTCTATTAAGCTGCCAATCTGCAGCCAACTAAAACATTCCAGGTGTGGCAATTCTTTCAATAATTAACCTCTATTGAGCAGCCACATTCATCACTACCTTGGCTGGTGGCTTAAGAAAGGTTTGACTGTACCCTTAATATAAACCTTAAAATACCGAATAAATTGGAAGGAATGTGCAAACAACATTGATCCAGATTAGCCACAGCATTACGTCTGATCAGGATCTATGTTGTTTGCTATATATATTTAGCCAAGTGTTTTAGGTCCACTATCAAAATAGTAAACAGCAAAGAGCCTGATCAGACACAAATTCTGTGCCGTCTGATCTTGCGCTATGCTGTATGCAAAAGCAACTTTAGTCGTGATTAACATTTTGACCCATTCAACACATAGAAACTGACATGGACTGGTTCATGATAATTGTAGACATACAGTGAAACATGTGCTAAAGGCCACCTCCGAATAAAGGCCGCATATGAAAACCTGTCTCTAAAGACCACCATTTTTCTCTCCCGTCGAGCCATTTTCAATGCATTTTAACCCTCTATTGAGAGGCCACCTGCCAACAAAATCCACATTTTGACTTTCCCGAGGATGGCCTTTATAGACAGGTTTGACTGTATAAATTAATAAGAAAATTATTAATTTACCAAAATGGGTAATTTTGTCTAAAACTAGTATTACTGGCAAAAAGTGCAGATCCTGATGAGAGGGGTCACGCGCCGGCTCATCTGGATCTACACTTTTTGTAAGCCTATTTAGAGGTCTGTGGTGTAGAAAGGGTTAATGAACAGACGGATCTGTAGTCCAGTGGTAACACGCTGAACTGGTAATCCAGGGATCGCAGGTTCGATCCCCCGTCTGACCCTAATAAAATTAATAGTCTTTCAGATGGGACGTTAAACCGAGGTCTCGTGTTGGTGCTTTACACCGTGCACGTAAAAGAACCAGAGGAGACTCTGGAATGGGTCTCTGACTGTATCATTGCACTATCCTCCAACAATCTAAAATGACTAATCTCTTCAGGACGACGATAAATAAACGTAAAACACAAAGGGTTAATGAGATAATAAGTTACCTAATTTGAGAGTAGGTACTATTTTGGTTTCTCCTCGACGAGTTGATGATGGCATCGCTATGATAGGTTTACCCTTCCCATCCAAGCATATCGCTGCCCCTCGTATGAAGTCTATCTGTCCACCAAACCCTAAAATGGAAAAAGGGTCATCAGAACAATACCTCTTACACACATTTCCCTGGCTCCCCAACTTGTAGCTTTCTTACTAAACTCTATACCATAAATTTCCGTGGCTCAATAGCTTGCAAGCTTACGTTTGCTTGTTTGTTAGTTTGTTTGTGTGTTTGTTTGTTTGTTTCTTTGTTTGTTTGTGTGTTTGTTTGTTTGTTTGTTAGTTTGCTTGTTTGTTAGTTTGTTTGTTAGTTTGCTTGTTTGTTAGTTTGTTTGTTAGTTTGTTTGTTTGTTTGTTTGCTTGCTTGTTTGTTAGTTTGTTTGTTTGTTAGTTTGTTTGTTTGTTAGTTTGCTTGTTTGTTAGTTTGTTTGTTAGTTTGCTTGTTTGTTAGTTTGTTTGTTTGTTAGTTTGTTTGTTTGTTAGTTTGCTTAACTAGTTTGTTTAAACTTGATCTATTTTACAACGATTGCGAATCAAGTTCTAATAACTTATATTAATCACTCTCGTTCGCGCGGATGAAAGCGTTTATGTGGTCATTCGTGTGGGAGGAAAACGGAGTACCCGGAGAAAACCCATCTGTCCGATCTGGCGACAACCATACCATCCCACATACTTCCCGGTCCGAGGATCGAACCTGGGTTGCATTGGTGAGAAGCGAGCGAGCTAACCACTACGCTAATCGGACAGCCAGTGTGTTAGTTTTCTTGTTTTGCGGTTTAAAGTCTAACCACCATCTTACACCTTATGTCGACTCTCAAGCTAATATTGGTGGAAGAAGACATCCGGTGCCCTTTCGAGCACTGACCAGCACCCGTGTAGAACCACCTATCTTTCACAAGTCAGCTGGATATCTTCTTCACTTGAGAGAATTCGACACACCTAGTGCGACCCAAAGCTACCACGGTTAGTGTAGAACCACCTATCTCCCACAAGTCAGCTGGATATCTTCTTTACTTGAAAGAATTCGACACACCTAGTGCGACCCAAAGCTACCACGGTTAGTGTAGAACCACCTATCTCCCACAAGTCAGCTGGATATCTTCTTTACTTGAAAGAATTCGACACACCTAGTGCGATCCGAAGCTACCAGTTAGTGTAGAACCACCTATCTCCCACAAGTCAGCTGGATATCTTCTTTACTTGAAAGAATTCGACACACCAAGTGCGATCCAAAGCTACCACGGTTAGGGGTAAGTGATTTGAAGTCAACGTCCTTATTAACTCGACCACGATGGTCCCCTAGTAAGCTTACCACTAACACATTTTTCTGCATCCACAACATTTTCTGCTTGTTTGTCTATGGAGTATAATGCCACACCAACAGCTACGGTCAGATGACGACTCTCCACTTATTGGTGGAGGAAGATCCTGGGCGCCCCTCCGACCAGTATTCCAGGAGTGGACAGCACCCAGGTAGAATTACCGACCTTCCACACACCAGCTGGATAGCTTCCTCACACGAAAATTATCTGAGAACCTCAGTGGGATTCAAACCAATAGCAGTGAGGGGC
The DNA here is from genome assembly GCA_014843695.1 of Archivesica marissinica. NCBI lineage: Eukaryota > Metazoa > Mollusca > Bivalvia > Venerida > Vesicomyidae > Archivesica > Archivesica marissinica. The sequence goes on along the minus strand of CM026401.1, from coordinate 12,175,524 downwards.
AAGTGATTTGAAGTGAAGGACCTGGACCACTCAGCCACGGAGGCCCCTTTTCTGCTTGTACTAACTCTATGACAACAGACTGGAAGGGTTCTGACTTTCTACTCTCTTTTACCGGAGTTCCTTCTATCAATGTGTTTGATCGTGTGTACTAAGTATTCAGTGGTCTTACCTGAGTAAATTCTTGTCCCAATGGAGTCTGCACAGATTTGTCCGGTAAGGTCCACTTCTATACATGAGTTAATGGCTGTGACCTTGGGATTCTGGCATATAACGCCCGAGTTGTTGGTAAACGCTACATCACACATTTCTGATGTGATAAAATATAAAGGAAATTCAAGTATTAATATAACAAATTAAGTAATAACTATTTCTATCTGCCAATAGAATGTGTTATATAATCATGTACTATCCTATATGTGTTATATAAATCTTATATGTGTTATATAATCTTGTACTATCCTATATGTGTTATATAAATCTTATATGTGTTATATGTTATGTTATGTTATATTTCGGGTTTTACGCCTGCATCAGCACCATTTTGGGCTATATCGCCGGCGGGCAGTTTACCTAACAACACCTTTCCTGGGCAGGCTCCAGCGGTTAACCAGTACTTGGGTGCACCAACCTCCGTAAGAAACTGCCAACTTTTTCATATAAATGAGACACGGTCTAAACGGGGCTCGAACCCGTCACCATCAGTGATGATAGATTACAGTGGTATACAAGTCAGCCACCTTAACCACTCGACCACGGAGGCGATATGTGTTATATAATCATGTACTATCCTATATGTGTTATATAATCATGCACTATCCTATATGTGTTATATAATCATGTACTATCCTATATGTGTTATATAATCATGCATTATCCTATATGTGTTATATAATCATGTATTATCCTATATGTGTTATATAAAATCATGTACTATCCTATATGTGTTATATAATCATGTACTATCCTATATGTGTTATATAATCATGTACTACCCTATATGTGTTATATAATCATGTACTATCCTATATGTGTTATATAATCATGTCCTATCCTATATGTGTTATATAACCATGTACTACCCTATATGTGTTATATAATCATGTACTATATTATATGTGTTATATAATCATGTACTATCCTATATGTGTTATATAATCATGTACTATCCTATATGTGTTATATAATCTTGTACTATCCTATATGTGTTATATAATCATGTACTATTGTATGTGTTATATAATCATGTATTATTCTATATGTGTTATATAACCATGTACTATCCTATATGTGTTATATAATCATGTACTATCCTATATGTGTTATATAATCATGTACTATCCTATATGTGTTATATAATCATGTACTATTGTATGTGTTATATAATCATGTATTATTCTATATGTGTTATATAATCATGTACTATTGTATGTGTTATATAATCATGTATTATTCTATATGTGTTATATAATCATGTACTATCCTATATGTGTTATATAATCATGTATTATCCTATATATGTTATATAATCATGTACTATTCTATATGTGTTATATAATCATGTACTATCCTATGTGTTATATAATCTTGTATTATCCTATATGTGTTATATAATCATGTACTATCCTATATGTGTTATATAATCATGTACTATCCTATATGTGTTATATAATCATGTACTATCCTATGTGTTATATAACCATGTACTACCCTATATGTGTTATATAATCTTGTACTATCCTATATGTGTTATATAATCATGTACTACAGTATATGTGTTATATAATCATGTACTATCCTATATGTGTTATATAATCATGTACTACAGTATATGTGTTATATAATCATGTACTATCCTATATGTGTTATATAATCATGTACTACAGTATATGTGTTATATAATCATGTATTATCCTATATGTGTTATATAATCATGTACTATCCTATATGTGTTATATAATCATGTATTATCCTATATGTGTTATATAATCATGTACTATCCTATATGTGTTATATAATCATGTACTATCCTATATGTGTTATATAATCTTGTACTATCCTATATGTGTTATATGATCTTGTACTACCCTATATGTGTTATATAATCTTGTACTACCCTATATGTGTTATATAATCTTGTACTATCCTATATGTGTTATATAATCATGTACTACCCTATATGTGTTATATAATCATGTACTACCCTATATGTGTTATATAATCTTGTACTATCCTATATGTGTTATATAATCATGTACTATCCTATATGTGTTATATAACCATGTAGTCTTATGTGGAATTATTGGAATAACACATTTTATTAAAACCAGTGGAATAACACATTTTACTTTACTGATACATTTCTAGGAAATTTAGTGACCCAATATGGCCATATTATGCTCAAACATGTTAGTTCTTGGCAAATGATAGGCATGCAATCTAGTTGGAGGTATGGTTATGCGGTTGTCTCAGACAATCTTACAATATATTAGGGATGGCAACGAACGTCCGAATATTCGAATATTAAAACCATATTCGAATATTAAAAAAATTCAAATCAAATTTTAATAAATTGCAGTTAAATCATAACTTAAAAGGATATATATGTTTGTTTAAATTTCAATCAATTAAGTTTCGAAAACAAAGAATGACCGAAGGTGAGAAATGTCATCACGATTTGGCTCCAAATAACAAAGGAGGGTGATGACATGTTGTTCACACCTTACAGGGGTCACTAATTGATTAATGCAGTCTATTTGATGGGACACAAACTGAGAAGCATTTGTTTTACAGGTACTAACTGTAGCCCTTGAAAATATACAAAGAGTTTAATGATTCACACTAAAACATGACTGTCCCTGGTTATTACGATTACCGTCGAATGAAAGTGAAATTACAACTAGCAAACCACCGAGTAAAAGAAGGTTTTTAAGCTTCTTAGTGTATGACACCCCCGAGAAAGAACAATTGGACGAACTAAAATCGTACTTGCTAGAAAAAATGGATCCCCACTGTAAACCCCTAGAATGGTGGCGACGGAAAGAACACACATTCCCAAAAGTGGCGCAAGTCGCAACGTCAGTTCCGTCGGAACGTATTTTCTCCGCCGCCGGACTCTTGATAAACAATTTACAGAATAGAGTGTCCAGTGACCTTGTGGACAGCTTCATATTCTTGAATAAAAACAAGCTGCCTAAGGGGTGTGACATGCATGTAGGTGACACTAACTTTAGTGTTGTTAAATAGAATGGCCAGCTCTACGGGACTCAGAATATAATGTAAATGTGTTCTATTTGTTTGTGTTTGTTTGTTCCAATATAATATGAAGAGATTGTGTTCACTAATTAAAATTGTTGTAATTTAAATTAGTTTATTTCTTCAAACTTATCCCCATTCAGAGAGCGAAATTTTATTTTCACAAACCCACCAAGTCTTTTTTTTTTTACCAAGTCAACAAGCGGAGTTGTTTATCAATCAACACAAGCCGCATATTTAAAACGCCGACAGTAGACTTCACGTTTACATAATTCTAACATGCCACCACTTTCAATAGAACGGTGTTACCTGTCAGCGATGCAAGAGTAAAGTGGAAATTGAAAGTTGGAGAAATTTGCGAATATTCGAATATTCGTTCGGAAGAACATCCGAATATTCGAATATCACAATCACCATTCGTTGCCATCCCTACAATATATAGACTAACAAGATATTTGTTTGTTTTACACCAACGGATATGTATCCAGGGATCGCAGGTTCGATCCCCTGTCTGATCCTAATAAAATTAACAGTCTTTCAGATGGGACGTTAAACCGAGGTCTCGTGTCGGTGCTTTACATTGTGCACGTAAAAGAACCAGAGGAGACTCTGTAATGGGTCTCTGTTTGCATCATTGCACTATCCTCCAAAATCTAAAATTACTCATTTCTTCAGGAGGCGTCGCTCATATGGGCAACCGGTAGCGACGATAAATAAACGTAAAACACACACAAAAGTTTGTTTAACTGAATGATCGAATTATATTTCACGGAATAATCATTGAAAGCTTTATTATCACGAGTAACAATAGCTTTCTATGTTATATTCTAACACGACCCAGCTAATAACATACATACTTGTAGAGTAAAATCTACCTCGGGTTATTCTGCGATATACCTACCTTGAACTATGCTGCACGCGCCACCGTGTTTTGGCTATTCCATTTATACAATGCGTGTAAAGTTTTATGAATGAAAATCACGTGATGTTTGTAAAAAATACCGTGGGAATTTGCGGAAGTGAGCTATTTTTAGAATCAGATAATCTCTTGTCCGTCTTGTTTTTCTGTTAAGTAACGTTTCAGTTACTATTCTGTACAGTTTTATTTGACAAAATAAATAAAATTATTGATCAGTTATAACTTTTGTTCATTTATGCACTAGATTGATATTTTCCATAAAAAATAACGTGGGAGGAAATTTCGAAAGCCAAATGCAGCGGTGTAGCACCGCGTTTGAAGAAAATACTCCTTTGATTCTAGTCTAAAATTATTAGAAGTAAGTCGTGTTAGAATCGAAATAATAAGTATCAACCGTGGTATATCGCAGAATAACCCTCGTTTGTATGTTCTTATGCGTAGAAATATATCACTAAGGCCTTCTGAGTGATATATTTCTACGCATAAGAACTTCAAACTCAGGTTATTCTGCGATATACCACGGTTGATACTTATTATTTCTTAATTATACTTATCTTTTACTGATAAAATTAATTTCTATATTTCGTCGGAAAGTATAAAATAATAAATGTTATCAAATTAGTCTTACCAACATACGGGTTGTTATGCATAAAATCATATAATCTCTTGGTACCAACTGCAAAACTACTGGTGATTTTCCCTGTCATGATACTTTTTTCTGTGTTAGTTATAGCCCCTTTCTCAACAAGGTCCACAACACCATCCGAAAACATCTCCGAATGAACTCCCAAATTTTTATGATTACCCAACTGAGCAAGCACAGCATCCGGTATTGCACCGATTCCTGGAAATAACAAGGTATAGAACTGATATCTGGAAATAACAAGGTATAGAACTGATTCCTGGAAATAACAAGGTATAGAACTGATATCTGGAAATAACAAGGTATATAACTGATATCTGGAAACAACAAGGTATAGAACTGATATCTGGAATAACAAGGTATAGAACTGATACCTGGAAATAACAAGGTATAGAACTGATACTGGAAATAACTAGGTATAAAACTGATATCTGGAAATAACAAGGTATAGAACTGATATCTGGAAATAACAAGGAATATAACTAATATCTGGAAATAACAAGGAATAGAACTAATATCTGGAAATAACAAGGTATAGAACTGATATCTGGAAATAACAAGGAATATAACTAATATCTGGAAATAACAAGGAATAGAACTAATATCTGGAAATAACAAGGAATAGAACTAATATCTGGAAATAACAAGGTATAGAACTGATACCTGGAAATAACAAAGTATAGAACTGATATCTGGAAATAACAAGGTATAGAACTGATACCTGGAAATAACAAGGTATAGAACTGATATCTGGAAATAACAAGGTATAGAACTAATATCTGGAAATAACAAGGTATAGAACTGATATCTGGAAATAACAAGGTATAGAACTGATATCTGGAAATAACAAGGTATAGAACTGATACCTGGAAATAACAAGGTATAGAACTGATATCTGGAAATAACAAGGTATAGAACTGATATCTGGAAATAACAAGGTATAGAACTGATATCTGGAAATAACAAGGTATAGAACTGATATCTGGAAATAACAAGGTATAGAACTGATACCTGGAAATAACAAGGTATAGAACTGATATCTGGAAATAACTAAATAAATTCCAGCATAGGACAGGTATAGAACTGATATCTGGAAATAACTAAATAAATTCCAGCATAGGACAGGTATAGAACTAATACCTGAAAATAACAAAACAAATTCCAAATTCCAGCATAGGACAGGTATAGAACTGATATCTGGAAATAACTAAATAAATTCCAGCATAGGACGGGTATAGAACTGATATCTGGAAATAATACAACAAATTCCAGCATAGGACAGGTATAGAACTGATATCTGGAAATAATATAACAAATTCCAGCATAAGACAGGTATAGAACTGATATCTGGAAATAACTAAATAAATTCCAGCATAGGACAGGTATAGAACTGATATCTGGAAATAATACAATTTTTGGTATTCAAATACCGAAATAGGAATTTGAATATACGATCATGTATTCGGATATTCGAATAGTCGGTCCCATCCCTACTAATTTTCTATTACCTCCTTTGGCAGATAAAGTCTGATTTATTCCAAAATGTGAATAGATCCTTTTAGTTAGAATCCTTTGTTTTTACTGTTGTTCCCTAACCAGATGTTGCGGTATGATAAATGTGATTTTATCAAAATCGTGTTAATTAACTGATAGCATTATCCTACAAATAAGTACCCATTGCATATACTGTAGGAGATCTGTCGAGATGTAGTATTTTAATAATAATATAAAGCTATAGTGGAATAATATGCTAGCATGTTATGCAAAGGAAACAACGATAAAAGCAGAGGAAACACTTAATGGGACCTATCTACTTTTAGGGAGTATTCAGGGGCAGTAACTGACCGATGTCTCTCATTGTGAGAGCAGATCATTTGTAATGGAAATTTTCTGTTTCATACTACAGGTATATTAATTGGATGACATTAAAATGTGGTTGTATTTGAAATGCTGTATCGTATTTAAATTTCAACAGTGGCATTGCCCGGAGAACAGTAGCATTGCCCGGAGAACAGTAGCATTGCCCGGAGAACAGTAGTATTGCCCGGAGAACAGTAGCATTGCCAGCAGAACAGTAGCATTGCCCGGAGAACAGTAGTATTGCCCGGAGAACAGTAGCATTGCCCGGAGAACAGTAGCGTTGCCCGGAGAACAGTAGCATTGCCCGGAGAACAGTAGCATTGCCTGGAGAACAGTGGCATTGCCCGGAGAACAGTAGTATTGCCCGGAGAACAGTAGCATTGCCCGGAGAACAGTGGCATTGCCCGGAGAACAGTAGCATTGCCCGGAGAACAGTAGCATTGCCCGGAGAACAGTGGCATTGCTCGGAGAACAGTAGTATTGCCCGGAGAACAGTATCATTGCACGGAGAACAGTAGCATTGCCCGGAGAACAGCAGCATTGCCCGGAGAACAGTAGCATTGCCCGGAGAACAGTAGTATTGCCCGGAGAACAGTAGTATTGCCCGGAGAACAGTAGTATTGCCCGGAGAACAGTAGCATTGCCCAGAGAACAGTAGCATTGCCGGAGAACAGTGGCATTGCTCGGAGAACAGTAGTATTGCCCGGAGAACAGCAGCATTGCCCGGAGAACAGTAGCATTGCCCGGAGAACAGTAGTATTGCCCGGAGAACAGTAGTATTGCCCGAGAACAGTAGCATTGCCCGGAGAACAGTAGTATTGCCCGGAGAACAGTAGTATTGCCCGGAGAACAGTAGTATTGCCTGGAGAACAGTAGTATTTCCCGGAGAACAGTAGCATTGCCCGGAGAACAGTAGCATTGCCCGGAGAACAGTAACATTGCACGCAGAACAGTAGCATTTCATGCAGAACAGTAGCATTGCCCGCAGAACAGTAGCATTGCATGCAGAACAGTAGCACTGCCAACAGAACAGTAGTAGCATTGCCAGCAGAACAGTAGCATTGCCAGATGAACAATTGCATTGCCAGCAGAACAGTAGCCAGCAGAACAGTAGCTTTGCCAGCAGAACAGTAGCCAGCAGAACAGTAGCATTGCCAGCAGGACAGTAGCATTGCCAGCAGAACAGTAGCATTGCCAGCAGAACAGTAGCATTGCAAGCAGAACAGTAGCATTGCCCGCAGAACAGTAGCATTGCCAGCAGAACAGTAGCATTGCCCGCAGAACAGTAGCATTGCCCACAGAACAGTAGAATTGCCAGCAGAACAGTAGCATTGCCCGCAGAACAGTAGCATTGCCAGCAGAACAGTAGTAATGCCCGCAGAACAGTAGCATTGCCAGCAGAACAGTAACATTGCCCGCAGAACAGTAGCATTGCCAGCAGAACAGTAGCATTGCCAGCAGAACAGTAGCATTGCCAAGCAGAACAGTAGCATTGCCCGCAGAACAGTAGCATTGCCAGCAGAACAGTAGCATTGCCCGCAGAACAATAGCATTGCCCGCAGAACAGTATCATTGCCAGGAGAACAGTAGCATTGCCCGCAGAACAGTAGCATTGCCCGCAGAACAGTAGCATTGCCCGCAGAACAGTAGCATTGCCCGCAGAACAGTAGCATTGCCAGCAGAACAGTAGCATTGCCAGCAGAACAGTAGCATTGCCAGCGGAACAGTAGCATTGCCAGCAGAACATTAGCATTGCCAGCAGAACAGTAGCATTGCCAGCAGAACAGTAGCATTGCCCGCAGAACAGTAGCATTGCCAGCAGAACAGTAGCATTGCCAGCAGAACAGTAGCATTGCCCGCAGAACAGTAGCATTGCCCGCAGAACAGTAGAAGTCTGAAAATTACCCATCTGTAATGTAGCTCCATCTTCTACCAAATTATTGGCGATCAATTTCCCGATTTTCTCTTCCTCCGGAGAAAGTTCACCAATTTTCATCTCGTGCAACGGTTCGTCCCACTGCACCATGGCGTCTATGTGCGATTCGTGGATTATGCCGTCCCCGAAAGTACGTGGCAGAAATTTGTTTACTTGGGCTACAAAATAGGATAGTAATACATGTAGTGGACTTGAAATGCTGTTCAATTGTTTCATCATCATCATCACCATTATCACCATCACCATCATCATCTCCATCATCATCACCATTATCACCACCACCACCATCATCATCACCATCATCATCATCATCACCATTATCACCACCACCACCATCATCATCATCACCATCACCATCATCATCACCATCATCATCTCCATCATCACCATCATCATCATCATCACCATCATCTCCACCATCATCTCCATCATCATCTCCATCATCATCTCCATCATCATCTCCATCATCACCATCATCATCTCCATCATCATCTCCATCATCATCACCATCTCCATCACCACCATCACCACCATCATCATCATCACCATCATCTCCATCATCATCACCACCATCATCACCATTATCACCATCACCACCATCATTATCATCATCACCATCATCATATCACCATCACCACCATCATCATCATCATCACCATTATCACCATCACCACCATCATCATCATCATCACCATCATCATCATCACCATCTCCATCATCATCATCACCATCTCCATCATCATCACCATCATCATCATCACCATCACCACCACCATCATCATCACCATCATCACCATCTCCATCATCATCACCATCATCATAACCATCATCATCATCACCATCAATCATCGTCATTACCATCATCATTATCATCATCATCATCACCATCATCTAATAATTGTCTGTTAAGAGTATACTTGCAATATATTTCGGCTCACAGAATGGTGGTATTTAATTCTCACCATAAATTCTATGACTGTAATACAAACGGATCTGTAGTCCAGTGGTAACACGCTGGACTGGTAATCCAGGGATCGCAGGTTCGATCCCCCGTCTGACCCTAATAAAATTAACAGTCTTTCACATGGGATGTTAAACCAAGATCTTGTGTCGGTGCTTTACACAGTGCACGTATAAGAACCAGAGGAGACTCTGGAATGGGTCTCTATCTATATCATTGCACTATCCTCCAAAAATCTAAAATTACTAATCTCTTCAGGAGATGTCGCTCATATGGGCGACCGGTAGCGACGATAAATAAACGTAAAACACACACATACGACTGTAATCAGCCAAACTGAGATTTACATTTAGTAGTAGAATATGCTAACATAGTCTTGATTGTGATACAAAGCTTAATGATGTTGGTTTTGCATGACTTGACTCACGCAGACTCATTAATATGTAAGCATGGCTTGAAACAGGGTTCATTCTAGGTCAGAATTTTTGGGAGAAGTGAGAAAGCGCGTGATCGCTTCCTTAAATGGTGTTCTTTAATATACTTCTGCAAAATAGGGTTAAAATGCACAGTACAACCATTAAATACAACATTTGAATAGAAGGAGTGCTTTATAATGGGCCAGTGTATCTTACTAGACAAAATTTTGTTTGAAAATCATAAAAACCAAAAAAATAAAATAAAAAAAGAAGTGGGGCCCCCAGAGGGCGAAGTCAGGGTCCCTAGGGCGAATATTTCGCCCACATCGCCCTCTAAACTGATCCCTGGGCTTCAAATAAAGGCGTTGCACATCGAAGGCAATAATAAAAGCTTTAGAATAATTTTGTAAATAATGATTGTACTCGTCAATAACGTCTTGTGAGCTGTACCGTATTTAGCTGTGTATAGTGCGCTATCGTGTATAATGCGCACCCACGATCTGGCACGAAAATCGGGGGGAAAACTGAGTTCCGATGTATGCATGTGAAAAACACAATTTTCCAAGTCAAAATTTAACATTTATCAAGAATCGCTAAAAATTGTGCTCCGTGATTTTTACACCTTATATTAATCACTCGAGATACGGTAACGCACCCATGATTTCATGAAAATTACATGCATATCGTGGATGTGTACATGCAGAAATACACGTTTCGGGAAATGTTGCATAAAAGAAAACAACACAAGTTTATGATAAGACAATTCTTAAGGTATTTCTTTCGAAATATATGGTTAGTCCTGAAAAGGACTGTTGGTGTCAAACTCTCTCATAATATATTTATTGTCGGCAGTCCTCGGGCGTGAATCCCTCGAACTCCTCATCACTGTCATCATCGTCGAATAGTCTTTGAACGTCGGCATCGGTGAGGCCATTTGGTGTCGCGTCGTAGTAGCAATCGTAATTGAGAGTTTTTGCTAGTTATACCCTATGATGGTCGAAACAGTTTGAAACGACGGATATGTAGTCCAGTGGTAGCACGCTGGACTGGTAATCCAGGGATCGCAGGTTCGATCCCCCGTCTGACCCTAATAAAATTAACAGTCTTTCAGATGGGACGTTAAACCGAGGTCTCGTGTCGGTGCTTTACACCGTGCACGTAAAAGAACCAGAGGAGACTCTGGAATGGGTCTCTGTCTGTATCATGCACTATCCTCCAAAATCTAAAATGACTAATCTCTTCAGGAGACGTCGCTCATACGGGCAACCGGTAGTGACGATAAATAAACGTAAAAAACCCAGTTTGAATCAGATTCCCAGTGTATGCTGGGAATGCAGCTGGCTCTGTAACCAGCTCCCGGCTACTTGTTCCTCTAGCCGGCTTCGAGAAACAGGTGCCGGCTACTGCTTTCATTTCCTGCTTCTTTTTTTATTTATTTAATTTATGTTTATTTAACGTTGCTATCGGTTACCCATTTGAGCGACGGGCAGCTTACCTAACAACACATTTCCTGGGCAGGGCTCCAACGGTTAACCAGTACTTGGTGCACCAACCTCCATAAGAAACTGCCAACATTTTCATACAGAGAGACACAGTCTGAGCAGGGCTCGAACCTGTGACCATCAGTGAGGATAGGTTACAGTGGTATACAAGCCCGCGACCATAACCACGCGACCATGGAGGCATTTCCTGCTTGGAAATGACTGTGTTTTTGATGATTTTAAAGGTAGAACCTTTTTTTAGTAAAAGAAAGTTCCCAGTGGGCCTTGTATAGATATGCACATGTGTTGTGCTTAACACTCCCTCTGTAATGGTTCATTATCATTGTAGGGCGTTTTCCTAACTTTAAGGGTTTATTTTCAGTAAACGTCATTTTATTAGAAAGTTTCTTGTTAAAAAGTGTTTAATTGTCATAGTTTGCATTTGATCCTGCAATAATAAATGGCTAGATTTACCAATAATATATTTGGCATTTTGGATAGCAGATCTTGTGCAGTCTACGCTCGTCCCCAGTGAGCAGAATCCGTGCTTGTCTGGCGGACTCACAGTTACCATGGCAATGTCAAGGTTGATGATCTAAAAATAGAAAGATTTCATTTGTATTTTGTACACATTTTAGTTAGATTACAACGAATGCGAAACCAGCTTTAACAAATCTATATCAATAACTCTCATTGGCGCAGATGAAAGTGTATATGTGGTCATTCGTGTGGGAGAAAACTGTCGAACGCCAGAGAAAACTGTCGTTCCAGAGAAAACTGTCGTTCCCATAGAAAACGTTCCCAGAGAAAACTGTTGTTCCCAGAGAAAACTGTCGTTCCCAGAGAAAACTGTCGTTACCAGAGAAATTCCCAGATAAAACTCACATGTCCTATCTAGCGACAACGGATCTTACCAAACTTCCGACTGGTAATCTAGGGATGGCAAGTTCGATCCCCCGTCTGATCCTAATAAAATTAACATTCTTTCAGATGGGATATTAAACCGAGGTCTCGTGTCGGTGCTTTACACCCACCGTGCACGTAAAAGAACCAGAGGAGACTCTGGAATGGGTCTCTGTCTGTATCATTGCACTATCCTCCAAAAATCTAAAATGACTAATCTCTTCATCAGGCGTCGCTCATATGGGTAACCGGTAGCGACGATAAATAAACGTAAAACACAAATGTGTTATTTCACTGATAGAAAGATTTTGGACACAGTCTGTCAGTGATGTCATTGAGCATGTAGTACAACTGCAATTTTCTAGCACAAAATAATGTAAGGCAGCATTGTTTTCTGTAACTTAAATTTTCTATCACTTAAATAAAAAGAAAATTTTCTTGGTTAGTGAAAGAACGAATTATATTTCATTCATGAACATTGATAGCTATTATTATCATGTATATATGGCGGTTTAGCGCTACTCATGGCCACAGGCACAAGACACAAATTCTTTGTTTTGCCCTATGGTCATATAGTAAGTAATGTTTACAGGCACAAGACACAAATTTATTTTGTTTGCCCTATGGTCATATAGTAAGTATAGGGCAAGAAAAAAATATTTGTGTATTGTGCCTGTGCTCATGACAGCCAACCTGTATTAATTTTCTAGATTCAAATTTGTTGCTTTATTATACATTTAACCTCTATTAAGCAGCCACTTTTGGTGATTCTCTTGGCTGGTTGAATAAGACAGGTTTGACTGTATAGAATGGAATGTTACGAAGGCAATTACCTTCTGTCTGAACAGTCTGGGAATTTAATAGACACTTACATTCTGTTGAACAGTCTGGGAATTTAATATACATTTACCTTCTGTTGAACAGTCTGGGAATTTAATATACACTTACATTCTGTTGAACAGTCTGGGAATTTAATATACACTTACCTTCTATCTGAACAGTCTGGGAATTTAATAGACACTTACCTTCTGTCTGAACACCCTGGGAATTTAATAGACACTTACCTTCTGTCTGAACAGCCTGGGAATTTAATAGACACTTACCTTCTGTCTGAACAGTCTGGGAATTTAATAGACACTTACCTTCTGTCTGAACAGCCTGGGAATTTAATATACACTTACCTTCTGTCTGAACAGCCTGGGAATTTAATATACACTTACCTTCTGTCTGAACAGTCTTGGAATTTAATAGACACTTACCTCTGTCTGAACAGCCTGGGAATTTAATAGACACTTACCTTCTGTTTGAACAGCATGGGAATTTAATATACACTTACCTTCTGTTGAACAGTCTGGGAATTTAATATACACTTACCTTCTGTCTGAACAGTCTGGGAATTTAATAGACACTTACCTTCTGTCTGAACACCCTGGGAATTTAATAGACACTTACCTTCTGTCTGAACAGCCTGGGAATTTAATAGACACTTACCTTCTGTCTGAACAGCCTGGGAATTTAATATACACTTACCTTCTGTCTGAACAGTCGGGGAATTTAATAGACACTTACCTTCTGTCTGAACAGCCTGGGAATTTCACTGAGGAATATAGGAATAGCATCTGCCCTGCCTTCCCGGATAGCCTGGCGAGAATTCCCACCCACAAATAGAGAGTTGGATCTGAACATCGCTACAATAAGGATAAACGAAACATGGAAATATTACCGGTAGGTCAATAACATTTAAACAGCCATAGTGCACATATAGTTACCTCCACCTCTACATTCCTGTCATATGAGAATACCAGTTATTGCCTCCACCACAGGGATTCGGCACATTTGGGGGTACTAGTATATATATTTAAGTATATATACTAGTACCCCCAAACGTGCCGAATCCCTGTGGCCTCCACTAGTAGGTTAAGATTTCACACCGGGTTAGTTTATACAAATTTATTTTAGCTCGATTGCGAAACAAGTTATTTCAACTTATATAAATCACTCTCGAGACCTCATTCCTGATGGAATCCATCGCCACGAGGGAGAGAGAGGCAACGTGGAATTTAAATGCCTTGCCTAAGGGCACAATCGTAACGGCTCCAGTGGGGCTCGAACTCCGGACCTTTCGCACCTGAAGCGAACGCGCATCCACTGCGCTATCACGACTTCCACACCGGGTTCTTTGTTTATCTGCAAAGACTATTGCTCTATGTTCATGAATGTTTTGGGGAAGGCAGCCATGGTCTTAGGACAAATGCAATAACTTATATTAATATTGCTATTGTATTTCCTTCGATGAAAGTATATGCCCTGTTTGTATCTATTTCCGTATGAATTTCCTCACTAATGATATGCAGCTGATATGCGTATTGGAGGTTATGGTCATGCGAATTTGCAGTGTTATGCAGTGTTCCTAACAAGAATGGCGTGTCTTATAGTTGATGCTGTTCCAAGGATGATCTAATTACGGCCTCCACCAAAAGTTAATAACAAATCTGCCCTAAGTATATTTTAAATGCAGTGTGATATTTTTGTCGTTGTGTCATTGAAAAGAATAATTAATGCAAATATTCTATAAGCAATGAATCACAGGTTAATAGTTTCCATTAACTACATTTAAGTACATTAGGCTGGTTTAAAATGCATGGAGGCCGAATCCTTAGTTGGTGATCTGGCCCCGAGGTTATAAAACTTTTCTCAGATCTCAAACTCAAGCTCAAATGATCTGATTGGTTGATTCTGAGTGTTACTGTCAGCTGAACCAATCAGACGATTGAGACAGAGTTTTGAGATTGGAGAAACAGCCAGGCGGAGGTCTGCGCTCTATCGAGTGCCGTTCAGGATCACAGCCAGGCGGAGGTCTGCGCTGTATCGAGTGCCGTTCAGGATCACAGCCAGGCGGAGGTCTGCGCTCTATCGAGTGCCGTTCAGGATCACAGCCAGGCGGAGGTCTGCGCTGTATCGAGTGCCGTTCAGGATCACAGCCAGGCGGAGGTCTGCGCTCTATCGAGTGCCGTTCAGGATCACAGCCAGGCGGAGGTCTGCGCTGTATCGAGTGCCGTTCAGGATCACAGCCAGGCGGAGGTCTGCGCTGTATCGAGTGCCGTTCAGGATCACAGCCAGGCGGAGGTCTGCGCTGTATCGAGTGCCGTTCAGGATCACAGCCAGGCGGAGGTCTGCGCTCTATCGAGTGCCGTTCAGGATCACAGCCAGGCGGAGGTCTGCGCTGTATCGAGTACTGTTCAGTTTTTATTCAGATTGCAATGCAACTTGTTTTATGGTTCAAGTGTCTTAGTTTTAAAAATGCTATATTCATTATGTCCTGAAGCACATGTCCTGAAGCAAATGTCCTGAAGCACATGTCCTGAAGCAAATGTCCTGAAGCACATGTCCTGAAGCAAATGTCCTGAAGCACATGTCCTGAAGCAAATGTCCTGAAGCACATGTCCTGAAGCAAATGTCCTGAAGCACATGTCCTGAAGCAAATGTCCTGAAGCACATGTCCTGAAGCACTAAAACTGCTTGATGCTGGATAGCTGCATCACGTGAGAGTCTGGCACTCCTGGTGGGAAATTGTGACTGGAAAGCATGGTTCATTTTAGGTCAGAATTTTTGGGAAAAATGAGAAAGCGCACGATCGCGTCCTTAAATGGTGTAAACATGTCTACATCCCCACGAGGGGTTCGACATTAGAGGAAGATAGATTTAATCAATTTTCAACAAAATATGGTTAAATGCACAGTATGACCATTAAATACAACATTTGAAGAGAAGTAGTGCTTTATAATGGGCCAGTGTATCTTACTGGCCACAATTATGTATGAAAGCTGTAAGACGTGGGACCCCAAGGGCAAAGTCAGGGTCCCTGGGGCGACTATTTTGCCCACATCGCCCTCTAAAATGATTCCCGGAAAGTAATTAAACCTTGAAAATACCACACAGTCTAATCAAGCTACTAAGTCCAAAATACAAAAGAAACAAATTTACCATCATATTCTGGTTCATTGTACAATCCAGGTCCCTCTGTGTGGATGTGCATCACTTCACAATCAACAATATCTGCCCTCTTGCCATGCTTACACATCGCCTCGATTAGATGACAGGGCGTGGCTGCTGCCCCATGGATGTATATTCTCTGACCTGTGTAAAATAAGATAAAATAAGATGGGTCAGCGGTTAAAATGTCTGTGAATCCAGGTAGCGCATGTATATCGGCAACATGGTCAGTCATCAGTCATTCATCATATATCAACAGCTCTAAGATGAACCTTTAAACAATACCGTTGACCGTTGTTCCTTTTTTTTTTTTGAGTTACCAAAAGATAACCCGTTTATTTTCTATATATACATGCGTAACAAATTATGTCACACAACATTACAAATGTACAACAATTTTTAACATAATACAAAGACTGAAGCCCTTATTTGCAAGTACAACTAATTACATAAAGCGAAGTCAGAATTTTACATATACGTGCAGAACAAAGCATAGATAAACATATGTACACCATTGTTCTTCCCAAATATGAAATACATGTTTCTGCATTTTAATATGTACAGTGCCAACTTTTGAGCATCATCATACAAAGTCAGTCTGTTGTGGTGGAAAATACACCTGTACTCCAGGGTTCATTCTAGGTCAGAGTTTTTGGGAGAAGTGAGAAAGCGCGAGTATGCGTCCTTAAATGGTGTTATTTAATTAATTTCAACAAAATATAGTTAAAATGCATAGTATGACCATAAAATATATTTGAATAGGAGGAGTGCTTTACAATGGGACAGTGTATCTTACTGGCCAAAATTGTGTATGAAAATTGTAAAAAAAAAAAAGTGTGACCCCAAGATGGCGAAGTCAGGGTCCCTAGGGCGACTATTTGGCCCCACATCGCCCTCTAAACTGATCCCTGGTACTCAATATCTATCTAACCTCTGCAAAACGATAGACAACTTATAAGTCTTTCTCACATCTATGATCATTTTGTCAAAAGTTTGTCAATCTTTATGTGCTTTTATATGTATGTATGTATGTATGTATGTCCCATTAATGTCAAACCCTTTGCGGGGACCTTAGCCAACCTAAGCGGATAACAAGTACTAAGCAATGTATGTGAGGTGCCTTGTTCAATGACAACTGAACATGGTCTATACATACTATAGAGTGGTGGAACCTATGCTCGGCGTAAACCCAACATATAATGACCAGTATAAAATGTTAATAGCACTTGCCGTATATTATTATTTTCTTAAGTCGTGCAAACAACTTTCAAAACTCTCTTGTAGACAGTTTTAGCTTCATCACGTGACCTTGCTGCTCAATACAGCTATCGCAACGGTGTCTGTCGGCACCCGTTTATATGAGGGAACTGAAGACTTCAGGGTACCTATGCACGGCATACTTGTTATTTTTAATTTATCCACCATAACTTGTTGAATATCTTATTTTGATATATATATCATTGAGTAAAAACATTTATTGGTCTTATTCAGAAATGGTATAGAAACTATTTTTCGGGTTAGGTGTAGATTTTTTAAATTGGGATAGCTACCCGAATTGGTCATACACCGTTTCAGTGGAAATATTCTCCCAATTATTTGCTTGTTTATATTCATATGTTGGACCAGTCACGTGACAGTTGCATCAGTCTACCGATACACTCAACGGAATGCTATTGAACCATGCTTCAGCTCTGTCAGCGAAATTAGCCAAGAACTATTTATATATTTTAAATACGGATGACAATGGAAAATACGCCAAGCATAGGAATACGCCGAGCATAGGTTCCACCACTCTATATACTATACATGGTCAGACCGAGTAACGAACACGGGACCGTTCAATTCCAAACCCAACACACTGAACCATGGACGCTACAGTCTTAGCAGTGATTAAATATAAACATATAGTATATTAGTGAGCGATTCTGCGGTGCTGATGATTGCGATGAAAGGAGAGTTCTAACAACGGTGTGCTAGACCACTTGACCAGTGCATATTGTAGTGGTACATAGGGAGACTTATACTGTCTCGCTATAGAGCTAGCTTTATCGGATAATATCGACGTGGTAGAGTGTTCGCCTTCAGATAATGGAGGATCAGGCAGTCGTGGGTTCGAACACAGACATGGGCTTGGTTACTTTAATATTGAATTCATGGAGATCTACAAAATCAATGGAAAACAAAGGTTTCACCTGACTGCACAACTTGTACTGCCTCGTCTGCAGTTTTCCAGTCCGGTTTCCGATCTGGTAACGGGTGGATTGGTTCGGGTGAATAAAGGTAGTAACCACGTCTTAGATGTTGGTACGGGGACTTAGTCTGTAGTATCTGCAAAACGCTGACACATTTCCGCATTGCCATATCTGTAGTAGGACTAAAAACCCGCTTTCAATTCACAACACAAAAATAACAAACCCGACCTTGAAAATGTCAAGGGAAGGTAAACTTTGAACCCTGTTTAACCTTTTTACCAATTACATATCGCAACTTGCGCTGGGAACCAACATGCGACTGTGTGATATCGATGATAATCCGACTGCATAAACGCTCTTTAAACTCTGATGGTTATTCGACCTTGACCGTAAACGGCATTGACCCTTGTATGTATGGATATGTACACAAAATAACAAGCAAAATGTCGTCGCTGTTAAAATCGTGTTCGCGACTATTACCGCGTGTGGCAGATGTCGGCTCCCGTCGCACTTTCTTTATTTATTCCCCAGACGCTCTCAGTCCCCAACCTGATCGTGAACCGTCGTGGAAAAATGCTGAAAATGCTGTGCAAGCGATTCAATCAGGTCAGTAGAGGTATAAAACTTAAAAGTATAAATAAGTATAATTTTTTCTTTCTGTTATTGTATGTATGTATGTTCCATTAATGTCAAACACCTTGCGGGGACGTATACATGTTTTCCTGGGCAAGCTTAGCCGACCCAAGTGGTTAACCAGTATCTATATCTATACTACGCAATATTTATTTAGCTGCCTTGCTCAATGACACTACATGTAATGATGTATACGTGTCCTGACCTAATATCGAACCCGGGACGATAGATTCCAGATCCGACGCTCTACCACTGGACCACGGATGCCACACATTTCGAGGTCTTATCGTTAAATCTCATTTTCGCATAGCACTTTCCGCCCTGATCCGATGGTGGGATTTCTGACCAATATTTTGAAGCTTTTCGGACATGAACGGTTATAAATGTGTGCATTGGTGTTAAGAATAATCCTGATGTGGGCGAAATTGTCGCCCTAGGGACCCTGACTTCGCCCTCTGGGTGCCCCACTTCTACCTTAAAAAAAAATATATATATACAGTCAAACCTGTCTTAAGCAGCCAGCCAAGGGAATCACAGAAAGTGGCTGCTTAGCACAGGTGGCTGCTTAATAGAGGTCAAATGTATAGTAAAGCAACACATTGGGACTCTGGAAACTGGCTGCTTAATACAGATTGGCTGCTTAATAGAGGTGACCACTAACACAGGTTTGACTGTATATATATATTTTTTGGTTTTTACGATTTTCAAACAAAATATTTTGTCTAGTAAGATGGCCCATTATAAAGCACTCCTTCTATTCAAATGTTGTATTTAATGGTTGTACTGTGCATTTTAACCCTATTTTGCAGAAGTATATTAAAGAACACAATTTAAGGAAGCGATCACGCGCTTTCTCACTTCTCCCAAAAATTCTGACCTAGAATGAACCCTGATGACGCTGGGATCATTTGTCCTAACGCATGGGTAGTAATTCTGTTCATATGAGAAAATGAACATCTGATGAGAAGAGGGTTAGCTTATTTCTTTCCATGAATGTTTTAGGTGACAAGGTGTATGTGCACGGTTGCGCAGCCACACCCAACTATGTTCTATCTGCGCTAGCTGACTATGGGAAGAAAGCCAATTTGAAGGATGTTGAATTGATACATATTCCCACTGTTGGTCCTGCTATATACAACGAACCGGAGTATGAAGGTATTATAATGTTATAGGTAAATAATGTAGCATATAATTTAGAAAGTGTTTTGTGTGGATACTGGTGTTTCTTGTGGATACTGGTGTTTCGTGTAGATACTGGTGTTTCGTGCGGATACTGGTGTTTCATGCGGATACTGGTGTTTCGTGCGGATACTGGTGTTTCGTGTGGATACTGGTGTTTCGTGCGGATACTGGTGTTTTGTGCGGATACTGGTGTTTCATGTGGATACTGGTGTTTCGTGCGGATACTGGTGTTTTGTGTGGATACTGGTGTTTCATGTGGATACTGGTGTTTCGTATGGATACTGGTGTTTCGGTTTGGATACTGGTGTTTTGTATGGATACTGGTGTATCGTGCGGATACTGATGTTTCATATGGACACTCGTGTTTCGTGCGGATACTGGTGTATCGTGCAGATACTGGTATTTCGTGCGGATACTGGTGTTTCGTGCCGATACTGGTATTTCGTGCAGATACTGGTGTTTCGTGTGGATACTGGTGTTTCGTGTGGATACTGGTGTTTCGTGCAGATACTGGTGTTTCGTGCGGATACTGGTGTTTCATGCGGATACTGGTGTTTCGTGCGGATACTGGTGTTTCGTGTGGATACTGGTGTTTCAGGCATATTTTATGTCTCAGGTTTAATGCATGTGCTATAGTTATGTTTATAATGAATCCTGTGTTAAGCAGCCAGCCAAGGGAATCACAGAAAGTGGCTGCTTACCACACATGGCTGCTTAATAGAGGTCAAATGTATAATAAAACAACATACTGGGAATCTGGAAAAACTGACCTCTTAATACAGGTTGACTGCTTATTTGAGGTGACCACTAGCACAGGTTTAACTGTATAGTATATTTGAGAAAATTATAGATTGATAATGATATTTTATACATACAGTGTTTGTGGTGACTCCATTAAGCAGCCAACCTGTATTAAGCGGCCAGTCTCCAGGTTCCCATTATGCATTTGCTCTCTATTAAACAGCCACCTGTGCTAAGCAGCCACTATCTATGATTCCATTGGCTGGCTGCTTAAGACAGGTTTGACTGTATATAATTATGTATAGTTGAGAAATGATACTTTGTATTTTGGCTGTCCGATTAGCACAGTGGTTCGCACACTCGAATCTCACCAATGCAACCCGGGTTCGATCCTCGGACCGGAAGTATTGAGATGGTACTGTGGTCGCCAGAGCGGACAGGTGGGTTTTCTCCGTGTACTTCCGTTTCCTCCCACATGAAGGACCACATATACGCTTTCATCCAAGCCAATGTGAGTGATTAATATAAGTTGTTAAAGCTTGTTTCGCAATTGTGGTAAAATAAATAAAGTTTAAACTTATTTTATATATTGCTGTGTGGATATTAAAGTTATATTTGGTATATTTTATGATATGAATGGAAAGTGAGTTTTACAATATGTGAAATCAGTTCAGGAATATATCAAAACATGTTAATGGCATTTCAGGTGTTTTTCGATCCAAATCTCTGTTTATTGGGGCCAACTGTAGAAAGGCGATTGCTGAGGGACGGGCAGATACAGTACCTATCTTCCTTAGCGAGATCCCCCTCCTGTTCCGGAGAAATATATACAAGTAATGGCATTAGTTTAAACATATTTATTCCACTACATACATTCAATCCGGGTTCGATCCTTGGACCGGGAAGTATGTGATATGGTACGGTGTTCGCCAGATCGGACAGGTGGGTTTTCTCCTGGTACTCCGGTTTCCTCCCACACGAAGACCACGTATACGCTTTCATCTGCGCCAACGAGAGTGATTAATATAAGTTTCGCAATCGTTGTAAAATAAATAAAGTTTAAACAAAACAATACATGTACACGAAATCATAGAAGTAAGTATATAGGAAAGTATTAAAATGGAAGCAGAGCTTATATAGTTCCTCTCCTTGTTGCAATTAGTTTGATAGTCTTGATAGCGCAGTGGATGCATGTTCACTTCAAGTGCGAAAGGTCCGGAATTCGAGCCCCGCTGGAGCCGTTACGACTGTGCCCTTAGGCTAAGGCAAGGTATTTAAATTCCACATTGCATCTTCTCTCTCCCTCGTGGCGATGGATTCCATCAGGAGTGAGGTCTCGAGAGTGATTAATTTAAGTTGTAAGAACTTGTTTCGCAATCGAGCTAAAATAAATTTGTATAAATGTTTATAGTTTAGTATATGTCCAGTTGATCAGACACAGTCATGTTTAAGTGTCTTGTCTTAGGACTCTGTCACCATGGCAGATCGCCTGGGCTTAAACTCACAAAACCTTGGTTATGAGGCGGACATCATGCCCACTACACCACAGAGTCTCCACCTGAAACACTCGGTCCATCTGATTATACACCAACAACAGCTGGCTTGATCACAGTGCTTCTACTCGATTGCCCGCCCGCCCATTACTGATACTTGCCCAGAGTTCCCTCTGTCTGAATGTTTGTCCACGCCACTTCTGTCGCCAATTGAAAAACACTGGAGCCAATTAAAAAAACTTGGAGCCAACTAAGAGCCATATAGTTCACAAATAAATATTTGAAGCCATGTATTTGACAAAACATGTGCAAAAAAAAATGTTGTGCCAAATATTGTCGCCAATTCAAAAAATTTAGCTCCAATATTGTTTTTTGTCGCCATTGGCGATCGACAGCATGAATCCTGCTTGCATGAAGGACACCTAGACACCTCCAGCGAACCGTGTGGATCTGGCCGTCTCAGTGGTTCCAGGGTCTGTCCATACCTCCACCACCCATGATGGTGAAGCGTGTGTCAGCTGTGGTTGTGAAGAGTATGTCCCCTATTGCAAGGTCCATGGTCAGAAGATCCCCGTATCCTATGCTGCTGCTAGTTGTGCCCCGACCGTGACGTGCACACTGTGAGGAGATCGGCCGAGAGGACACCCAGGGTCTTCCACCATCAAATGTATCAGGAGAGTCGTTATATGACCTACCTATGCTGTGGGTGTCCCTGCAGGGATGGAGCTGGATTGTCTCCCTCAGCTGCCTCATTTCTCCCTGCATGGGATCATTGAATGTATAGTCTAACCTGTGCTAAGCAAACACAACACAGATGCCCATTAAACAAACACCACTGAACACAGATGCCCATTAAACAAACACCACTGAACACAGATGCCCATTAAACAAACACCACTGAACACAGATGCCCATTAAACAAACACCACTGAACACAGATGCCCATTAAACAAACACCACTGAACACAGATGCCCATTAAACAAACACCACTGAACACAGATGCCCATTAAACAAACACCACTGAACACAGATGCCCATTAAACAAACACCACTGAACACAGATGCCCATTAAACAAACACCACTGAACACAGATGCCCATTAAACAAACACCACTGAACACAGATGCCCATTAAACAAACACCACTGAACACAGATGCCCATTAAACAAACACCACTGAACACAGATGCCCATTAAACAAACACCACTGAACACAGATGCCCATTAAACAAACACCACTGAACACAGATGCCCATTAAACAAACACCTCTGAACACAGATGCCCATTAAACAAACACCTCTGAACACAGATGCCCATTAAACAAACACCTCTGAACACAGATGCCCTTTAAACAAACACCTCTCAACACAGATGCCCTTTAAACAAACACCTCTCAACACAGATGCCCTTTAAACAAACACCTCTCAACACAGATGTCCATTAAACAAACACCCCTGAACACATATGCCCATTAAACAAACACTGCTGAACACATGCCCATTAAACAAACACCACTCAACACATATGCCCATTAAACAAACACCTCTGAACACAGATGCCCATTAAACAAACACCTCTCAACACAGATGCCCATTAAACAAACACCTCAACACAGATACCCATTAAACAAACACCTCTCAACACAGATGCCCTTTAAACAAACACCTCTCAACACAGATGCCCATTAAACAAACACCTCTCAACACAGATACCCATTAAACAAACACCTCTCAACACAGATGCCCATTAAACAAACACCTCAACACAGATACCCATTAAACAAACACATCTCAACACAGATGCCCATTAAACAAACACATCTCAACACAGATGCCCATTAAACAAACACCTCTGAACACAGATACCCATTAAACAAACACCTATCAACACAGATGCCCTTTAAACAAACACCTCTGAACACAGATGCCCATTAAACAAACACCTCTCAACACAGATGCCCATTAAACAAACACCTCTGAACACAGATACCCATTAAACAAACACCTCAACACAGATACCCATTAAACAAACACATCTCAACACAGATGCCCATTAAACAAACACCTCTGAACACAGATACCCATTAAACAAACACCTCAACACAGATACCCATTAAACAAACACATCTCAACACAGATGCCCATTAAACAAACACCTTTGAACACAGATGCCCATTAAACAAACCTCTCAACACAGATGCCCATTAAACAAACACCTACACACAGATGCCCATTAAACAAACACCTCTCAACACAGATGCCCATTAAACAAACACCTCTCAACACAGATACCCATTAAACAAACACCTCTCAACACAGATACCCATTAAACAAACACCTCTGAACACAGATGCCCATTAAACAAACACCTCTCAACACAGATACCCATTAAACAAACACCTGAACACAGATGCTTGTATTTGTAGACTGGACATGGCTTTGATACACGTGTATTTGTTTGTATTTGTAGACTGGACATGGCTTTGATACACGTGTATTTGCTTGTATTTGTAGACTGGACCTGGCTTTGATACACGTGTATTTGTAGACTGGACCTGGTTTGATACACGTGTATTTGCTTGTATTTGTAGACTGGACGTGGCTTTGATACAGTGTATTTGTAGACTGGACGTGGCTTTGATACACGTGTATTTGTTGTATTTGTAGACTGGACCTGGCTTTGATACACGTGTATTTGTAGACTGGACGTGGCTTTGATACACGTGTATTTGTAGACTGGACGTGGCTTTGATACACGTGTATTTGTAGACTGGACCTGGCTTTGATACACGTGTATTTGCTTGTATTTGTAGACTGGACCTGGCTTTGATACACGTGTATTTGCTTGTATTTGTAGACTGGACGTGGCTTTGATACATGTGAGTCCTCCCGATCAACATGGTTTCTGTTCATTAGGAGTTAGTGTAGATTGCACGAGAGCCGCTGTCCAACATGCCAAGTATATTATAGGTATGTGATAGATAGATCATTCTGTATAACTGACTACAGTCTACATCCGCTATGTCATAAGTCGGTTATGTCGAGTTCTCCGTTATCTCGCATTCGGATCAAAGTTCCGTTTCAGACACTATCATTGTACATATAACTGAATCTGTTTATATCGAATTTTGTTAAGTCAAACTTCGGTTATGTCGAAGTATTTTGTTGGTTCGACGGAATTCGACATAACGGATGTAGCCTGTATGTGAAATGAATCGAGCATAGAAATATGATTAAGTTTAATCATTAAACTAAAGATAAGCAAAATATCAAAACTATTTAGCTTCTTACAATATCATTAATTTCGTTAGAAAGAAAATGTGCATGCTGGCGGAAGATATAATCACTTTTGCAAACAGTATAGAGCCAGATCAGACGGCACAGAATGTAACACAGAATGTGCCATCTGAATAGGCTCTGTGCTGTTTGCTATTCGGATAGTGGAGCTAAAACATTTGGCTGAATAGCAAACAACATAGATCCTGGTCAGAGTCTGCATTGCGCAGCCGTTGATCTGGATCTATGTTGTTTGCAAATGTGATTTTATTTTTCTCAGCAGGGAAAGGGTTCAAATATACGCTATAAATGCAAATATATTCTGCACATTTTCTCACTTATTCCTGTAGCAAGGTCCGCCTCCTTGGTCGAGTGGTTACCGTCGCTGACTTGTATACCACTGTAACCTATCATCACTGATGGGCTCTTTATATGAAAAACATGGGAGTTTCTTATGGAGTTTGGTGCACCAAGTACTGGATAACCACTGAAGCCTGTCCAGGAAAAGTGTTGTTAGGTAAACTGCCCGTCTCTCAAATGAGCAACCAGTTGTGATGTTAAATAATAAAAAAAGCTAGTGCCCGCCCGAAAATATTTCTGCTAACTGCCTAGCCAGATATCTACACTCTTGCAGAGAATAATACTAGTGTTTCCTTTAGCCATTTCAACACCACATACCTCTAAATAGGCTTACAAAAGTGTAGATCCAGATGAGCCGTCTCATCAGGATCTACACTTTTTGGCATAATATTACTACTTTTAGATAAAATTATCCATTTTGATAAATGAACTGGTCCAAATGTAATTTTCCTATTAATGTATTGTTCTAAAAATATCATGCACCAGTCCATGTCAGTATTTTGGAGTTGTATAGGTTAATTGTAATATTTTTGTCCTATCTTAAATTCTTTAATTTAGAAATGTTCTCCGAATGACAATTCTGCAGTCGTTTTCTTAAAACGACACCTGTCACATGGAATTAAAATGTTATAGAATTTGAATTGCTACATAGCAATGCTACTACACATTCTTCCATTTGAATAATTATTTCCAGTCAATAAATAGACTAATAAATAGTGTGCTATAATATAATAAATTGAAAATATGCTTTTCACCGGGAAACCGGTAGCGACGTTAAATAAACTTAAATTTAAAAAAATAAAATAAATAAATTGAAAATATGCTTTTCACCACCGGGAAACCGGTAGCGACATTAAATAAACTTAAATAAAAATAAAAAAATAAATAAATTCTGCTATTCTTGCCACGTTCAGAATTCATCACTCTCTGTCGGCAATCAGAACTAACATAGATTGTTGTCCCTTTTTTGGGTACTTTTATTATTATCAAATATATTAGTAATTTTTTATATTATTTGGAAGATAGTGCAAATTACCGAAGACTCCCCAATTCCAGAATCATCCCGGGTTCTTTTACCTGCCCGATACATGATACTTCGGTTATTAGTTATTAGTCCCATCTGAAAGACTGTTGATATTATTAGGTTCAGAAAGGGGATCAAACCTACGGTCCCTGGATTCGCAGTCCAATGTGTTAACCACTGGACCACGAATTGTCTGGGATTGTATACCTTTCTCTCTAGGCATGCATGTACATGTATGTTGTTTCGGCTTCTAATTTTAGCTTGGTTTTCTATTTTTAGCTTTTTTTCTATTTTTAGCTCAAGTAAATGAACACATGCCTAGAACACTTGGCGATGGCCTTATTCACCAATCACATATAGATTGTATGGTTGAACATAACACAGCGCTACCAGAAATCTTGCCTATTATCCGTACTCCAGAGATCAACGAGATTGCTAGACTTATAGCTGATAACCTTGTAGAAGATGGTGCAACACTACAGACAGGTATTTTTGCAAGCGAAGAAACAGAAACGCCTCCTGGTGCCATTACGGGACCAATACCACATACATTGACAATGTAGCAGCCAAACCAACATTCATAATAAAGACCAGGGCCCTAGGTTATAAACTGTTAACACATCTCAAAATATCAAATTCAAGTAATTTGATTGGTTGAGTCTGAGATTTGCTTTCGGCTCAACCAATCAGAAGCTTGGGACTGTGCTTGCGATTGGAACAAAGTTTTATAACGTTGGGGCAAGAATCTCATGAATTCTCAGTAATCTCTATGGAGGTGGGGTAGATATACGGAATGCTGATTCGGTGAATGATAGCTAAATGACTGTCGTATGTATGGAGATATAGTAGTATATTTGCCTATATCTCTATGGAGGTGGGGTAGATATACGGACTGCTTATCCACTGATTGATAGCTAAATGGTTGTCGTATGTATGGAGATATAGTAGTATATTAGCCTATATCTCTATGGAGGTGGGGTAGATCTACAGACTGCTTATCCAGTGATTGATAGCTAAATGGCTGTAACATGTATGCAGGTATAGTAGTATATTAGCCTATATCTCTATGGAGGTGGGGTAGATATACAGACTGCTTATCCACTGATTGATAGCTAAATGGCTGTAACATGTATGCAGATATAGTAGTATATTAGCCTCTATGGAGGTGGGGTAGATACGCTGACTGCTTATCCACTGCATGATAGCTAAATGGTTGTCGTATGTACAGAGACATAGTAGTATATTAGCCTATATCTCTATGGAGGTTGGGTAGATATACGGACTGCTTATCCACTGATTGATAGCTAAATGGCTGTAACATGTATGCAGATATAGTAGTATATTAGCCTCTATGGAGGTGGGGTAGATACGCTGACTGCTTATCCACTGCATGATAGCTAAATGGTTGTCGTATGTACAGAGACATAGTAGTATATTAGCCTATATCTCTATGGAGGTGGGGTAGATATACGGACTGCTTATCCACTGATTGATAGCTAAATGGCTGTAACATGTATGCAGATATAGTAGTATATTAGCCTCTATGGAGGTGGGGTAGATACGCTGACTGCTTATCCACTGCATGATAGCTAAATGGTTGTCGTATGTACAGAGACATAGTAGTATATTAGCCTATATCTCTATGGAGGTTGGGTGTTGGTGTTTTGTTGTGTTGGTGTTGTTGGGTTGTGTTTTTTTTGGGGTGGGGTAGATATACGGACTGCTTATCCACTGATTGATAGCTAAATGGCTGTAACATGTATGCAGATATAGTAACTTGTTATACCTCATGCGACTACCACATACAAAATTTCAAGGTCAAGGTTGCTGTACTGTAACTGGGTGATATAAACTGTATAACTTTGTCACAAGAAAATGTCAGGCTTGCCAAACAACATAAAGCCAGAACAGCCAAGTGTTCGGTATAACAAAATAAATATTTCATTTCGGTGAGTGTGTCAACCCGAGGATAAACAATGTCGTTACAGGTTGACAATATCCGCTGTCACACTCACCGAGATAAAATATTTATATAATATTAGGCAGAATCTCCATGTGAGAAAAGGCTAATGTTGATTTCTCTTTAGACTAGTCATGATGATATATGTACACTATATAGTGTGTGTCAGCAGATATCTGTTACTAAATCCAACTGGCTTGCAGAAAGGTTTGTGGTTCTACCTGTGTGCATGTCTAGTTGGGGCTTTCCTTCAAGCTGGAAAGTTACTATATGACTGTTTGTGTAATTTAGATCCTCAAACTAAGATAAATCAAGCCAAAATAGATAAAGTGTTTTTATATTATAGAAGAAATGGCTATCCGATTAGCTCACTCGCTTCTCACCAATGTAAACCGTGTTCAATCCTCGGACCGGGAAGTATGTGAGATGGTATGGAGGTCGTCAGATTGGACGGTTAGGTTTTCTCTGGGTACTCTGGTTTCGTCCCACACGAATTGCCGAAATATACGCTTTCATCCTAACCAATAATGATTAATAAAAGTTGATAATGTTTGTTTTTCGCAAGCTTGTAAAATAAATCAAGTTTATAAAAAAGAATCTGATACGGTTTTTTGTCATAACATTATTACAGGGATCATTTTAGAGGGCGATGTGGGCGAAATTGTCGCACCAAGTACTGGATAACCGGTGACTCTGGGGGCCCCACTTCTCCCTAAAAAAAAATTTTGTTTGGTTTTTACGATTTTCAAACAAAATTGTTACACTGGCCCATTATAAAGCACTCCTTCTATTCAAATGTTGTATTTAATGGTTGTACTGTGCATTTTAACCCTATTTTGCAGAAGTATATTAAAGAACACCATTTAATGGAAGCGATCACACGCTTTCTCACTTCTCCCAAAAATTCTGACCTAGAATGAACCCTGTTATTATATTCATGCTTGCATTTTGTACTTCTAGGTATTGGAAACCTACCAGATGCTGTTCTACATAAATTATACAACCACAGGGACCTGGGCTTCCACTCAGAGATGATGAGTGATACGATAGTGAATCTCGTAGAAAAGGGCGCACTTACCAACGCCAAGAAAACCATACAGACTGGCAAAATCGTTGGAAGTTTTGCCATGGGCACCAAGAAACTGTATTCATTCTTAGATGATAACTCATTTGTTTGTAAGTTTCTGCACACATTATTGAGTACAGTCAAACCTAAGTATAGTCAAACCTAAGTACAGTCAAACCTAAGTACAGTCAAACCTAAATATAGTCAAACCTAAGTACAGTCAAACCTAAGTACAGTCAAACCTAAATATAGTCAAACCTAAGTACAGTCAAACCTAAGTACAGTCAAACCTAAATATAGTCAAACCTAAGTACAGTCAAACCTAAATATAGTCAAACCTAAGTAGTCAAACCTAAGTACAGTCAAACCTAAGTTAGTCAAACCTAAGTACAGTCAAACCTAAGTACAGTCAAACCTAAGTACAGTCAAACCTAAGTACAGTCAAACCTAAGTACAGTCAAACCAAACCTAAGTACAGTCAAACCTAAGTACAGTCAAACCTAAATATAGTCAAACCTAAGTACAGTCAAACCTAAGTACAGTCAAACCTAAGTACAGTCAAACCTAGGCACAGTCAAACCTAAGTACAGTCAAACCAAAGTACAGTCAAACCAAATGGAGTCACTCGTGTGAGCATTCTTGCAACAACCTCCACCGTGTTTGTTCAAATGGAGGCCCTCTTAATGGAAAACCTTCAAATGACTTCTGAACTCAATGGAAAATCTTCAAATGACTTTGTTTCATGATCCACTGGTAGGATTGCTACTGTATTTGTTCCATGATCCACTGGTAGGATTGTTACCGTATTTGTTCCATGATCCACTGGTAGGATTGTTACCGTATTTGTTCATGATCCACTGGTAGGATTGTTACTGTATTTGTTCCATGATCCACTGGTAGGATTGTTACTGTATTTGTTCCATGATCCACTGGTAGGATTGTTACCGTATTTGTTCCATGATCCACTGGTAGGATTGTTACCATATTTGTTCATGATCCACTGGTAGGATTGTTACTGTATTTGTTCCATGATCCACTGGTAGGATTGTTACTGTATTTGTTCCATGATCCACTGGTAGGATTGTTACCGTATTTGTTCCATGATCCACTGGTAGGATTGTTACCGTATTTGTTCATGATCCACTGGTAGGATTGTTACTGTATTTGTTCCATGATCCACTGGTAGGATTGTTACCGTATTTGTCCATGATGCACTGGTAGGATTGTTACCGTATTTGTTCCATGATCCACTGGTAGGATTGTTACCGTATTTGTTCCATGATCCACTGGTAGGATTGTTACCGTATTTGTCCATGATCCACTGGTAGGATTGTTACTGTATTTGTTCATGATGCACTGGTAGGATTGTTACCGTATTTGTTCCATGATCCACTGGTAGGATTGTTACCGTATTTGTTCAGAAGTATACTCACAGTAATCTCTAAAAAGTTGTTTCAATTGGGTTTTTCGGGCCAGTATGTAATGTTAATGAAATATCTTCTAATGACTTCTTCTGATAAATGTATAGTAGGATGATTCTATATATGGTATATAGCATTCTTGCAGCACTATGTCCACCATCTATTCAAATGAAGTCATTAGGGACAAAAAGTAGGTCGATAGATTAGCTTAATGGAAAACCTTCAAATGACGTCTGAACATAATGGAAAACCTTCAAATGACGTCTGAACATAATGGAAAACCTTCACATGATTTCTGAACATAATGGAAAACCTTCAAATGACTTCTGAACCTAATGGAAAACCTTCAAATGACTTCTGAACATAATGGAAAACCTTCAAATAACTTCTGAACATAATGGAAAACCTTCAAATAACTTCTGAACATAATGGAAAACCTTCAAATGACTTCTGAACATAATGGAAAACCTTCAAATAACTTCTGAACATAATGGAAAACCTTCAAATGACTTCTGAACTTAATGGAAAACCTTCAAATAACTTCTGAACTTAATGGAAAACCTTCAAATGACTTCTGAACATAATGGAAAACCTTCAAATGACTTCTGAGCATAATGGAAAACCTTCAAATGACTTCTGAACAGAATGGAAAACCTTCAAATGACTTCTGAACAGAATGGAAAACCTTCAAATGACTTCTGAACTTAATGGAAAACCTTCAAATAACTTCTGAATATAATGGAAAATCTTCAAATGACTTCTGAACTTAATATAAAACCTTCAAATGACTTCTGAACATAATGGAATACCTTCAAATGACTTCTGAACATAATGGAAAACCTTCAAATGACTTCTGAACATAATGGAAAACCTTCAAATGACTTCTCATAAACCGATTGTTTACTACCAAATTTAGTATGTAGGAACTTTGCAACAACCTGTACCAATTTTGTTCGAATGTGGTCACGGTCATGGTTCTAGTTCTACTTAAACGAACATGGTTTAGCGACTTATTCTGGCTAACCGTATCTATTCTTGAAAGAAAGTAAGACATGTAAGTTGTAATGGATATAAGGTACAGTTTTTTTCAGCTGGCAATACATACTAGAGCAAAATGCAACAACACTCTGATAGTATACGTACATGATACAGAAATGCATATGTATAGTCAAACCTGTGTTAGTGGTCACCTCCATTCAACAACACTCCGATAGTATACGTACATGATACAGAAATGCATATGTATAGTCAAACCTGTGTTAGTGGTCACCTCCATTAAGCAGCAAACTTGTATTAACCTTTTGCATGCTAGCGGCAGATAAAATCACTTTTGTAAACAGCATAGAGCCAGATCAGATGTCGCAGAATGCTATTCGGATAGTGGATCTAAGACATTTGGCTGTTATGCTGCAGTTGATCTGTTTCTATGTTGTTTTCAAATGTGACTTTATTTACTCAGCAGGCAAAGGGTTAAGCAGCCCCTTTCCAGGTTCAAAATGTGTTGTTTTATTTTTACATTTGACCTCTATTAAGCAACCACCTGTGCTAAGCAGTAGCTGCTTTATGTGATTCCCTTGGCTGGCTGCTTAAGACAGGTTTGACTGTATTGCACATTATTTAAGAAATAATAAGTATCGACCATGGTATATCGCAGAATAACCCGAGTTTGAAGTTCTTATGCTTAGAAATATATCACTCAGGCCTTCGTGATATATTTCTACGCATAAGAACGAAAAACGAGGGTTATTCTGCGATATACCACGGTTGATACTTATTATTTCGATTCCAACATGACTTACTTCTTCAAACGCAGTGCTACTCCGCTGCATTTGGCTCTCGAAATTTCCTCTCGCGTAAGGGGTGATAACGTTATTTTTTTATGGAAAATATCAATCTAGTGCATAAATGAACAAAAGTTGTAACTGATCAATCCTTACTTAGAAGTAAGTCGTGTCAGAATCGAAATAATAAGTATCAACCGTGGTATATCGCAGAATAACCCGAGTTTGAAGTTCTGAGTACATATTTCTACGCATAAGAACAACACACGAGGGCTATTCTGCGATATACCACGGTTGATACTTATTATTTCGATTCTGACACGACTTACTTCTAATAATTTTAGACGAGAATCAAAGGAGTATTTTCCTCAAACGCGGTGCTACACCGCTGCATTTGGCTTTCGAAATGTCCTCCCGCGTAAGGGGTGATGACGTTATTTTTTATGGAAAATATCAATCTAGTGCATAAATGAACAAAAGTTGTAACTGATCAATAATTTTATTTATTTTGTCAAATAAAACTGTACAGAATAGTAACTGAAACGTTACTTAACAGAAAAACAAGACGGACAAGAGATTATCTGATTCTAAAAATAACTCACTTCCCACGGTATTATTTACAAACATCACATGACTTTCATTCATAAAACTGTACACGCATTGTATAAATGGAATAGCCAAAACACGGTGCGCGCGCAGCATAGTTCAAGGTAGGTATATCGCAGAATAACCCAAGGTAGAATTTACTCTACAAGTATGTATGTTATTAGCTGGTTCGTGTAGATTTTATGTGTAGATTTTACGCCAACTTGATGAAATCAGTTTTCCGCTGTGTGTATTGCAGCTATGCACGAGTGTGACTTCACCAACAATATTGCACTGATTTGCCAGAATCCTCGTGTAACGAGTATCAACACGTGCCTGGAAGTGGACATTACTGGACAGGTGTGCTCAGACTCCCTCGGCACATACATGTACTCAGGTCAGTCTTGTAATTTGTAACTGCCCAAACACACATGGATCCACCCAAACACACATGGAACCACCCAAACACACATGAAACCACCCAAACACACATGAAACCACCCAAACACACATGAAAGACCCAAACACACATGAAACCACCCAAACACACATGAAACCACCCAAACACACATGGAACCACCCTAACACACAGGAAACCACCCAAACACACCCCACACACACATGAAACCACCCAGACACACATGAAACCACACAAACACACATGAAACCACCCAAACACACATGAAACCACCCCAAACACACGTGAAACCAACCAAACACACATGAAACCACCCAAACACACATGAAACCACCCAAACACACATGGAACCACCCAAACACACAGGAAACCACCCAAACACCCACCACACACATGAAACCACCCAGACACACATGAAACCACACAAACACACAGGAAACCCCCAAATACACACTCCCCCCACACACATGAAACCACCCAGACACACATGAAACCACCCAAACACACATGAAACCACCCAAACACACATGAAACCACCCAAACACCCCCCCACACACATGAAACCACCCAGACACACATGAAACCACACAAACACACAGGAAACCACCCAAATACACAGGAAACCACCCAACACACATGCAACCACCAAGACACACATGGAACCACCCAAACACACATGGAACCACCCAAACACACATGGAACCACCCAAGTACACCCCCA
Source organism: Archivesica marissinica (assembly GCA_014843695.1). NCBI lineage: Eukaryota > Metazoa > Mollusca > Bivalvia > Venerida > Vesicomyidae > Archivesica > Archivesica marissinica. The sequence goes on along the minus strand of CM026401.1, from coordinate 12,140,307 downwards.
CACATGAAACCACCCAAGCACACATGAAACCACCAAAACACACATGGAACCACCCAAACACACATGGAACCACCAAGACACACATGGAACCACCCAAACACACATGCAACCACCAAGACACACATGGAACCACCCAAACACACATGCAACCACCCAAGTACACCCCCACACATGGAACCACCCAAGCACACATGCAACCACCAAGACACACATGGAACCACCCAAACACACATGGAACCACCCAAGTACACCCCCACACATGAAACCACCCAAGCACACATGAAACCACCAAAACACACATGGAAACCACCCAAACACACATGAAACCACCCAAGCACACATGAAACCACCAAAACACACATGGAACCACCCAATCACACCCCCCACACATGGAACCACCCAAACACACATGGAACCACCCAAACACACATGGAACCACCCAAACACACATGGAACCACCCAACACACATGAAACCACCCAAGCACCCATGGAACCACCCAACACACATGCAACCACCCAAGCATCCATGGAACCACCCAAACACACATGCAACCACCCAAACACACAGGAAACCACCCAAACACACAGGAAACCACCCAAACAAGTTGTCTGTTTATATTCGGCTACTGAACCAGTCAGGTGACAGTTGTATTAGGCTACCGGTACGCACAACGGAATGTTATTGAACCATGCTTCACCTCTATCAGCGAAAATAGGTTAAAACTATTTAAATATTTTAAATACGGATGTAAATGGAAAAAATACGCCGAGCATAGGAATACGCCGAGCATAGGAATACGCCGAGCATAGGAATATGCCGAGCATAGGAATACGCCGAGCATAGGAATACGCCGAGCATAGGAATATGCCAAGCATAGGAATACGCCGAGCATAGGAATACGCCGAGCATAGGAATACGCCGAGCATAGGAATACGCCGAGCATAGGTTCCACATCTCTAGTAATATTTGTGCTGTTGGAATTTTCTTCCTGCAGATACAGCTGGTAGGGTGAGTGAATCTAACATTGGCTGTGGGTTCAGCTCTAATCCAGTTAACAAGCTCACATTTTTGTCCTCTAGGTTTTGGCGGACAGATTGATTTTGTCCGAGGTGCAGCCTTGAGTTTAGATGGGGAGGGTAAGCCTATAATAGCATGCACGTCCACGACGGATGACGGAATTTCACGAATTGTTCCAATGCTTAAAGAAGGTAAGTGATGGAAAAATGTATTGAAAGCTATTACTCACCTTCCAGAGACTTCAAACATCACTCCAGGGTCTACTCGTAAATAGAGGAAATTTGTTTGTTTTGAGTGAATATGGAATATATCTCACTGAGAAAATTTCAAATATTTTCACGAGCGAGTAGCGCGAGTGAAAATATGAAAATGTTCTCACTTCGAGGTGAGATATATTCCATATTCACTCAAAACAAACAAATTTTCTTTTTATTTTATGCTAATTGGTGAAAAACAAACATAAAATGAAGAAATTAAAATAGCTGGCCGTCGTGTTTTTGCGCAGATGAATACATTGACGACTATACGTCGTGAGCCGATACACAAATCTGCCGCCATCTTGAATTTAAAGTTGAATCGAAGAAAAATACATGAAAACATTTATTGTTACAATTTGCAGTGACAAAATTCGAGACATTGTCAGTTGTATTTCACTTTTGATTTGTTTCATAACAAAAACAATACTACAGGTAAATAGTGTCATTGAAGCCAGGTAAACGGTGAACATTAAATGACACGTGTGAAACGGTGCAAGAATAGTGTATTGGGAAGGGAGATAATAAATAAAGCAGTCCGGCAAAATACAGTGACTGATATGCAGTGAGATATGGATTATATCTCACTGGTGGAACACTGTATTACATCAATTAGCATAAAATAAATATTTATGTCGCTATTACATTTCCTTCGATGAACGTATGTGCCCTGATTGTATACATTTTCGCATAAGAGTTCCGAAATAATGATATGCAGCTGACATGCCCACTCAAAGGTTAGAGTATACGCATTCCCAATGATTGGCAGCGTTTGTCGCGAGAAAAGGTGTGTCTTACAGTTTACGCTGTTTCAAGGATGATCTATTTACCTGTTCCGGCAGACGGTAAGTCGCAAATCTGGACTAAAAGCATTTTAAATGTAAAGTGTGCTATATTTGTTTGTGTCATTGAAAAGAATAATTAATGTATATATAAGTAATGAATCGCGGGTTAATAGTTTCCATCGGGGTATGAACTACATTGGGGATGTTAGTATTCATGACTTCGGCCTACCCACACTTTAACCACGCCCAATATATTTCATACCCAGATGGAATTTGCTAACCCGCGAATCATTCCTTAATTTAATTACCGTATCAAGTTCATGAAGATTAAATGGATTATAGTTTCTATGTGTTGGTGTTCAGTCAGACTTATTGATTGGGTGGATGAGGTATGCATAGTCTAGCCAGGACATCCACGACAGGCCAAGCACCGTTGACTATAGTTTCCAAAATTTGTATATATAGAGTCGAAGTGATTCGATGTTTGTCGAAATCTGCAACACTTCGCTGACCCCTTTTTTTTATACAAATCTATTTTAGCTCGATTACGAGACAAGTTCTTACAAGTTATATTAAGCACTCTCGAGACCTCATTCCTGATGGAATCCATCGTCACGAGGGAGAGAGAAGAGGCAATGTGGAATTTAAATGCCTTGCCTAAGGGCACAATCGTAACGGCTCCAGCGGGGCTCAAACTCCGGACCTTTCGCACCTGAAGCAAACGTGCTACCACTGCGCTATCAGATTTCTACCAAATTTTCATCCTCTCTATGTAAACACAATTTACATCACAGCCCATTGGGACTGCGAATCTATGGGTCACAGGTTCAACCCCCGTCTGAACCTAATAATATTTTAGATGGGAGTTTTAAACGGAGGTCTTATGTAGGTTGTTTCTACATCGCAGGTAATAGATCCAGAGGAGATACTGGACGTTGGTCTCTGTCTGTATCATTGCACTATCCTCCAAAATCAAAAATGACAAATCTCTTCAGGAGGCGTCACTCAATTGGGCAACCGTTAGCGACGATGAATGAGCGCTAAGCACACACAACAACTTTTTGAGTTACCATTTCCATGTGAAATACCCGTGTAGTGGTTTGCACCACTCTTGAGTTTATCATATATTTCCATGTGAAATACCCATGTAGTGGTTTGCACCACTCTGAGTTTATCATAGATTACAATGTGAAATACCCGTGTAGTGGTTTGCATCACTCTTGAGTTTATCATAGATTACAATGTGAAATACCCATGTAGTGGTTTGCATCACTCTTGAGTTTATCATATATTACAATGTGAAATACCCATGTAGTGGTTCGCACCACTCTGAGTTTATCATATATTACAATGTGAAATACCCATGTAGTGGTTTGCACCACTCTGAGTTTATCATATATTTCCATGTGAAATACCCATGTAGTGGTTCGCACCACTCTGAGTTTATCATATATTTCAATGTGAAATACCCATGTAGTGGTTCGCACCACTCTGAGTTTATCATATATTACAATGTGAAATACCCGTGTAGTGGTTTGCATCACTCTTGAGTTTATCATAGATTACAATGTGAAATACCCATGTAGTGGTTTGCATCACTCTTGAGTTTATCATATATTACAATGTGAAATACCCATGTAGTGGTTCGCACCACTCTGAGTTTATCATATATTACAATGTGAAATACCCATGTAGTGGTTTGCACCACTCTGAGTTTATCATATATTTCCATGTGAAATACCCATGTAGTGGTTCGCACCACTCTGAGTTTATCATATATTACAATGTGAAATACCCATGTAGTGGTTCGCACCACTCTGAGTTTATCATATATTTCAGGGGCAGGAGTTGTTACCACCAGAGCACATGTTCACTACATAGTCACCGAGTACGGCATTGCCTATCTGTTTGGGAAAAACCTGAGACAACGAGCGTTTGAATTAATAAAAATAGCACACCCAACTCATCGAGAATCTTTGGAAAAGTCGGCATTTGAAAGATTTAAGTGTATGCCATCACCGTGAGATTGGCAGATTGGCAGATAATAAAACACTTTAGTTGTTGCAATGAGAGACATCTGTAATTTTCTATTACCTCCCTTGGCTGATAAAGTCTTGATTTATTCCAAAATGTGAATAGAATCCTTTGTTTTTACTGTTGTTCCCTAACCAGATGTTGCGGTATGATAATTGTGATTTTATCCAAATCGTGTTAATTAACTGATAGCATTGTTTTACAAATAAGTACCCATTGCATATACTGTAGGAGATCTGTTGAGATATAGTAATTTAATAATCATAAGAAGCGAAAGTGGAATAAAATTTGCTAGCATGTTGTGCAAAGGAAACAACGATAAAAACAGAGGAAAACACTTAATAGGACCTATCTACTTTTTTGGGAGTATTCAGGGGCAGTAACTGACAGATGTCTCTCATTGAAGACTATATAGTGTTAATTGGGAAACCAATATAAGTGTATATAAATCGAGCAATACGGTTCTACTGTAGTTTATCGTTGGTGTTCAAGCATTGCGATCTATTTTTGGGAGTATTCAGGGGCAGTAACTGACAGATGTCTCTCATTGAAGACTATATAGTGTTAATTGGGAAACCAATATAAGTGTATATAAATCAAGCAATACGGTTCTACTGTAGTTTATCGTTGGTGTTCTGATTGGATATTTTGACTGTGTGTTTATCAATCTGCTGTTGATTGGTATAACCTATTTGTGATTTACAGGGACTTTAATTCTTGTCACTATAGGGACTTTAATTGAAATTACTTGTGATTTTGTAACTAGTTTTTCAGGGTTCATTCTATAGATCAGAATTTTTGAGAGTTGCGAGAAGTGAGAAAGCGCGCGATTGCGTCATTAAATAGGGTTAAAATGCACAGTATGATCATTAAATACATTTGAATAGAAGGGGTGCTTTATATTGGGCCAGTGTATCTTACTTGCCAAACTTTTGTATGAAAATTGTAAAAAAAAAAAAAGGAAAAACAAATATTTTAAGGGAGAAGTGGGACCCCCAGAGGGCGAAGGCAGGGTCCATAGGGCGACTATTTCGCCCACATCACCCTCTAAACTGATCTTTGATTTTTATAGAAATAGAAATTACATGTGATTTCAGGGATTCTAGTTCATATTGATTTGGTAATTTGAATAAAATCAAATACAGACATTAATTAGGTACATGTAGTGATGATACATGATTTGTGGCAAGCCTGGAGAATTGGCCGATTTTTCCAATTTCCGGACCATTTTCTTTGTTTTGGCAAGCTTGAATGTGTGTCTACAATGTGTGTATTGCCAGTATAATTATAGAACTTGTTGTAAAGCTGTTTTGTGAAACTGTTTCTTCTCATGTGAGTGACTCTTGAACCAACGGTAATACAGTGATCCTCTTGTTCAGTTACTGTATACCTTGCTCCATCTTTTCTACCAACTTCGAAATGTTTAAAGCGACATTACATCACAAAAATCAAAACAAAAACAGCATTTTTCGCATATAGATGCATTGCTACTACAAATTCTTCCGAATACATTCGAACACTTACATCATTAAACTGTGTTTTTGTGGTCTACAAACTTTCAAAAGTGAAAGTAGGATTTCATATAACGGGTATACGTGCTCCTGATTTGACGTGTGTTTGTCACTGGGGTCAAAACTAAACGCGTGATACTGTTGATTAGAGACAAATGAATTAAGTTTAGTCTACAAATAAATATGCATAGGCACACATGTGAGATATAACAGTAAATTGAGGATACACGCGTTGTATTACACATGAATGTCGACCCTATTTACATTATTTTGTTATATCAACAAACCACGTATACGACGTTTGTTTATTAGTTAAAATATTCAGTTTTTGAGGCAAATAGTTGGGAAAAAATTATACCGTATAATATGAAATTACATTCTGTACACATTTGCGTTTTCACCGATGTAGTGTCGCTTTAAGTCATTTTTATAAAGTATCTATCGGTACTCTAGGTACACCAGTTAATCAATAGAACCAAATCTGCTACGTTACTCCTATTTTGGGGGGACCTCAGTGGCCACGTTGTCAATGTTGTTGGCTTCAAATCACTTGCCTCTCACAGGTGTAGGTTCGAATCAGATTCTTTCAAGTTAGAAAGATATCCAGCTGGCTTGCGGAAAGTCGGTGGTTCTCCATGGGTGCCCATATGTGACTGGAATACTGCTCAGAGGGGGACCCGGGGGTCTTCCTCCACCAATACTGTCTGGAGAGTCAAACCTGTCTGAAGCAGCCAGCCATGGTAACCGATCTTCCTCCACCAATAATGTCTGGAGAGTCAAACCTGTCTGAAGCAGCCAGCCATGGTAACCGGTCTTCCTCCACCATAATGTCTGGAGAGTCAAACCTGTCTGAACAGCCAGCCATGGTAACCGGTCTTCCTCCACCAATAATGTCTGGAGAGTCAAACCTGTCTGAAACAGCCAGCCATGGTAACCGGTCTTCCTCCACCAATAATGTCTGGAGAGTCAAACCTGTCTGAAGCAGCCAGCCATGGTAACCGGTCTTCCTCCACCAATAATGTCTGGAGAGTCAAACCTGTCTGAAGCAGCCAGCCATGGTAACCGGTCTTCCTCCACCAATAATGTCTGGAGAGTCAAACCTGTCTGAAACAGCCAGCCATGGTAACCGGTCTTCCTCCACCAATAATATCTGGAAAGTCAAACCTGTCTGAAGCAGCCAGCCATGGTAACCACAGAAAGTGGCTGCTTAATAGAAGTCAAATATATAACAACGGGAATGTGACAACTGGCTGCTTAATGCATGTTGGCTGCTTAAGAGAGGTGACCACTAACACAGGTTTGACTATACATTGTACTACTACTAAATTATATTTACGCCTAATGATGTACATTTGTATGTATTTACATCGCTATTGCATTTACTTAGATGAAATTATGTGCCCTGATTGCATACAATTTCACATGAGGGTTTCCAACTAATGATATGCAGCTGACACGCGCACTTGAAGCTACGGGCATGCGCATTCACAGGCAACGTTCGCCTCAAGAAAAGGCGTGTCTTATAGTTTATGCTGTTCCTACTTCCTAGGGTGTTCCGAGACACGGTAAGTTGCTAATGTGGACTAAAACATTTTCGTGGAAGTCGTGATAGCGCAGTGGATGCGCGTTCGCTTCAGGTGTGAAAGGTCCGGAGTTCGAGCCCTGCTGGAGCCGTTACGATTGTGCCCTTAGGTAAGGCATTTAAGGCATTTTAATTCCACGTTGCCTCTTCTCTCTCCATCAGGAATGAGGTCTCGAGAGTGATTAATATAAGTCACAGAGATAGTTTGCAGGTATTCCACAGTCACGGAGATAGGTTGCAGGTATTCAACAGTCGTGGAGATAGTTGGCAGGTATTCCGCAGTCACAGAGATAGTTGGCAGGTATTCCACAGTCACGGAGATAGTTTGCAGGTATTCCACAGTCACGGAGATAGTTTGCAGGTATTCAACAGTCGCGGAGATAGTTGGCAGGTATTCCGCAGTCACGGAGATAGTTGGCAGGTATTCCACAGTCGCGGAGATAGTTGGCAGGTATTCCACATTCACGGAGATAGTTTGTAGGTATTCCGCAGTCACGGAGATAGTTGGCAGGTATTCCACAGTCACGGAGGTAGTTTGCAGGTATTCCACAGTCACGGAGATAGTTTGCAGGTATTCCGCAGTCGCGGAGATAGTTTGCGGGTATTCCACAGTAACGGAGATAGTTGGCAGGTATTCCACTATCAATTATAAATGTAATTTTATAATAATTTTGAAACTTTATTTATTTTTCCTAGTCTTTGCAAATATAAGAGATTTTATAATAATTAGAATGTTCATTCACTTCTACTGTAACCGTTATACGGTTGGTTTCCTATGTGTGGTCTTTTATGATTCATTTTGTCTGTAATTTCTTTCAGCTAAGTTGTTAATTATCATAAAATAGATCACTGTTTTGTTGCATGTATTTGTATCATTTTCTCTGATAACTGTTTCGAAATAGGGGGCTGTATGGCTGCGATTAGCCTGTGTTCCAGTCTGTCGATTTTTCACTAACTTACTTCTGGCATACTGATAATAGTGGAAGTCGTGATAGTGCAGTGGGAGCGTGTTCACTTCAAGTGCGAAAGGCCCGGGTTCGAGCCCCGCTGGAGCCGTTATGATTAGGCAAGGCATCTAAATTCCATATGCCTCTTCTCTCTCCCTCGTGGCATGAACTCCTGGCCTCTCACACCTGAAGAGAACGTGCTACTCCCAAAAAAGGTTTGCATGTATGAAAATAACACAAACTTAAAGTAGTTTACCAAACACAGTTTATATGTATATGTATGTAACGCGATTTATCAAAAAGGACCCACTGCGTGAAATTATGTATTTTTCAGTCATTTCGGTAAGCGATTTTCAACATTTAAGGTAATTCTGTTTAGATTATTTGTTCTATAAATGAATTTTAAACTTACATGTTCACTTGCATCAAACGTAACGTCACGTCAAGCCTAACGTCATTTATAAAATCCATTGTCAATCTGTCTCCCACACGACCGTTTGTCCATATGGTTCGCAGGAGACGAGGTTAAATAAGCTTAGACATTAATATCATCTCCTAGGCGACTACGAGTTTACACCTTTAGTTATTGCGCTTTAGTCATTTCTCGACGTAACGGTACCCACCCAGTGAGTCCCTTTTGGAAAATCTCGTCACATGTATTTATTGGTTTAGCGAGTAATACATGTACGTCAAATTTTAGACGACATAAGCTTCATAATGTTATACCGTTCTGCTGTTAGTTTTGTCAAGTATATATTTTATTTCTAGCTGTATATATACATGGTTATAGCAATCAGTATAAATACATGGTTATAGCAATCAGTATAAATGCATGGTTATAACAATCAGTATAAATGCATGGTTATAGTAATCAGTATGAATACATGGTTATAGCAATCAGTATAATACATGGTTATAGCAATCAGTATAAATACATGGGTATAGTAATCAGTATAATACATGGTTATAGCAATCAGTATAAATACATGGGTATAGTAATCAGTATAAATATATGGTTATAGCAATCAGTATAAATACATGGTTATAGCAATCAGTATAAATACATGGGTATAGTAATCAGTATAAATATATGGTTATAGCAATCAGTATAAATACATGGTTATAGTAATCAGTGTAAATACATGGTTATAGCAATCAGTATGAATACATGGTTATAGCAATCAGTATAAATACATGGTTATAGTAATCAGTATATATACATGGTTATAGCAATCAGTATAAATACATGGTTATAGCAATCAGTATAAATACATGGTTATAGTAATCAGTGTAAATACATGGTTATAGCAATCAGTATGAATACATGGTTATAGCAATCAGTATAAATACATGGTTATAGTAATCAGTATATATACATGGTTATAGCAATCAGTATAAATACATGGTTATAGCAATCAGTATAAATACATGGTTATAGTAATCAGTGTAAATACATGGTTATAGCAATCAGTATGAATACATGGTTATAGCAATCAGTATAAATACATGGTTATAGTAATCAGTATGAACACAGACATGTAAATGGTTATATAAAAAAACAAAAACTTATGTTCTAGTTTCTACTTATTTACTACCCGACCCAGCTACCACTCCCAAGATATGTCTATACGGATCTGTAGTCCTGTGGTTAACACGTTGAACTGGTAATCCAGCGATCTCAGGTTCGATCCCCCGTCTAACCCTAATAAAATTAACAGTCTTTCAGATAGGACATTATACCGAGGTCTCGTGTCGGTGTTGTTAGGTAAACTCCCCGTCACTCAAATGGGCAACCGGTAGCGACTTTAAATCAACTTATATAAAAAGATTCTGCGATGTTGCTGTAGCTGTAGCAAAATTAGTTTGGTTCTTCTGCTATCTATAGTAAACTAACAATGTTCATATCGTTGTCATGCATCATGCATATTTATCAAGAGGAAGAACTGCATTGTAGCCGGTCACAGCGAACGCACGATTCAGGTAGTCCGATTAGCGAACTGGTTAGCGCACTCGCGTCTCACCAATGCAACCCGGAGTTCGAGCCCCGCTGTAGCCGTTACGAGTGTGCCCTTAGGCAAGGTATTTAAATTCCATATTGCCTCTTCTCTCTCCCTCGTGGCGATGGATTCCATCAGGAATGAGGTCTCGAGAGTGATTTATATAAGTTGAAATAACTTGTTTCGCAATCGAGCTAAAATAAATTTGTATAAATAAAAAAAATGTTGTTAAACTTGTGGCCCACACCATTTGTATTTTCATGTTATGTATTGTATCTTTATGTGTATGCCATCATGTACTATTGATTTGCAATAAAATGTAGCTATACACATTAAAAATGTTAAGCTTAACATTTACAATTGAATACTGAACGATGCTAACCACTGCGCTAATCGGACAGCCAATATAATGTTGAAACATATGAATTGGCCATGCTATGCTAATAATAGTGCGAGTGTGGCCTGGCTAGTATTAAAACTGACACCATTATATGAGACATGTATGGACTTGCACGTGGCTTATTGTTTGTGTTGTGGGTTCAAAGCCGCGCCAACAGCTTAGGCCATGTGGATATTAGTGGTGGTGGAAGACAACGGTTGCCCCAAGCGAGCAGAATTAGACACGTACGTGCACCCGGATAGATAGATTTATTTATTTATAAAGGGTGACCTAATTAGTTCTGAATTAATCTTTCTTAGGGCCCTTTTAAATTTCTTAACACTATAGCATTAATGCACATACACAATAATTATAACCAAAGTACACAGTTACGCCATGCAATATACGTGTATAACACTATAGCATTAATGCACATACACAATAATTATAACCAATGTACACATGCAATATACATGTATAATGTTGTACAATGTAACTTAAACAAATCAGGTAATGTTATCGAAATACAAAACGACATTAGCATATTGAATGACAATCATTATTAATATAACTTTCTAGTGTCTCCCGATTAAAAAGTTGTATCCATAATTTATATTTTGTCTTGAACATATTTAAAGATCTGGACGTCTTAATTTCCAATGATAGACAATTCCATATCTTTGGACCATACTAATTTGGAGTATTCTAAAGATTTATTGTACATTTCAAATCTAGGTCTTGGAATATAGAGATCAATATTTGAAGCATATCTCAATGTCATATCTGAAGTAACTGTATTGCGATGTCTTAATTGAAAATGTTCATTCAAATAATTCGGTACAAGATTGTGCATACCTAGTGGGGTTCGAACCTACAGCAGTCTGTGTCAACGATCTTAACAATTCGACCAAGGAGGCCACTGACTACACTTATCTAAAACTAACACCATTATAGCGAGTGGGATGAACTTCCAATATGCGTTATATATTATAATGCATAAACTGAATAAGGGGAAATATTTGTCGATTATATCACATATCTATACGAACATTGTTCATTGAATCAATTTGATTGAACGTTCCTATCACATGTTCATGCTCACCATAGAGGGGAAGCAATATGCCTTAATAGCAAGCACCAGGAAGTATTGGGTAACACTATTGTTCCTATCACATGTTCATGCTCACCATAGAGGGGAAGCAATATGCCTTAATAGCAAGCACCAGGAAGTATCGGGTAACACTATTGTTCCTATCACATGTTCATGCTCACCATAGAGGGGAAGCAATATGCCTTAATAGCAAGCACCAGGAAGTATCGGGTAACACTATTGTTCAGTTCTCCCAACGCTGATCCTTTAATTGGAAAACGAGTTTTTCTGTCTATAATCGCAACACGAGTGCTTCTTTCAAATATCGACAACAAAATAACATATAACACCTTCCAATACCCTGATTGATAACATTTCATTTAGTATAATTATTAATGATCATGGTTTTCATTACATATAATGTGTGGCTTCATCCTACCAGACTAAATTGTCGCAATCAGCCACGACACAAGTACATATATAAATAGATCATATCTCAGAATGATAATGGCTATGCCAGACTGGATGAGATAATTGCATGACCGAATACATTTAAACTAATATTCAAGGGAACTCGTGATGACATGAACGATTGAGAGAGGAACAATGGCGAATAACGCTTCAAAAACAATGCGATCTGAAATTGGACATATTGCAGATTCTTTGGATCTTTATGTGCCACCGATTCTGATTGTCGTTGGAATATTGTGTAACTCACTTGTGATATCAGTTATGCGCATGCGTTGTTTCAGCAACACCTCAACGTCGTTGTATATGTGTTCTAATGCGGTCGTGGACAACATAACACTTATTATAGCGTTTCCAGTACATTGGATCCATGTGAGTTTTCCGGAATTATTATACAGAGGTGACAATGATGACATCGTTTGTAAAATAAGTTATTTCATTGGATGGAGCACAAGTAATTTAGGGATAGTCTTAACCGCGGCAATGACAACTGAAAGAGCAATCGCTATGAAATTTCCATTAAAAGCACATAGCATATGTACAAACCGGAAGGCTAAATTCGTAATTATTGGACTTGTCGTGTTCGTCTCCGTCAAAGATATTCATTATTTAATCAAATCTAGGATGGTTTCCGAAGACGTTTTAGCATATCTTTGTGAAATAGATATTACTAGTGAGCTTTGGAAACTGAACGTGGAACGAATATGGCCTATTGCGCAACATGCGTTTTTATTCCTGTCTTTCACTGTTATCATTATCAGTAACGTTGTTATCATCACGAGTGTTAGAGAGGCAGGGAAGCAATCTCTGAATGAATCAACACAGGACAGACATGGCAACATATCAGGTCATCGCTCAAGTCACGATCTGCACAGAAGAACTTCGAGAACAAGGCAGCTTACGATGATGTTGATTGCTGATTCATTGACGATTATGATCTGCACCCTACCGCTTGCTATCTATGACACTATACGCCCGAAATTTTCTGACGTTGACGTTGCTCATCTTGTTTTTGCAGTCATCTTCTATCTCGTTTACGTCAACAGATGTGCCAACATCTTCCTGTACTGTGTCAGTGGGTCCAGGTTTCGCGAGGCACTAAAGACATTATGCAGTAAGGGTGAACGTGGGAGACTGGAATCGGTTTACCAAATTACACACTTTAGAGACTCTACAATTCGTAACCCTGAACGCATGAATATGTCTGTAATGTGAAGAGTAAATAATTGACGAGTTCGACCCTCGAACCGGGTAGTATGTGAGATGGTACTGTTGTCGCCAGATCGGACGGGTGGGTTTTCTCCGGATACTCCAGTTTCCTCCCACACGAATCACCACATATACGCTTTCATCCGCGTCAACGAGAGTGATTAATATAAGTTGTTACGGCTTGTTTCGCAATGGTTGTAAAATAAATAAAGTTTAAACTAAGGTATTGACATTTAGAGTAGTTGTGAACAAGAGGTCAAATGAGAAAGTAAGTGCAGGGAAATATATCCGTGTTGAACAGTATTGGAATGTGACCTTCATAGAACAAGGAACATAATGAAATGGATACCTACATTTAACAAGCATGGAGTGTATGTGATATATGAAGTCAAAATCAGTGTATATTCAGAGAATTTTTGGAATTGACTCATAGCTCCATACCGTATTGACTCATAGCTCCATACCGTATTGACTCATAGTTTGTTTGTTGTTCCATACCGTATTGACTCATAGTTCCATACCGTATTGACTTATAGCTCCATACCGTATTGACTTATAGCTCCATACCGTATTGACTCATGTTGTTTGTTGTTTTTGTTGGCTCTATACAGTATTGACTCATAGCTTCATATTTCCGTATTGACTCATAGATCCATAACGTATTGACTCATAGCTCCATAACGTATTGACTCATAGCTCCATACCGTATTGACTCATAGCTCTATACCGTATTGACTCATAGTTTCATACCGTATTGACTCATAGCTCCATACCGTATTGACTCACAGCTCCATAACGTATTGACTCATAGCTCCATACCGTATTGACTCATAGCTCCATACCGTATTGACTCATAGCTCCATACCGTATTGACTCATAGCTCCATACCGTATTGACTCATAGCTCTATACCGTATTGACTCATAGCTCTATACCGTATTGACTCATAGCTCCATACCGTATTGACTCATAGCTCCATACCGTATTGACTCATAGCTCCATCTTTTACTCATAGCTTATCGTATTGACTCATAGTCTATTCGTATTGACTCATAGCTCCATACCGTATTGACTCATAGCTCCATACCGTATTGACTCATAGCTCCATACCGTATTGACTCATAGCTCCATACCGTATTGACTCATAGCTCCATACCGTATTGACTCATAGATCCATACCGTATTTACTCATAGCTCCATACCGTATTGACTCATAGCTCCATACCGTATTGACTCATAGCTCCATACCGTATTGACTCATAGTTCCATACCGTATTGACTCATAGTTCCATACCGTATTGACTCATAGCTCCATACCGTATTGACTCATAGCTCTATACCGTATTGACTCATAGCTCCATACCGTATTGACTCATAGCTTCATGCCGTATTGACTCATAGCTCTATACCGTATTTACTCATAGCTCCATAACGTATTGACTCATAGCTCCATACCGTATTGACTCATAGCTCCATACCGTATTGACTCATAGCTCCATACCGTATTGACTCATAGCTCCATACCGTATTGACTCATAGCTCTATACCGTATTGACTCATAGCTCCATATCGTATTGACTTATAGCTCCATACCGTATTGACTCATAGCTCTATACCGTATTGACTCATAGCTCCATACCGTATTGACTCATAGCTCCATACCGTATTGACTCATAGCTCTATACCGTATTGACTCATTGCTCCATACCGTATTGACTCATAGTTCCATACCGTATTGACTCATAGCTCTATACCGTATTGAATCATAGCTCCATACCGTATTGACTCATAGCTCCATACCGTATTGACTCATATCTCCATACCGTATTGACTCATAGCTCCATACCGTATTGACTCATAGCTCCATACCGTATTGACTCATAGTTCCATACCGTATTGACTCATAGCTCCATACCGTATTGACTCATAGTTCTATACCGTATTGACTCATAGCTCCATACCGTATTGACTCATAGCTCTATGCCGTATTGACTCATAGCTCTATACCGTATTGACTCATAGCTTTGTTTGTTGTCCATACCGTATTGACTCATAGCTCCATACCGTATTGACTCATAGCTCCATACCGCATTGACTCATAGCTCCATACCGTATTGACTCATAGCTCCATACCGTATTGACTCATAGCTCTATACCGTATTGACTCATAGCTCCATACCGTATTGACTCATAGCTCCATACCGTATTGACTTATAGCTCCATACCGTATTGACTCATAGCTCTATACCGTATTGACTCATAGCTCCATACCGTATTGACCCATAGCTCCATACCGTTTTGACTGATAGCTCTATACCGTATTGACTCATAGCTCCATACCGTATTGACTCATAGCTCCATACCGTATTGACTTATAGCTCCATACCGTATTGACTCATGGCTCTATACAGTATTGACTCATAGCTTCATATATTCCGTATTGACTCATAGATCCATAACGTATTGACTCATAGCTCCATACCGTATTGACTCATAGCTCCATACCATATTGACTCATAGCTCTATACCGTATTGACTCATAGTTTCATACCGTATTGACTCATAGCTCCATACCATATTGACTCACAGCTCCATAACGTATTGACTCATAGCTTCATACCGTATTGACTCATAGCTCCATACCGTATTGACTCATAGCTTCATACCGTATTGACTCATAGCTCCATACCGTATTAACTCACAGCTCCATAACGTATTGACTCATAGCTCCATACCGTATTAACTCATAGCTCCATACCGTATTGACTCATAGCTCCATACCGTATTAACTCACAGCTTCATACCGTATTGACTCATAGCTCCATACCGTATTAACTCATAGCTTCATACTGTATTGACTCATAGATCCATACCGTATTAACTCACAGCTCCATAACGTATTGACTCATAGCTCCATACCGTATTGACTCATAGCTCCATACCGTATTGACTCATAGCTCCATACCGGATAGATGACGTATTTACTCATAGATACATGACGTATTTACTCATATATACACGACGTATTTACTCATAGATACACGACGTTTTTACTCATAGATACATGACTTATTTACTCATAGATACATGACGTATTTACTCATATATACATGTCGTATTTACTCATAGATACATGACGTATTTACTCATATATACATGTCGTATTTACTCATAGATACATGACGTATTTACTCATATATACATGACGTATTTACTCATAGATACACGACGTATTTACTCATAGATACACGACGTATTTACTCATAGATACATAACGTATTTACTCATAGATACATGACGTATTTACTCATAGATACATGACGTATTTACTCA
>CM026401.1:12097606-12122700 GCA_014843695.1 Archivesica marissinica | reverse complement strand
GTTACCATGGCTGGCTGCTTCAGACAGGTTTGACTCTCCAGACATTATTGGTGGAGGAAGACCGGTTACCATGGCTGGCTGCTTCAGACAGGTTTGACTCTCCAGACATTATTGGTGGAGGAAGACCGGTTACCATGGCTGGCTGCTTCAGACAGGTTTGACTCTCCAGACATTATTGGTGGAGGAAGACCGGTTACCATGGCTGGCTGCTTCAGACAGGTTTGACTCTCCAGACATTATTGGTGGAGGAAGACCGGTTACCATGGCTGGCTGCTTCAGACAGGTTTGACTCTCCAGACATTATTGGTGGAGGAAGACCGGTTACCATGGCTGGCTGTTTCAGACAGGTTTGACTCTCCAGACATTATTGGTGGAGGAAGACCGGTTACCATGGCGGCTGCTTCAGACAGGTTGACTCTCCAGACATTATTGGTGGAGGAAGACCGGTTACCATGGCTGGCTGCTTCAGACAGGTTTGACTCTCCAGACATTATTGGTGGAGGAAGACCGGTTACCATGGCTGGCTGCTTCAGACAGGTTTGACTCTCCAGACATTATTGGTGGAGGAAGATCGGTTACCATGGCTGGCTGCTTCAGACAGGTTTGACTCTCCAGACAGTATTGGTGGAGGAAGACCCCCGGGTCCCCCTCTGAGCAGTATTCCAGTCACATATGGGCACCCATGGAGAACCACCGACTTTCCGCAAGCCAGCTGGATATCTTTCTAACTTGAAAGAATCTGATTCGAACCTACACCTGTGAGAGGCAAGTGATTTGAAGCCAACAACATTGACAACGTGGCCACTGAGGTCCCCCCAAAATAGGAGTAACGTAGCAGATTTGGTTCTATTGATTAACTGGTGTACCTAGAGTACCGATAGATACTACTAAAAATGACTTAAAGCGACACTACATCGGTGAAAACGCAAATGTGTACAGAATGTAATTTCATATTATACGGTATAATTTTTTCCCAACTATTTGCCTCAAAAACTGAATATTTTAACTAATAAACAAACGTCGTATACGTGGTTTGTTGATATAACAAAATAATGTAAATAGGGTCGACATTCATGTGTAATACAACGCGTGTATCCTCAATTTACTGTTATATCTCACATGTGTGCCTATGCATATTTATTTGTAGACTAAACTTAATTCATTTGTCTCTAATCAACAGTATCACGCGTTTAGTTTTGACCCCAGTGACAAACACACGTCAAATCTAATGAAATGCAATAGCGATGTAAATACATACAAATGTACATCATTAGGCGTAACTATAATTTAGTAGTAGTACAATGTATAGTCAAACCTGTGTTAGTGGTCACCTCTCTTAAGCAGCCAACATGCATTAAGCAGCCAGTTGTCACATTCCCAATATGTTACGTTGTTATATATTTGACTACTATTAAGCAGCCACTTTCTGTGGCTGTTTCAGACAGGTTTGACTCTCCAGATATTATTGGTGGAGGAAGACCCCCGGGTCCCCCTCTGAGCAGTATTCCAGTCACATATGGGCACCCATGGAGAACCACCGACTTTCCGCAAGCCAGCTGGATATCTTTCTAACTTGAAAGAATCTGATTCGAACCTACACCTTTGAGAGGCAAGTGATTTGAACATTGGCCACTGAGGCCCCCCCAAAATAGGAGTAACGTAGCAGATTTGGTTCTATTGATTAACTGATGTATCTCGAGTACCGATAGATACTTTATTAAAATGACTTAAAGCGACACTACATCGGTGAAAACACAAATGTGTACAGAATGTAATTTCATATTATACGGTATAATTTGTTCACAACTATTTGCCTCAAAAACTCAAATAATAAACAAACGTATACGCGGTTTTTTGATATAACAAAATAATGTAAATAGGGTCGACATCCATGTGTAATACAACGCGTGTATCCTCAATTTACCGTTATATCTCACATGTGTGCCTATGCATATTTATTTGTAGACTAAACTTAGTTAATTTGTCTCTAATCGACAGTATCACGCGTTTAGTATTGACCCAAGTGACCAACACACATCAAATCAGGAGAGCGTATACCCATTATATGAAATCCTACTTTCACTTTTGAAAGTTTGTAGACCACAAAAACACAGTTTAATGATGTAAGTGTTCGAATGTATTAGGAAGAATTTGTAGTAGCTATGCATCTATACGCGAAAAATGCTTTTTTTGTTTTGATTTTTGTGATGTAATGTCGCTTTAAACATACAGTAACTGAACAAGAGGTTCACTGTATTACCGGTAGTTCAAGAGTCACTCACATGAGAAGAAACAGTTTCACAAAACAGCTTTACAACAAGTTCTATAATTATACTGGCAATACAGTCTACACATTCAAGCTTGCCAAAAAAAAGAAAATGGTCCAGAAATTGGAAAAATGGGCCAATTCTCCAGGCTTGCCACAAATCATGTATCACTACATGTACCTAATTAATGTCTGTATTTGATTTTATTCAAGTTACCAAATCAATATGAACTAGAATCCCTGAAATCACATGTAATTTCTATTTCTATAAAAATCAACAATCAGTTTAAAGGGCGATGTGGGCGAAATAGACTTCTTAAATAGACACTTCTCCCTTAAAATATTTTTTTTCATTTTTTTTTTTTACAATTTTCATACAAAAGTTTTACCAATAAGATACATTGGCCCATTATAAAGCACCTCTTCTATTCAAATGTATTTAATGATCATACTGTGCATTTTAACCATATTTTGTTGAAATTGATTAAATAACACCATTTAATGACGCAATCGCACGCTTTCTCACTTCTCCAAACTCTCAAAAATTCTGACCTAGAATGAACCCTGAAAAACTAGTTACAAAATCACAAGTAATTTCAATTAAAGTCCCTATAGTGACAAGAATTAAAGTCCCTGTAAATCACAAATAGGTTATACCAATCAACAACAGATTGATAAACACACAGTCAAAATATCCAATCAGAACACCAACGATAAACTACAGTAGAACCGTGTTGCTCGATTTATATACACTTATATTGGTTTCCCAATTAACACTATATAGTCTTCAATGAGAGACAGCTGTCAGTTACTGCCCCTGAATACTCCCAAACATAGATCGCAATGCTTGAACACCAACGATAAACTACAGTAGAACCGTGTTGCTCGATTTATATACACTTATATTGGTTTCCCAATTACACTATATAGTCTTCAATGAGAGACAGCTGTCAGTTACTGCCCCTGAATACTCCCAACATAGATCGCAATGCTTGAACACCAACGATAAACTACAGTAGAACCGTGTTGCTCGATTTATATACACTATCTTGGTTTTCCCAATTACACTATATAGTCTTCAATGAGAGACAGCTGTCAGTTACTGCCCCTGAATACTCCCAAACATAGATCGCAATGCTTGAACACCAACGATAAACTACAGTAGAACCGTATTGCTCGATTTATATACACTTATATTGGTTTCCCAATTAACACTATATAGTCTTCAATGAGAGACATCTGTCAGTTACTGCCCCTGAATACTCCCAAAAAGTAGATAGGTCCTATTAAGTTTTTCCTATGTTTTTATCGTTGTTTCCTTTGCACAACATGCTAGCAAGTATTAAATTACTATATCTCAACAGATCTCCTACAGTATATGCAATGGGTAGTTATTTGTAAAACAATGCTATCAGTTAATGATTTGGATAAAATCACAATTATCATACCGCAACATCTGGTTAGGGAACAACAGTAAAAACAAAGGATTCTAACTAAAAGGACCTATTCACATTTTGGAATAAATCAAGACTTTATCTGCCAAGGGAGGTAATAGAAAATTACAGATGTCTCTCATTGCAACAACTAAAGTGTTTTATTATCTGCCAATCTGCCAATCTTACGGTGATGGCATACACTTAAATCTTTCAAATGCCGACTTTTCCAAAGATTCTCGATGAGTTGGGTGTGCTATTTTTATTAATTCAAACGCTCGTTGTCTCAGGTTTTTCCCAAACAGATAGGCAATGCCGTACTCGGTGTCTATGTAGTGAACGTGTGCTCTGGTGGTAACAACTCCTGCCCCTGAAATATATGATAAACTCAGAGTGATGCAAACCACTACATGGGTATTTCACATTGTAATATATGATAAACTCAGAGTGGTGCAAACCACTACACGGGTATTTCACATGGAAATATATGATAAACTCAGAGTGGTGCAAACCACTACATGGGTATTTCACATGGAAATATATGATAAACTCAGAGTGATGCAAACCACTACATGGGTATTTCACATGGAAATATATGATAAACTCAGAGTGGTGCAAACCACTACACGGGTATTTCACATGGAAATATATGATAAACTCAGAGTGATGCGAACCACTACATGGGTATTTCACATGGAAATGGTAACTCAAAAATTTGTTGATGAATTGTGTGTGTTTAGCTTTCATTCATCGTCGCTAACGGTTGCCCATTTGAGTGACGCCTCCTGAAGAGATTTGTCATTTTTGATTTTGGAGGATAGTGTAATGATACAGACAGAGACCAACCTCCAGTATCTCCTCTGGTTATATTACCTGCGATGTGGAAACCACCTACACAAGACCTCCGCTTAAAACTCCCATCTGAAATATTATTAGGTTCAGACGGGAGTTGAACCTGTGACCCCTAGATTCCCAGTCCCAATGGGCTGTGATGTAAATTGTGTTTACATAGAGGATGAGAATGTGGTAGAAATCTAGGATGAAAATTTGGTAGAAATCTGTCAGGTGATAGCGCAGTGGTAGCGTGTTCGCTTCAGGTGCGAAAGGCCCATAGTTTGAGCCCCACTGGAGCCGTTACGATTGTGTCCTTAGGCAAGGCATTTAAATTGCACATGCCTCTTCTCTCTCCCTCGTGGCGATGGATTCCATCAGGAATGAGGTCTCGAGAGTGCTTAATATAACTTGTAAGAACTTGTTTCGTAATCGAGCTAAATAAATTTGTATAAAAAAAAGGGTCAGCGAAGTGTTGCAGATTTCGACAAAAATCGAATCACTTCGACTCTATATATACAAATTTTGGAAACAATAGTCAACGGTGCTTGGCTTGTCATGGATGTCCTGGCTAGACTATGCATACCTCATCCACCCAATCAATAAGTCTGACTGAACACCAAAACATATAAACTATAATCCATTTAATCTTCATGAACTTGATGCGGTAATTAAATTAAGGAATAACTCGCGGGCTAACAGATTCCATCTGGGTATGAAATATATTGGCCGTGGTTAAAGTGTGGGTAGGCCGAAGTCATGAATACTAACATCCCCAATGTAGTTCATACCCCGATGGAAACTATTAACCCGCGATTCATTACTTATATATACATTAATTATTCTTTTCAATGACACAAACAAATATAGCACACTTTACATTTAAAATGTTTTTAGTCCAGATTTGCGACTTACCGTGTCCCGGAACAGGTAAATAGATCATCCGTGAAACAGCGTAAACTGTAAGACTCGCCTTTTCTCACGACAAACGCTGCCAATCATTGGGAATGCGTATACTCTAAACTTTGAGTGGGCATGTCAGCTGCATATCATTATTTGGGAACTCTAAAAATGTATACAATCAGGGCACATACGTTCATCGAAGGAAATGCAATAGCGATGTAAATATTTATTTTATGCTAATTGATGTAATACAGTGTTCCACCAGTGAGATATAATCCATATCTCACTGCATATCCACTGTATTTTGCCGGACTGCTTTATTTATTATCTCCCTTCCCAATACACTATTCTTGCACCGTTTCACACGTGTCATTTAATTTTCACCGTTTACATGGCTTCAATGACACTATTTACCTGTAGTATTGTTTTTGTTATGAAACAAATCAAAAGCGAAATACAACTGACAATGTCTCGAATTTTGTCACTGCAAATTGTAACAATAAATGTTTTCATGTATGTTTCCTATATTCAACTTTAAATTCAAGATGGCGGCAGATTTGTGTATCGGCTCATGACGTATAGTCGTCAATGTATTCATCCGCGCAAAAACACGACGGCCAGCTATTTTAATTTCTTCATTTTGTGTTTGTTTTTCACCAATTAGCATAAAATAAAAAGAAAATTTGTTTGTTTTGAGTGAATATGGAATATATCTCACCTCGAAGTGAGAACATTTTCATATTTTCACTCGCGATACTTGCTTCTGAAAATATTTGAAATTTTCTCACTTCTCAGTGAGATATATTCACTCAAAACAAACAAATATCCTCTATTTACGAGTAGACCCTGGAGTGATGTTTGAAGTCTCTGGAAGGTGAGTAGGTAATAGCTTTCAATACATTTTTCCATCACTTACCTTCTTTAAGCATTGGAACAATTCGTGAAATTCCGTCATCCGTCGTGGACGTGCACGCTATTATAGGCTTACCCTCCCCATCTAAACTCAAGGCTGCACCTCGGACAAAATCAATCTGTCCGCCAAAACCTAGAGGACAAAAATGTGAGCTTGTTAACTGGATTAGAGCTGAACCCACAGCCAATGTTAGATTCACTCACCCTACCAGCTGTATCTGCAGGAAGAAAATTCCAACAACACAAATATTAGTGGAACCTATGCTCGGCGTATTCCTATGCTCGGCGTATTCCTATGCTCGGCGTATTCCTATGCTCGGCGTATTCGCGTATTCCTATGCTCGGCGTATTCCTATGCTTGGCGTATTCCTATGCTCGGCGTATTCCTATGCTCGGCATATTCCTATGCTCGGCGTATTCCTATGCTCGGCGTATTCCTATGCTCGGCGTATTTTTTCCATTTACATCCGTATTTAAAATATTTAAATAGTTTTAACCTATTTTCGCTGATAGAGGTGAAGCATGGTTCAATAACATTCCGTTGTGCATACCGGTAGCCTAATACAACTGTCACCTGACTGGTTCAGTAGCCGAATATAAACAGACAACTTGTTTGGGTGGTTTCCTGTGTGTTTGGGTGGTTTCCTGTGTGTTTGGGTTGTTGCATGTGTGTTTGGGTGGTTCCATGGATGCTTGGGTGGTTGCATGTGTGTTGGGTGGTTCCATGGGTGCTTGGGTGGTTCCATGTGTGTTTGGGTGGTTCCATGTGTGTTTGGGTGGTTCCATGTGTGGGGGGTGTGATTGGGTGGTTCCATGTGTGTTTTGGTGGTTCCATGTGTGTTTGGGTGGTTCCATGTGTGGGGGTGTGATTGGGTGGTTCCATGTGTGTTTTGGTAGTTTCATGTGTGTTTGGGTGGTTTCATGTGTGGGGGTGTACTTGGTGGTTCCATGTGTGTTTTGGGTGGTTCCATGTGTGTCTTGGTGGTTGCATGTGTGCTTGGTGGTTTCATGTGTGGGGGAGATTGGGTGGTTCCATGGTGTTTGGGTGGTTTCATGTGTGTTTGGGTGGTTTCATGTGTGTTTGGGTGGTTCCATGTGTGTTTGGGTGGTTCCTGTGTATTTGGGTGGTTTCTTGTGTGTTTGTGTGGTTTCATGTGTGTCTGGGTGGTTTCATGTGTGTGGGGGGGTGTTGGGTGGTTCTGGTGGTTTCATGTGTGTTTGGGTGGTTTCATGTGTGTTTGTGTGGTTTCATGTGTGTCTGGGTGGTTTCATGTGTGTGTGGGGTGTGTTTGGGTGGTTTCCTGTGTGTTAGTGTGTTTCATGTGTGTTTGGTGGTTCATGTGTGTTTGGGTGGTTTCATGTGTGTTTGGGTGGTTCCATGTGTGTTTGGGTGGTTTCATGTGTGTTTGGGTGGTTTCATGTGTGTTTGGGTGGTTTCATGTGTGTTTGGGTGGTTTCATGTGTGTTTGGGTGGTTTCATGTGTGTTTGGGTGGTTCCATGTGTGTTTGGGTGTTTTCATGTGTGTTTGGGTGGTTTCATGTGTGTTTGGTTGGTTTCATGTGTGTTGGGTGGTTTCATCTGTGTTTGGGTGGTTCCATGTGTGCTTGGGTGGTTTCATGTGTGTTTGGGTGGTTTCATGTGTGTTTGGGTGGTTTCATGTGTGTTTAGGTGGTTTCATGTGTGTTTGGTGGTTTCATCTGTGTTTGGGTGGTTTCATCTGTGTTTGGGTGGTTCCATGTGTGCTTGGTGGTTTCATGTGTTTGGGTGGTTTCATGTGTGTTTGGGTGGTTTCATGTGTGTTTGGGTGGTTTCATGTGTGTTTGGGTGGTTTCATGTGTGTTTGTGTGGTTTCATGTGTGTCTGGGTGGTTTCATGTGTGTGTGGGGTGTGTTTGGGTGGTTTCCTGTGTGTTAGGGTGGTTCCATGTGTGTTTGGGTGGTTTCATGTGTGTTTGGGTGGTTTCCTGTGTGTTTGGGTGGTTTCATGTGTGTTTGGGTGGATCCATGTGTGTTTGGGCAGTTACAAATTACAAGACTGACCTGAGTACATGTATGTGCCGAGGGAGTCTGAGCACACCTGTCCAGTAATGTCCACTTCCAGGCACGTGTTGATACTCGTTACACGAGGATTCTGGCAAATCAGTGCAATATTGTTGGTGAAGTCACACTCGTGCATAGCTGCAATACACACAGCGGAAAACTGATTTCATCAAGTTGGCGTAAAATCTACACATAAAATCTACACGAACCAGCTAATAACATACATACTTGTAGAGTAAATTCTACCGTGGGTTATTCTGCGATATACCTACCTTGAACTATGCTGCGCGCACACCGTGTTTTGGCTATTCCATTTATACAATGCGTGTACAGTTTTATGAATGAAAGTCACGTGATGTTTGTAAAAAATACCGTGGGAATTTGCGGAAGTGAGCTATTTTTAGAATCAGATAATCTCTTGTCCGTCTTGTTTTTCTGTTAAGTAACGTTTCAGTTACTATTCTGTACAGTTTTATTTGACAAAAAAAATAAAAAAAATTATCAGTTACAACTTTTGTTCATTTATGCACTAGATTGATATTTTCCATAAAAAATAACGCCATCACCCCTTACGCGGGAGGGAATTTCGAGAGCCAAATGCAGCGGAGTAGCACCGCGTTTGAAGAAGTAAGTCATGTTGGAATCGAAATAATAAGTATCAACCGTGGTATATCGCAGAATAACCCTCGTTTTTCGTTCTTATGCGTAGAAATATATCACGAAGGCCTTCGTGATATATTTCTACGCAAAGAACTTCAATACTACGGTTGATACTTATTATTTCTTAAATAATGTGCAATACAGTCAAACCTGTCTTAAGCAGCCAGCCAAGGGAATCACATAAAGCAGCTACTGCTTAGCACAGGTGGTTGCTTAATAGAGGTCAAATGTAAAAATAAAACAACACATTTTGAATCTGGAAAGGGGCTGCTTAATCCTTTGCCTGCTGAGTAAATAAAATCACATTTGCAAACAACATAGAAACAGATCAACTGCAGCATAACATTCAAATGTCTTAGATCCACTATCCGAATAGCATTCTGCGACATCTGATCTGGCTCTATGCTGTTTGCAAAAGTGATTTTATCTGCCGCTAGCATGCAAAAGGTTAATACAAGTTTGCTGCTTAATGGAGGTGACCACTAACACAGGTTTGACTATACATATGCATTTCTGTATCATGTACGTATACTATCGGAGTGTTGTTGAATGGAGGTGACCACTAATACAGGTTTGACTATACATATGCATTTCTGTATCATGTACGTATACTATCGGAGTGTTGTTGCATTTTGCTCTAGTATGTATTGCCAGCTGAAAAAAACCGTACCTTCTATCCATTACAACTTACATGTCTTACTTTCTTTCAAGAATACGGTTAGCCAGAATAAGTCGCTAAACCGTGTTCGTTTAAGTAGAACTAGCAACCATGACCGTGACCACATTTGAACAAAATTGGTACAGGTTGTTGCAAAGTTCGTACATACTAAATTTGGTAGTAAACAATCGGAAGTTATTTGAAGGTTTTCCATTATGTTCAGAAGTCATTTGAAGGTTTTCCATTATGTTCAGAAGTTATTTGAAGGTTTTCCATTATGTTCAGACGTCATTTGAAAGTTTTCCATTATGTTCAGAAGTTATTTGAAGGTTTTCCATTATGTTCAGAAGTTATTTGAAGGTTTTCCATTATGTTCAGAAGTTATTTGAAGGTTTTCCATTAAGTTCAGAAGTCATTTGAAGGTTTTCCATTATGTTCAGAAGTTATTTGAAGGTTTTCCATTACGTTCAGAAGTTATTTGAAGGTTTTCCATTATGTTCAGACGTCATTTGAAGGTTTTCCATTATGTTCAGAAGTTATTTGAAGGTTTTCCATTATGTTCAGAAGTTATTTGAAGGTTTTCCATTATGTTCAGAAGTCATTTGAAGGTTTTCCATTATGTTCAGACGTCATTTGAAGGTTTTCCATTATGTTCAGAAGTTATTTGAAGATTTTCCATTATGTTCAGAAGTTATTTGAAGGTTTTCCATTAAGTTCAGAAGTTATTTGAAGGTTTTCCATTATGTTCAGAAGTTATTTGAAGGTTTTCCATTAAGTTCAGAAGTTATTTGAAGGTTTTCCATTATGTTCAGACGTCATTTGAAGGTTTTCCATTATGTTCAGAAGTTATTTGAAGGTTTTCCATTATGTTCAGAAGTTATTTGAAGGTTTTCTATTATGTTCAGAAGTTATTTGAAGGTTTTCCATTAAGTTCAGAAGTTATTTGAAGGTTTTCCATTATGTTCAGAAGTCATTTGAAAGTTTTCCATTATGTTCAGAAGTTATTTGAAGGTTTTCCATTAAGCTAATCTATCGACCTACTTGTTGTCCCTAATGAGTTCATTTGAATAGATGGTGTACATAGTGCTGCAGGAATGCTATATACCATATATAGAATCATTCCTACTATACATTTATCAGAAGAAGTCATTAGAAGATATTTCATTAACATTACATACTGACCCCAAAAACCCAATTGAAACAACTTTTTAGAGATTATTGTGAGTATACTTCTGAACAAATACGGTAACAATCCTACCAGTGGATCATGAACAAATACGGTAACAATCCTACCAGTGGATCATGGAACAAATACGGTAACAATCCTACCAGTGGATCATGAACAAATACAGTAACAATCCTACCAGTGGATCATGGAACAAATACGGTAACGATCCTACCAGTGGATCATGAACAAATATAGTAACAATCCTACCAGTGGATCATGGAACAAATACGGTAACGATCCTACCAGTGGATCATGAACAAATATAGTAACAATCCTACCAGTGGATCATGGAACAAATACGGTAACAATCCTACCAGTGGATCATGGAACAAATACGGTAACAATCCTACCAGTGGATCATGAACAAATATAGTAACAATCCTACCAGTGGATCATGGAACAAATACGGTAACAATCCTACCAGTGGATCATGGAACAAATACGGTAACGATCCTACCAGTGGATCATGGAACAAATACAGTAACAATCCTACCAGTGGATCATGGACAAATATAGTAACAATCCTACCAGTGGATCATGGAACAAATACGGTAACAATCCTACCAGTGGATCATGAACAAATACAGTAACAATCCTACCAGTGGATCATGGAACAAATACAGTAACAATCCTACCAGTGGATCATGGAACAAATACAGTAACAATCCTACCAGTGGATCATGAACAAATACAGTAACAATCCTACCAGTGGATCATGGAACAAATACGGTAACAATCCTACCAGTGGATCATGGAACAAATATGGTAACAATCCTACCAGTGGATCATGGAACAAATACAGTAACAATCCTACCAGTGGATCATGGAACAAATACGGTAACAATCCTACCAGTGGATCATGGAACAAATACGGTAACAATCCTACCAGTGGATCATGGAACAAATACAGTAACAATCCTACCAGTGGATCATGAACAAATACGGTAACAATCCTACCAGTGGATCATGAACAAATACGGTAACAATCCTACCAGTGGATCATGGAACAAATACGGTAACAATCCTACCAGTGGATCATGAACAAATACAGTAACAATCCTACCAGTGGATCATGGAACAAATACAGTAACAATCCTACCAGTGGATCATGGAACAAATACAGTAACAATCCTACCAGTGGATCATGAACAAATACAGTAACAATCCTACCAGTGGATCATGGAACAAATACAGTAACAATCCTACCAGTGGATCATGAACAAATACAGTAACAATCCTACCAGTGGATCATGGAACAAATACAGTAACAATCTACCAGTGGATCATGAACAATACGGTAATAATCCTACCAGTGGATCATGGAACAAATACGGTAACAATCCTACCAGTGGATCATGGAACAAATACGGTAACAATCCTACCAGTGGATCATGGAACAAATACGGTAACAATCCTACCAGTGGATCATGGAACAAATACAGTAACAATCCTACCAGTGGATCATGGAACAAATACAGTAACAATCCTACCAGTGGATCATGGAACAAATACGGTAACAATCCTACCAGTGGATCATGGAACAAATACGGTAACAATCCTACCAGTGGATCATGGAACAAATACGGTAACAATCCTACCAGTGGATCATGGAACAAATACGGTAATAATCCTACCAGTGGATCATGGAACAAATACAGTAACAATCCTACCAGTGGATCATGGAACAAATACAGTAACAATCCTACCAGTGGATCATGGAACAAATACGGTAACAATCCTACCAGTGGATCATGAACAAATACAGTAACAATCCTACCAGTGGATCATGGAACAAATACGGTAACAATCCTACCAGTGGATCATGGAACAAATACAGTAACAATCCTACCAGTGGATCATGGAACAAATACAGTAACAATCCTACCAGTGGATCATGGAACAAATACAGTAACAATCCTACCAGTGGATCATGAACAAATACGGTAACAATCCTACCAGTGGATCATGAACAAATACGGTAACAATCCTACCAGTGGATCATGAACAAATACGGTAACAATCCTACCAGTGGATCATGAAACAACGTCATTTGAAGGTTTTCCATTAAGAGGGCCTCCATTTGAACAAACACGGTAGAGGTTGTTGCAAGAATGCTCACACGAGTGACTACATTAGGTTTGACTGTGCCTAGGTTTGACTGTGCCTAGGTTTGACTGTACTTAGTTTTGACTGTACTTAGGTTTGACTATACTTAGGTTTGACTGTACTTAGGTTTGACTATACTTAGGTTTGACTATACTTAGGTTTGACTGTACTTAGGTTTGACTGTACATAGGTTTGACTGTACTTAGTTTTGACTGTACTTAGGTTTGACTATACTTAGGTTTGACTGTACTTAGGTTTGACTGTACTTAGGTTTGACTGTACTTAGGTTTGAGTATACTTAGGTTTGACTGTACTTAGGTTTGACTGTACTTAGGTTTGACTGTACTTAGGTTTGACTATACTTAGGTTTGACTGTACTTAGGTTTGACTGTACTTAGGTTTGACTGTACTTAGGTTTGACTATATTTAGGTTTGACTGTACTTAGGTTTGACTGTACTTAGGTTTGACTGTACTTAGGTTTGACTGTACTTAGGTTTGACTGTACTTAGGTTTGACTGTACTTAGGTTTGACTGTACTTAGGTTTGAGTATACTTAGGTTTGACTGTTCTTAGGTTTGACTGTACTTAGGTTTGACTGTACTTAGGTTTGAGTATACTTAGGTTTGACTGTACTTAGGTTTGACTGTACTTAGGTTTGACTGTACTTAGGTTTGACTGTACTTAGGTTTGACTGTACTTAGGTTTGACTATATTTAGGTTTGACTGTACTTAGGTTTGACTGTACTTAGGTTTGACTGTACTTAGGTTTGACTGTACTTAGGTTTGACTGTACTTAGGTTTGACTGTACTTAGGTTTGAGTATACTTAGGTTTGACTGTTCTTAGGTTTGACTGTACTTAGGTTTGACTGTACTTAGGTTTGACTGTACTTAGGTTTGACTATATTTAGGTTTGACTGTACTTAGGTTTGACTGTACTTAGGTTTGACTGTACTTAGGTTTGACTGTACTTAGGTTTGAGTATACTTAGGTTTGACTGTTCTTAGGTTTGACTGTACTTAGGTTTGACTGTACTTAGGTTTGAGTATACTTAGGTTTGACTGTACTTAGGTTTGACTGTACTTAGGTTTGACTATACTTAGGTTTGACTGTACTTAGGTTTGACTGTCCTTAGGTTTGACTGTACTTAGGTTTGACTATATTTAGGTTTGACTGTACTTAGGTTTGACTGTACTTAGGTTTGACTGTACTTAGGTTTGACTGTACTTAGGTTTGACTGTACTTAGGTTTGACTGTACTTAGGTTTGAGTATACTTAGGTTTGACTGTTCTTAGGTTTGACTGTACTTAGGTTTGACTGTACTTAGGTTTGACTGTACTTAGGTTTGACTATATTTAGGTTTGACTGTACTTAGGTTTGACTGTACTTAGGTTTGACTGTACTTAGGTTTGACTGTACTTAGGTTTGACTGTACTTAGGTTTGACTGTACTTAGGTTTGAGTATACTTAGGTTTGACTGTTCTTAGGTTTGACTGTACTTAGGTTTGACTGTACTTAGGTTTGAGTATACTTAGGTTTGACTGTACTTAGGTTTGACTGTACTTAGGTTTGACTATACTTAGGTTTGACTGTACTTAGGTTTGACTGTACTTAGGTTTGACTGTACTTAGGTTTGACTATATTTAGGTTTGACTGTACTTAGGTTTGACTGTACTTAGGTTTGACTGTACTTAGGTTTGACTGTACTTAGGTTTGACTGTACTTAGGTTTGACTGTACTTAGGTTTGACTGTACTTAGGTTTGACTGTACTTAGGGTTGAGTATACTTAGGTTTGACTGTTCTTAGGTTTGACTGTACTTAGGTTTGACTGTACTTAGGTTTGACTATACTTAGGTTTGACTTTACTTAGGTTTGACTGTACTTAGGTTTGACTATACTTAGGTTTGACTTTACTTAGGTTTGACTGTACTTAGGTTTGACTGTACTTAGGTTTGACTGTACTTAGGTTTGACTATATTTAGGTTTGACTGTACTTAGGTTTGACTGTACTTAGGTTTGACTGTACTTAGGTTTGACTGTACTTAGGTTTGACTGTACTTAGGTTTGACTGTACTTAGGTTTGATATTTAGGTTTGACTGTACTTAGGTTTGACTATATTTAGGTTTGACTGTACTTAGGTTTGACTGTACTTAGGTTTGACTATATTTAGGTTTGACTGTACTTAGGTTTGACTGTACTTAGGTTTGACTATATTTAGGTTTGACTGTACTTAGGTTTGACTGTACTTAGGTTTGACTATACTTAGGTTTGACTGTACTCAATAATGTGTGCAGAAACTTACAAACAAATGAGTTATCATCTAAGAATGAATACAGTTTCTTGGTGCCCATGGCAAAACTTCCAACGATTTTGCCAGTCTGTATGGTTTTCTTGGCGTTGGTAAGTGCGCCCTTTTCTACGAGATTCACTATCGTATCACTCATCATCTCTGAGTGGAAGCCCAGGTCCCTGTGGTTGTATAATTTATGTAGAACAGCATCTGGTAGGTTTCCAATACCTAGAAGTACAAAATGCAAGCATGAATATAATAACAGGGTTCATTCTAGGTCAGAATTTTTGGGAGAAGTGAGAAAGCGTGTGATCGCTTCCATTAAATGGTGTTCTTTAATATACTTCTGCAAAATAGGGTTAAAATGCACAGTACAACCATTAAATACAACATTTGAATAGAAGGAGTGCTTTATAATGGGCCAGTGTAACAATTTTGTTTGAAAATCGTAAAAACCAAACAAAATTTTTTTTTAGGGAGAAGTGGGGCCCCCAGAGTCACCGGTTATCCAGTACTTGGTGCGACAATTTCGCCCACATCGCCCTCTAAAATGATCCCTGTAATAATGTTATGACAAAAAACCGTATCAGATTCTTTTTTATAAACTTGATTTATTTTACAAGCTTGCGAAAAACAAACATTATCAACTTTTATTAATCATTATTGGTTAGGATGAAAGCGTATATTTCGGCAATTCGTGTGGGACGAAACCAGAGTACCCAGAGAAAACCTAACCGTCCAATCTGACGACCTCCATACCATCTCACATACTTCCCGGTCCGAGGATTGAACACGGTTTACATTGGTGAGAAGCGAGTGAGCTAATCGGATAGCCATTTCTTCTATAATATAAAAACACTTTATCTATTTTGGCTTGATTTATCTTAGTTTGAGGATCTAAATTACACAAACAGTCATATAGTAACTTTCCAGCTTGAAGGATAGCCCCAACTAGACATGCACACAGGTAGAACCACAAACCTTTCTGCAAGCCAGTTGGATTTAGTAACAGATATCTGCTGACACACACTATATAGTGTACATATATCATCATGACTAGTCTAAAGAGAAATCAACATTAGCCTTTTCTCACATGGAGATTCTGCCTAATATTATATAAATATTTCATCTCGGTGAGTGTGACAGCGGATATTGTCAACCTGTAACGACATTGTTTATCCTCGGGTTGACACACTCACCGAAATGAAATATTTATTTTGTTATACCGAACACTTGGCTGTTCTGGCTTTATGTTGTTTGGCAAGCCTGACATTTTCTTGTGACAAAGTTATACAGTTTATATCACCCAGTTACAGTACAGCAACCTTGACCTTGAAATTTTGTATGTGGTAGTCGCATGAGGTATAACAAGTTACTATATCTGCATACATGTTACAGCCATTTAGCTATCAATCAGTGGATAAGCAGTCCGTATATCTACCCCACCTCCATATAGGATAATATACTACTATATCTCCATACATGTTACAGCCATTTAGCTATCAATCAGTGGATAAGCAGTCCGTATATCTACCCAACCTCCATAGAGATATAGGCTAATATACTACTATGTCTCTGTACATACGACAACCATTTAGCTATCATGCAGTGGATAAGCAGTCAGCGTATCTACCCCACCTCCATAGAGGCTAATATACTACTATATCTGCATACATGTTACAGCCATTTAGCTATCAATCAGTGGATAAGCAGTCCGTATATCTACCCAACCTCCATAGAGATATAGGCTAATATACTACTATGTCTCTGTACATACGACAACCATTTAGCTATCATGCAGTGGATAAGCAGTCAGCGTATCTACCCCACCTCCATAGAGGCTAATATACTACTATATCTGCATACATGTTACAGCCATTTAGCTATCAATCAGTGGATAAGCAGTCTGTATATCTACCAACCTCCATAGAGATATAGGCTAATATACTACTATGTCTCTGTACATACGACAACCATTTAGCTATCATGCAGTGGATAAGCAGTCAGCGTATCTACCCCACCTCCATAGAGGCTAATATACTACTATATCTGCATACATGTTACAGCCATTTAGCTATCAATCAGTGGATAAGCAGTCTGTATATCTACCCCACCTCCATAGAGATATAGGCTAATATACTACTATACCTGCATACATGTTACAGCCATTTAGCTATCAATCACTGGATAAGCAGTCTGTAGATCTACCCCACCTCCATAGAGATATAGGCTAATATACTACTATATCTCCATACATACGACAACCATTTAGCTATCAATCAGTGGATAAGCAGTCCGTATATCTACCCCACCTCCATAGAGATATAGGCAAATATACTACTATATCTCCATACATACGACAGTCATTTAGCTATCATTCACCGAATCAGCATTCCGTATATCTACCCCACCTCCATAGAGATTACTGAGAATTCATGAGATTCTTGCCCCAACGTTATAAAACTTTGTTCCAATCGCAAGCACAGTCCCAAGCTTCTGATTGGTTGAGCCGAAAGCAAATCTCAGACTCAACCAATCAAATTACTTGAATTTGATATTTTGAGATGTGTTAACAGTTTATAACCTAGGGCCCTGGTCTTTATTATGAATGTTGGTTTGGCTGCTACATTGTCAATGTATGTGGTATTGGTCCCGTAATGGCACCAGGAGGCGTTTCTGTTTCTTCGCTTGCAAAAATACCTGTCTGTAGTGTTGCACCATCTTCTACAAGGTTATCAGCTATAAGTCTAGCAATCTCGTTGATCTCTGGAGTACGGATAATAGGCAAGATTTCTGGTAGCGCTGTGTTATGTTCAACCATACAATCTATATGTGATTGGTGAATAAGGCCATCGCCAAGTGTTCTAGGCATGTGTTCATTTACTTGAGCTAAAAATAGAAAAAAAGCTAAAAATAGAAAACCAAGCTAAAATTAGAAGCCGAAACAACATACATGTACATGCATGCCTAGAGAGAAAGGTATACAATCCCAGACAATTCGTGGTCCAGTGGTTAACACATTGGACTGCGAATCCAGGGACCGTAGGTTTGATCCCCTTTCTGAACCTAATAATATCAACAGTCTTTCAGATGGGACTAATAACTAATAACCGAAGTATCATGTATCGGGCAGGTAAAAGAACCCGGGATGATTCTGGAATTGGGGAGTCTTCGGTAATTTGCACTATCTTCCAAATAATATAAAAAATTACTAATATATTTGATAATAATAAAAGTACCCAAAAAAGGGACAACAATCTATGTTAGTTCTGATTGCCGACAGAGAGTGATGAATTCTGAACGTGGCAAGAATAGCAGAATTTATTTATTTTTTTATTTTTATTTAAGTTTATTTAATGTCGCTACCGGTTTCCCGGTGGTGAAAAGCATATTTTCAATTTATTTATTTTATTTTTTTAAATTTAAGTTTATTTAACGTCGCTACCGGTTTCCCGGTGAAAAGTATATTTTCAATTTATTATATTATAGCACACTATTTATTAGTCTATTTATTGACTGGAAATAATTATTCAAATGGAAGAATGTGTAGTAGCATTGCTATGTAGCAATTCAAATTCTATAACATTTTAATTCCATGTGACAGGTGTCGTTTTAAGAAAACGACTGCAGAATTGTCATTCGGAGAACATTTCTAAATTAAAGAATTTAAGATAGGACAAAAATATTACAATTAACCTATACAACTCCAAAATACTGACATGGACTGGTGCATGATATTTTTAGAACAATACATTAATAGGAAAATTACATTTGGACCAGTTCATTTATCAAAATGGATAATTTTATCTAAAAGTAGTAATATTATGCCAAAAAGTGTAGATCCTGATGAGACGGCTCATCTGGATCTACACTTTTGTAAGCCTATTTAGAGGTATGTGGTGTTGAAATGGCTAAAGGAAACACTAGTATTATTCTCTGCAAGAGTGTAGATATCTGGCTAGGCAGTTAGCAGAAATATTTTCGGGCGGGCACTAGCTTTTTTTATTATTTAACATCACAACTGGTTGCTCATTTGAGAGACGGGCAGTTTACCTAACAACACTTTTCCTGGACAGGCTTCAGTGGTTATCCAGTACTTGGTGCACCAAACTCCATAAGAAACTCCCATGTTTTTCATATAAAGAGCCCATCAGTGATGATAGGTTACAGTGGTATACAAGTCAGCGACGGTAACCACTCGACCAAGGAGGCGGACCTTGCTACAGGAATAAGTGAGAAAATGTGCAGAATATATTTGCATTTATAGCGTATATTTGAACCCTTTCCCTGCTGAGAAAAATAAAATCACATTTGCAAACAACATAGATCCAGATCAACGGCTGCGCAATGCAGACTCTGACCAGGATCTATGTTGTTTGCTATTCAGCCAAATGTTTTAGCTCCACTATCCGAATAGCAAACAGCACAGAGCCTATTCAGATGGCACATTCTGTGTTACATTCTGTGCCGTCTGATCTGGCTCTATACTGTTTGCAAAAGTGATTATATCTTCCGCCAGCATGCACATTTTCTTTCTAACGAAATTAATGATATTGTAAGAAGCTAAATAGTTTTGATATTTTGCTTATCTTTAGTTTAATGATTAAACTTAATCATATTTCTATGCTCGATTCATTTCACATACAGGCTACATCCGTTATGTCGAATTCCGTCGAACCAACAAAATACTTCGACATAACCGAAGTTTGACTTAACAAAATTCGATATAAACAGATTCAGTTATATGTACAATGATAGTGTCTGAAACGGAACTTTGATCCGAATGCGAGATAACGGAGAACTCGACATAACCGACTTATGACATAGCGGATGTAGACTGTAGTCAGTTATACAGAATGATCTATCTATCACATACCTATAATATACTTGGCATGTTGGACAGCGGCTCTCGTGCAATCTACACTAACTCCTAATGAACAGAAACCATGTTGATCGGGAGGACTCACATGTATCAAAGCCACGTCCAGTCTACAAATACAAGCAAATACACGTGTATCAAAGCCAGGTCCAGTCTACAAATACAAGCAAATACACGTGTATCAAAGCCAGGTCCAGTCTACAAATACACGTGTATCAAAGCCACGTCCAGTCTACAAATACACGTGTATCAAAGCCACGTCCAGTCTACAAATACATGTGTATCAAAGCCAGGTCCAGTCTACAAATACAAGCAAATACACGTGTATCAAAGCCACGTCCAGTCTACAAATACAAGCAAATACGTGTATCAAAGCCGGTCCAGTCTACAAATACACGTGTATCAAAGCCAGGTCCAGTCTACAAATACAAGCAAATACACGTGTATCAAAGCCATGTCCAGTCTACAAATACAAACAAATACACGTGTATCAAAGCCATGTCCAGTCTACAAATACAAGCATCTGTGTTCAGGTGTTTGTTTAATGGGTATCTGTGTTGAGAGGTGTTTGTTTAATGGGCATCTGTGTTCAGAGGTGTTTGTTTATGGGTATCTGTGTTGAGAGGTGTTTGTTTAATGGGTATCTGTGTTGAGAGGTGTTTGTTTAATGGGCATCTGTGTTGAGAGGTGTTTGTTTAATGGGCATCTGTGTGTAGGTGTTTGTTTAATGGGCATCTGTGTTGAGAGGTTTGTTTAATGGGCATCTGTGTTCAAAGGTGTTTGTTTAATGGGCATCTGTGTTGAGATGTGTTTGTTTAATGGGTATCTGTGTTGAGGTGTTTGTTTAATGGGTATCTGTGTTCAGAGGTGTTTGTTTAATGGGCATCTGTGTTGAGATGTGTTTGTTTAATGGGTATCTGTGTTGAGGTGTTTGTTTAATGGGTATCTGTGTTCAGAGGTGTTTGTTTAATGGCATCTGTGTTGATAGGTGTTTGGTTAATGGGCATCTGTGTTCAGAGGTGTTTTTTAAAGGGCATCTGTGTTGATAGGTGTTTGTTTAATGGGTTCTGTGTTCAGAGGTGTTGTTTAATGGGCATCTGTGTTGAGATGTGTTTTGTTTATGGGCATCTGTGTTGAGATGTGTTTGTTTAATGGGTATCTGTGTTGAGGTGTTTGTTTAATGGGCATCTGTGTTGAGAGGTGTTTGTTTAATGGGTATCTGGTTGTAGAGGTGTTTGTTTAATGGGCATCTGTGTTGAGAGTTTTGTTTAAAGGGCATCTGTGTTGAGAGGTGTTTGTTTAATGGGTATCTGTGTTGAGTTGTGTTTGTTTAATGGGCATCTGTGTTTAGAGGAGTTGTTGTTTAATGGGCATCTGTGTTCAGAGGTGTTTGTTTAATGGGCATATCTGTGTTTGATGGTGTTTGTTTAATGGGCATGTGTTCAGCAGTGTTTTTGTTTATGGTCATATGTGTTCAGTGGGGTTTTTGTTTAATGGACATCTGTGTTTGAGAGGTTTTTGTTTAAAGGGCATCTGTGGTTGAGGGGTGTTTTTGTTTAAGGGCATCTGTGTTGAGAGGTGTTTGTTTAAAGGGCATCTGTGTTCAGATGTGTTTGTTTAATGGGCTCTGTGTTCAGAGGTGTTTGTTTAATGGGCATCTGTTGTTCATAGGTGTTTTGGTTTAATGGGGCATCTTGTGTTCATCTGTGTTTTGTTTTAATGGGCCTCTTGTGTATCATTGACGTGTTTGTTATAATGGCATCCTGTGTTTCAGTGGTGGTTTGTTTAATGGGCATCTGTGTTCAGTGGTGTTTGTTTAATGGGCATCTGTGTTCAGTGGTGTTTGTTTAATGGGCATCTGTGTTCAGTGGTGTTTGTTTAATGGGCATCTGTGTTCAGTGGTGTTTGTTTAATGGGCATCTGTGTTCAGTGGTGTTTGTTTAATGGGCATCTGTGTTCAGTGGTGTTTGTTTAATGGGCATCTGTGTTCAGTGGTGTTTGTTTAATGGGCATCTGTGTTCAGTGGTGTTTGTTTAATGGGCATCTGTGTTCAGTGGTGTTTGTTTAATGGGCATCTGTGTTCAGTGGTGTTTGTTTAATGGGCATCTGTGTTCAGTGGTGTTTGTTTAATGGGCATCTGTGTTCAGTGGTGTTTGTTTAATGGGCATCTGTGTTCAGTGGTGTTTGTTTAATGGGCATCTGTGTTGTGTTTGCTTAGCACAGGTTAGACTATACATTCAATGATCCCATGCAGGGAGAAATGAGGCAGCTGAGGGAGACAATCCAGCTCCATCCCTGCAGGGACACCCACAGCATAGGTAGGTCATATAACGACTCTCCTGATACATTTGATGGTGGAAGACCCTGGGTGTCCTCTCGGCCGATCTCCTCACAGTGTGCACGTCACGGTCGGGGCACAACTAGCAGCAGCATAGGATACGGGGATCTTCTGACCATGGACCTTGCAATAGGGGACATACTCTTCACAACCACAGCTGACACACGCTTCACCATCATGGGTGGTGGAGGTATGGACAGACCCTGGAACCACTGAGACGGCCAGATCCACACGGTTCGCTGGAGGTGTCTAGGTGTCCTTCATGCAAGCAGGATTCATGCTGTCGATCGCCAATGGCGACAAAAAACAATATTGGAGCTAAATTTTTTGAATTGGCGATAATATTTGGCGCAACATTTTTTTTTGCACATGTTTTGTCAAATACATGGCTTCAAATATTTATTTGTGAACTATATGGCTCTTATTTGGCTCCAAGTTTTTTTAATTGGCTCCAGTGTTTTTCAATTGGCGACAGAAGTGGCGTGGACAAACATTCAGACAGAGGGAACTCTGGGCAAGTATCAGTAATGGGCGGGCGGGCAATCGAGTAGAAGCACTGTGATCAAGCCAGCTGTGTTGGTGTATAATCAGATGGACCGAGTGTTTCAGGTGGAGACTCTGTGGTGTAGTGGGCATGATGTCCGCCTCATAACCAAGACTTTGTGAGTTTAAGCCCAGGCGATCTGCCATGGTGACAGAGTCCTAAGACAAGACACTTAAACATGACTGTGTCTGATCAACTGGACATATACTAAACTATAAACATTTATACAAATTTATTTTAGCTCGATTGCGAAACATGTTCTTACAACTTATATTAATCACTCTCGAGACCTCATTCCTGATGGAATCCATCGCCACGAGGGAGAGAGAAGAGGCAATGTGGAATTTAAATACCTTGCCTTAGGGCACAGTCGTAACGGCTCCAGCAGGGCTCGAACTCCAGACCTGAAGCGAACGTGCATCCACTGCGCTATCAAGACTCTGCTTACGTTTTAATACTTTCCTATATACTTACTTCTTTGATTTCGTATTGTTTTGTTAAAACTTTATTTATTTTACAACAATTGCGAAGCAAGTTTTAACAACTTATATTAATCACTCTTGTTGGCGCGGATGAAAGCGTATATGTGGTCATTCGTGTTCACTCTCGTTGGCGCGGATGAAAGCGTATTGGTC
This sequence comes from Archivesica marissinica, assembly GCA_014843695.1. Classification (NCBI taxonomy): domain Eukaryota; kingdom Metazoa; phylum Mollusca; class Bivalvia; order Venerida; family Vesicomyidae; genus Archivesica; species Archivesica marissinica. The sequence goes on along the minus strand of CM026401.1, from coordinate 12,098,976 downwards.
ATTCGTGTGGGAGGAAACCGTACTCGGAAAAAACCCAACTGTCCGATCTGGTGAACACCGTACCATCTCACATACATCCTGGTCAGAGGAGCGAACCAGGGTTGCATTGGTGAGAAGCGAGCGTTTTGCGAATGTATGTAGTGGAATAAATATGTTTAAACTATTGGCATTACTTGTATATATTTCTCCGGAAGAGGAGGGGGATCTCGCTAAGGAAGATAGGTACTGTATCTGCCCGTCCCTCGGCAATCGCCTTTCTACAGTTGGCCCCAATAAACAGAGATTTGGATCGAAAAACACCTGAAATGCCATTAACATGTTTTGATATATTCCTGAACTGATTTCACATGTTGTAAAACTCACGTTCCATTCATATCATAAAATATACCAAATTTAACTTTAATATCCACACAGCAATATATAAAATAAGTTTAAACTTTATTTATTTTACCACGATTGCGAAACAAGCTTTAACAACTTATATTAATCACTCACATTGGCTCGGATGAAAGCGTATATGTGGTCCTTCATGTGGGAGGGAACCTAAGTACACGGAGAAAACCCACCTGTCCGCTCTGGCGACCACAGTACCATCTCAATACTTCCGGTCCGAGGATCGAACCCGGGTTGCATTGGTGAGATTCGAGTGCGCGAACCACTGTGCTAATCGGACAGCCAAAATACAAAGTATCATTTCTCAACAATACATAATTATATACAGTCAAACCTGTCTTAAGCAGCCAGCCAATGGAATCATAGATAGTGGCTGCTTAGCACAGGTGGCTGTTTAATAGAGAGCAAATGCATAATGGAACAACATATTGGGAACCTGGAGACTGGCTGCTTAATACAGGTTGGCTGCTTAATGGAGTCACCACAAACACTGTATGTATAAAATATCATTATCAATCTATAATTTTCTCAAATATACTATACAGTTAAACCTGTGTTAGTGGTCACCTCAAGTAAGCAGTCAACCTGTATTAAGAAGTCAGTTTTTCCAGATTCCCAGTATGTTGTTTTATTATACATTTGACCTCTATTAAGCAGCCATGTGTGGTAAGCAGCCACTTTCTGTGATTCCCTTGGCTGGCTGCTTAACACAGGATTCATTATAAACATAACTATAGCACATGCATTAAACCTGAGACATAAAATATGCCTGAAACACCAGTATCCACACGAAACACCAGTATCCGCACGAAACACCAGTATCCGCATGAAACACCAGTATCCGCACGAAACACCAGTATCTGCACGAAACACCAGTATCCACACGAAACACCAGTATCCACACGAAACACCAGTATCTGCACGAAATACCAGTATCGGCACGAAACACCAGTATCCGCACGAAATACCAGTATCTG
>CM026401.1:12029506-12096606 GCA_014843695.1 Archivesica marissinica | reverse complement strand
GCTTCTATGTAATAATATATAGCCGGGGACCAGTGCATAGCTTCTATGTAATAATATATAGCCGGGGACCAGTGCATAGCTTCTATGTAACATTATATAGCCAGGAACCACTGTATAGATTCTATGTATTATTATATAGCCGGGAACTAGTGCATAGCTTCTATGTAATAATATATAGCCGGGGACCAGTGCATAGCTTCTATGTAATAATATATAGCCGGGGACCAGTGCATAGCTTCTATGTAACATTATATAGCCAGGAACCACTGTATAGATTCTATGTATTATTATATAGCCGGGAACTAGTGCATAGCTTCTATGTAATAATATATAGCCGGGGACCAGTGCATAGCTTCTATGTAATAATATATAGCCGGGGACCAGTGCATAGCTTCTATGTAACATTATATAGCCAGGAACCACTGTATAGATTCTATGTATTATTATATAGCCGGGAACTAGTGCATAGCTTCTATGTAATAATATATAGCCGGGGACCAGTGCATAGCTTCTATGTAATAATATATAGCCGGGGACCAGTGCATAGCTTCTATGTAATAATATATAGCCGGGGACCAGTGCATAGCTTCTATGTAATATATAGCCAGGAACCAGTGCATAGCTTCAATATAACATTATATAGCCAGAAACCACTGTATAGCTTCTATGTAATAGTATATAGCCAGGAACCACTGTATAGCTTATATGTAACATTATATAGCCAGGAACCACTGTATAGATTCTATGTAATATTATATAGCCAGGAACCCTATGTAACATTATATAGCCAGGAACCATGTATAGCTTCTATGTAATAATATATAGCCGGAGACCAGTGCACAGCTTCTCTGTAATAATATATAACCGGGGACCAGTGCATAGCTTCTCTGTAATAATATATAACCGGGGACCAGTGCATAGCTTCTATGTAATAATATATAGCCGGGGACCAGTGCATAGCTTCTATGTAATATATAGCCAGCAACCACTGCATAGCTTCTATGTAACATTATATAGCCAGGAACCACTGTATAGCTTCTATGTAATATTATGTAGCCAGGAACCATTGAATTGCTTCTATGTAACATTATATAGCCAGGAACCACTATATAGCTTCTATGTAATATTATATAGCCAGGAACCACTGTATAGCTTCTATGTAACATTATATAGCCAGGAACCACTGTATAGCTTCTATGTAACATTATATAGCCAGGAACCACTGTATAGCTTCTATGTAACATTATATAGCCAGGAACCACTGTATAGCTTCTATGTAACATTATATAGCCAGGAACCACTGTATAGCTTCTATGTAACATTATATAGCCAGGAACCACTGTATTGCTTCTATGTAACATTATATAGTCAGGAACCACTGTATAGCTTCTATGTAATATTATTTAGCCAGGAACCACTGTATTGCTTCTATGTAACATTATATAGCCAGGAACCACTGTATAGCTTCTATGTAACATTATATAGCCAGGAACCACTGTATAACTTCGATGTATTATTATATAGCCAGGAACCACTGTATAGATTCTATGTATTATTATATAGCCAGGAACCAGTGCATAGCTTCTATGTAATAATATATAACCGTGGACCAGTGCATAGCTTCTATGTAACATTTTATAGCCAGAAACCACTGTATAGCTTCTATGTAATATTATATAGCCAGGAACCACTGTATAGCTTCTATGTAACATTATATAGCCAGGAACCACTGTATAGCTTCTATGTAACATTATATAGCCAGGAACCACTGTATAGCTTCTATGTAACATTATATAGCCAGGAACCACTGTATAGCTTCTATGTAACATTATATAGCCAGGACCACTGTATAGCTTCTATGTAACATTATATAGCCAGGAACCACTGTATTGCTTCTATGTAACATTATATAGTCAGGAACCACTGTATAGCTTCTATGTAATATTATTTAGCCAGGAACCACCGTATTGCTTCTATGTAACATTATATAGCCAGGAACCACTGTATAGCCTCTATGTAACATTATATAGCCAGGAACCACTGTATAACTTCCATGTATTATTATATAGCCAGGAACCACTGTATAGCTTCTATGTAATATTATATAGACAGGAACCACTGTATAGCTTCTATGTAACATTATATAGCCAGGAACCACTGTATAGATTCTATGTAATATTATATAGCCAGGAACCACTGTATAGCTTCTATGTAATAATATATAGCCGGAGAACAGTGCACAGCTTCTCTGTAATAATATATAACCGGGGACCAGTGCATAGCTTCTCTGTAATAATATAAAACCGGGGACCAGTGCATAGCTTCTATGTAATAATATATAGCCGGGGACCAGTGCATAGCTTCTATGTAATATATAGCCAGCAACCACTGCATAGCTTCTATGTAGCACTATATAGCCAGGAACCACTGTATAGCTTCTATGTAATATTATGTAGCCAGGAACCATTGTATTGCTTCTATGTAACATTATATAGCCAGGAACCACTATATAGCTTCTATGTAATATTATATAGCCAGGAACCACTGTATAGCTTCTATGTAACATTATATAGCCAGGAACCACTGTATAGCTTCTATGTAACATTATATAGCCAGGAACCATTGTATAGCTTCTATGTAACATTATATAGCCAGGAACCACTGTATAGCTTCTATGTAACATTATATAGCCAGGAACCACTGTATAGCTTCTATGTAACATTATATAGCCAGGAACCACTGTATAGATTCTATGTATTATTATATAGCCAGGAACCAGTGCATAGCTTCTATGTAATAATATATAACCGTGGACCAGTGCATAGCTTCTATGTAACATTATATAGCCAGGAACCACTGTATAGCTTCTATGTAATATTATATAGCCAGGAACCACTGTATAGCTTCTATGTAATATTATATAGCCAGGAACCACTGTATAGCGTCTATGTAATAATATATAGCCGGGGACCAGTGCACAGCTTCTATGTAATAATATATAACCGTGGACCAGTGCATAGCTTCTATGTAATAATATATAGCCGGGGACCAGTGCATAGCTTCTATGTAATAATATATAGCCGGGGACCAGTGCATATCTTCTGTGTAATAATATATAGCCGGGGACCAGTGCATAGCTTCTATGTAATATATAGCCAGGAACCAGTGCATAGCATCTATGTAACATTGTATAGCCAGGAACCACTGTATAGCTTCTATGTAATATTATATAGCCAGGAACCTCTGTATAGCTTCTATGTAACATTATATAGCCAGGAACCACTGTATAGATTATATGTAATATTATATAGCCAGGAACCACTGTATAGCTTCTATGTAACATTATATAGCCAGGAACCACAGTATAGCTTCTATGTAACATTATATAGCCATGAATCAGTGCATAGCTTCTATGTTACATTATAGAACCAGGGACCAGTGCATAGCTTCTATGTAACATTACAGCCAGAAGCTGTACATTATATAGCCAGCAACCACTGTATAGCTTATATGTAATAGTATGCAGCCAGGAACCACTGTATTGCTTCTATGTAACATTATATAGCCAGGAACCACTGTATAGCTTCTATGTAATAGTATATAGCCAGGAACCACTGTTTAGCTTCTATGTAACATTATATAGCCGGGAACTATTGCATAACTTCCATGTATTATTGTATACCCAGGAACCACTCTATAGCTTCTATGTATTATTATATAGCCAGGAACCAGTGCATAGTTTCTATGTAACATTATATAGCCAGGAACCACTGTATTGCTTCTATGTAACATTATATAGCCAGGAACCACTGCATAGCTTCTATGCAACATTATATAGCCAGGAACCACTGTATAGCTTCTATGTAATATTATATAGCCAGGAACCACTGTATAGCTTCTATGTAACATTATATAGCCAGGAACCACTGTATAGCTTCTATGTAATATTATATAGCCAGGAACCACTGTATAGCTTCTATGTAACATTATATAGCCAGGAACCACTGTATAGCTCATATGTAATAATATATAGCCGGGGACCAGTGCACAGCTTCTCTGTAATAATATATAACCGGGGACCAGTGCATAGCTTATATGTAATAATATATAGCCGGGGACCAGTGCATAGCTTCTATGTAATAATATATAGCCGGGGACCAGTGCATAGCTTCTATGTAATTTATAGCCAGGAACCAGTGCATAGCTTCTATGTAATAATATATAGCTGGGGACCAGTGCATAGCTTCTATGTAATAATATATAGCTGGGGACCAGTGCATAGCTTCTATGTAATATATAGCTGGGGACCAGTGCATAGCTTCTATGTAATACTAACATAGCCGGGAACCAGTGCATAGATTCTATGTAACATTATATAACCAGGAACCACTGTATAGCTTCTATGTAACATTATATAGCCAGGAACCACTGTATAGCTTCTGTGGAACATAATAGAGCCAGGAACCACTGTATAGTTTCTATGTAACATTATAGAGCCAGGAACCACTGTATAGCTTCTATGTAACATTATATAGCCGGGAACCACTGTATAGCTTCTATGTAACATTATATAGCCGGGAACTAGTGCATAACTTCCATGTATTATTATATAGCCAGGAACCACTCTATAGCTTCTATGTATTATTATATAGCCAGGAACCACTCTATAGCTTCTATGTAACATTATATAGCCAGGAATCACTGTATAGCTTCTATGTAACATTATATAGCCATGAACCACTGTATAGCTTCTATGTAACATTACAGAGCCAGGAACCAGTGCATAGCTTATATGTAACATTATATATCCAGGAACCAGTGCATAGCTTCTATGTAACATTATATAGCCAGGGACCAGTGCATAGCTTCTATGTAACATTATATAGCCAGGAATCACTGTATAGCTTCTATGTAATAATATATAGTCGGACACCAGTGCACAGCTTCTCTGTAATAATATATAACCGGGGACCAGTGCATAGCTTCTCTGTAATAATATATAACCGGGGACCAGTGCATAGCTTCTATGTAATAATATATAGCCGGGGACCAGTGCATAGCTTCTATGTAATATATAGCCAGCAACCACTGCATAGCTTCTATGTAACATTATATAGCCAGGAACCACTGTATAGCTTCTATGTAATATTATGTAGCCAGGAACCATTGTATTGCTTCTATGTAACATTAAATAGCCAGGAACCACTATATAGCTTCTATGTAATATTATATAGCCAGGAACCACTGTATAGCTTCTATGTAATATTATGTAGCCAGGAACCACTGTATTGCTTCTATGTAACATTATATAGCCAGGAACCACTGTATAGATTATATGTAATATTATATAGCCAGGAACCACTGTATAGCTTCTATGTAACATTATATAGCCAGTAACCACTGTATAGCTTCTATGTAACATTATATAGCCAGGAACCACCGTATAGCTTCTATGTAACATTATATAGCCATGATCCAGTGCATAGCTTCTATGTAACATTATAGAGCCAGGGACCAGTGCATAGCTTCTATGTAACATTATAAGCCAGGAACCAGTGCATAGCTTCTATGTAACATTATATAGCCAGGAACCACTGTATAGCTTCTATGTAATATTATGTAGCCATTAACCACTGTATTGCTTCTATGTAACATTATATAGCCAGGAACCACTGTATACCTTCTATGTAATAGTATATAGCCAGGAACCACTGTATAGCTTCTATGCAACATTATATAGCCAGGAACCACTGTATAGCTTCTATGAAACATTATATAGCCAGGAACCACTGTATTGCTTCTATGTAACATTATATAGCCGGGAACCACTGTATAGCTTCTATGTAACATTATATAGCCAGAAACCACTGTATAGCTTCTATGTAATATTATATAGCCAGGAACCACTGTATAGCTTCTATGTAACATTATATAGCCAGGAACCACTGTATAGCTTCTATGTAACATTATATAGCCAGGAACCACTGTATAGCTTCTATGTAACATTATATAGCCGGGAACTAGTGCATAACTTCCATGTATTATTATATAGCCAGGAACCACTGTATAGCTTCTATGTATTATTATATAGCCGGGAACTAGTGCATAGCTTCTATGTAATAATATATAGCCGGGGACCAGTGCATAGCTTCTATGTAATAATATATAGCCGGGGACCAGTGCATAGCTTCTATGTAACATTATATAGCCAGGAACCACTGTATAGCTTCTATGTAACATTATATAGCCGGGAACTAGTGCATAACTTCCATGTATTAGTATATAGCCAGGAACCACTCTATAGCTTCTATGTATTATTATATAGCCAGGAACCACTGTATAGCTTCTATATAACATTATATAGCCAGGAACCACTGTATAGCTTCTATGTAACATTATATAGCCAGGAACCACTGTATAGCTTCTATGTAACATTACAGAGCCAGGAACCAGTGCATAGCTTATATGTAACATTATAAATCCAGGAACCAGTGCATAGCTTCTATGTAACATTATATAGCCAGGGACCAGTGCATAGCTTCTATGTAACATTATATAGCCAGGAATCACTGTATAGCTTCTATGTAATAATATATAGCCGGAGACCAGTGCACAGCTTCTCTGTAATAGTATATAACCGGGGACCAGTGCATAGCTTCTCTGTAATAATATATAACCGGGGACCAGTGCATAGCTTCTATGTAATAATATATAGCCGGGGACCAGTGCATAGCTTCTATGTAATATATAGCCAGCAACCACTGCATAGCTTCTATGTAACATTATATAGCCAGGTACCACTGTATAGATTCTATGTAATATTATGTAGCCAGGAATCATTGTATTGCTTCTATGTAACATTATATAGCCAGGAACCACTATATAGCTTCTATGTAATATTATATAGCCAGGAACCACTGTATAGCTTCTATGTAACATTATATAGCCAGGAACCACTGTATAGATTCTATGTAATATTATATAGCCAGGAACCACTGTATAGCTTATATGTAACATTATATAGCCATGATCCAGTGCATAGCTTCTATGTAACATTATAGAGCCAGGGACCAGTGCATAGCTTCTATGTAACATTATATAGCCAGGAACCAGTGCATAGCTTCTATGTAACATTATATAGCCAGGAACCACTGTATAGCTTCTATGTAATATTATGTAGCCAGTAACCACTGTATTGCTTCTATGTAACATTATATAGCCAGGAACCAATGTATACCTTCTATGTAATAGTATATAGCCAGGAACCACTGTATAGCTTCTATGCAACATTATATAGCCAGGAACCACTGTATAGCTTCTATGACACATTATATAGCCAGGAACCACTGTATTGTTTCTATGTAACATTATATAGCCAGGAACCACTGTATAGCATCTATGTAACATTACATAGCCAGAAACCACTTTATAGCTTCTATGTAATATTATATAGCCAGGAACCACTGTATAGCTTCTATGTAACATTATATAGCCAGGAACCACTGTATAGCTTCTATGTATCATTATATAGCCAGGAACCACTGTATAGCTTCTATGTAGCATTATATAGCCGGGAACTAGTGCATAACTTCCATGTATTATTATATAGCCAGGAACCACTGTATAGCTTCTATGTATTATTATATAGCCGGGAACTAGTGCATAGCTTCTATGTAATAATATATAGCCGGGGACCAGTGCATAGCTTCTATGTAATAATATATAGCCGGGGACCAGTGCATAGCTTCTATGTAACATTATATAGCCAGGAACCACTGTATAGATTCTATGTATTATTATATAGCCGGGAACTAGTGCATAGCTTCTATGTAATAATATATAGCCGGGGACCAGTGCATAGCTTCTATGTAATAATATATAGCCGGGGACCAGTGCATAGCTTCTATGTAACATTATATAGCCAGGAACCACTGTATAGATTCTATGTATTATTATATAGCCGGGAACTAGTGCATAGCTTCTATGTAATAATATATAGCCGGGGACCAGTGCATAGCTTCTATGTAATAATATATAGCCGGGGACCAGTGCATAGCTTCTATGTAACATTATATAGCCAGGAACCACTGTATAGATTCTATGTATATTATATAGCCAGGAACCCTATGTAACATTATATAGCCGGAACCATGTATAGCTTCTATGTAATAATATATAGCCGGAGACCAGTGCACAGCTTCTCTGTAATAATATATAACCGGGGACCAGTGCATAGCTTCTCTGTAATAATATATAACCGGGGACCAGTGCATAGCTTCTATGTAATAATATATAGCCGGGGACCAGTGCATAGCTTCTATGTAATATATAGCCAGCAACCACTGCATAGCTTCTATGTAACATTATATAGCCAGGAACCACTGTATAGCTTCTATGTAATATTACGTAGCCAGGAACCATTGAATTGCTTCTATGTAACATTATATAGCCAGGAACCACTATATAGCTTCTATGTAATATTATATAGCCAGGAACCACTGTATAGCTTCTATGTAACATTATATAGCCAGGAACCACTGTATAGCTTCTATGTAACATTATATAGCCAGGAACCACTGTATAGCTTCTATGTAACATTATATAGCCAGGAACCACTGTATAGCTTCTATGTAACATTATATAGCCAGGAACCACTGTATAGCTTCTATGTAACATTATATAGCCAGGAACCACTGTATAGCTTCTATGTAACATTATATAGCCAGGAACCTCTGTATAACTTCAATGTATTATTATATAGCCAGGAACCACTGTATAGATTCTATGTATTATTATATAGCCAGGAACCAGTGCATAGCTTCTATGTAATAATATATAACCGTGGACCAGTGCATAGCTTCTATGTAACATTTTATAGCCAGAAACCACTGTATAGCTTCTATATAATATTATATAGCCAGGAACCACTGTATAGCTTCTATGTAACATTATATAGCCAGGAACCACTGTATAGCTTCTATGTAATATTATATAGCCAGGAACCACTGTATAGCTTCTATGTAACATTATATAGCCAGGAACCACTGTATAGCTTCTATGTAACATTATATAGCCAGGAACCACTGTATAGCTTCTATGTAACATTATATAGCCAGGAACCACTGTATTGCTTCTATGTAACATTATATAGTCAGGAACCACTGTATAGCTTCTATGTAATATTATTTAGCCAGGAACCACTGTATTGCTTCTATGTAACATTATATAGCCAGGAACCACTGTATAGCCTCTATGTAACATTATATAGCCAGGAACCACTGTATAACTTCCATGTATTATTATATAGCCAGGAACCACTCTATAGATTCTATGTATTATTATATAGCCAGGAACCAGTGCATAGCTTCTATGTAATAATATATAACCGTGGACCAGTGCATAGCTTCTATGTAACATTATATAGCCAGGAACCACTGTATAGATTCTATGTATTATTATATAGCCGGGGACCAGTGCATAGCTTCTATGTAATAATATATAGCCGGGGACCAGTGCATAGCTTCTATGTAATAATATATAGCCGGGGACCAGTGCATAGCTTCTATGTAATATATAGCCAGGAACCAGTGCATAGCTTCTATGTAACATTATATAGCCAGGAACCACTGTATAGCTTCTATGTAATATTATATAGACAGGAACCACTGTATAGCTTCTATGTAACATTATATAGCCAGGAACCACTGTATAGATTCTATGTAATATTATATAGCCAGGAACCACTGTATAGCTTCTATGTAATAATATATAGCCGGAGAACAGTGCACAGCTTCTCTGTAATAATATATAACCGGGGACCAGTGCATAGCTTCTCTGTAATAATATAAAACCGGGGACCAGTGCATAGCTTCTATGTAATAATATATAGCCGGGGACCAGTGCATAGCTTCTATGTAATATATAGCCAGCAACCACTGCATAGCTTCTATGTAACATTATATAGCCAGGAACCTCTGTATAGCTTCTATGTAATATTATGTAGCCAGGAACCATTGTATTGCTTCTATGTAACATTATATAGCCAGGAACCACTATATAGCTTCTATGTAATATTATATAGCCAGGAACCACTGTATAGCTTCTATGTAACATTATATAGCCAGGAACCACTGTATAGCTTCTATGTAACATTATATAGCCAGGAACCATTGTATAGCTTCTATGTAACATTATATAGCCAGGAACCACTGTATAGCTTCTATGTAACATTATATAGCCAGGAACCACTGTATAGCTTCTATGTAACATTATATAGCCAGGAACCACTGTATTGCTTCTATGTAACATTATATAGCCAGGAACCACTGTATAGCTTCTATGTAATATTATATAGCCAGGAACCACTGTATTGCTTCTATGTAACATTATATAGCCAGGAACCACTGTATAGCTTCTATGTAACATTATATAGCCAGGAACTACTGTATAACTTCCATGTATTATTATATAGCCAGGAACCACTGTATAGATTCTATGTATTATTATATAGCCAGGAACCAGTGCATAGCTTCTATGTAATAATATATAACCGTGGACCAGTGCATAGCTTCTATGTAACATTATATAGCCAGGAACCACTGTATAGCTTCTATGTAATATTATATAGCCAGGAACCACTGTATAGCTTCTATGTAATATTATATAGCCGGGGACCAGTGTATAGCTTCTATGTAATAATATATAGCCGGGGACCAGTGCATAGCTTCTATGTAATAATATATAACCGGGGACCAGTGCATAGCTTCTATGTAATAATATATAGCCGGGGACCAGTGCATAGCTTCTATGTAATAATATATAGCCGGGGACCAGTGCATATCTTCTGTGTAATAATATATAGCCGGGGACCAGTGCATAGCTTCTATGTAATATATAGCCAGGAACCAGTGCATAGCATCTATGTAACATTGTATAGCCAGGAACCACTGTATAGCTTCTATGTAATATTATATAGCCAGGAACCTCTGTATAGCTTCTATGTAACATTATATAGCCAGGAACCAGTGCATAGCTTCTATGTAACATTATATAGCCAGGATCCACTGTATAGCCTCTATGTAATATTATATAGCCAGGAACCACTGTATAGCTTCTATGTAATAATATATAGCCGGGGACCAGTGCACAGCTTCTATGTAATAATATATAACCGGGGACCAGTGCATAGCTTCTATGTAATAATATATAGCCGGGGACCAGTGCATAATTTCTATGTAATAATATATAGCCAGGGACCAGTGCATAGCTTCTATGTAATAATATATAGCCGGGGACCAGTGCATAGCTTCTATGTAATATATAGCCAGGAACCAGTGAATAGCTTCTATGTTATACTAACATAGCCAGGAACCAGCGCATAGCTTCTATGTAATATTATATAGCCAGGAACCACTGTATAGCTTCTATGTAACAATATATAGCCAGGAACCAGTGCATAGCTTCTATGTAACATTATATAGCCAGGAACCAGTGCATAGCTTCTATGTAATACTAACATAGCCGGGAACTAGTGCATAGCTTCTATGTAATACTAACATAGCCGGGAACCAGTGCATAGCTTCTATGTAACATTATATAGCCAGGAACCATGCCCCTAGTTGTCCTGACCAGCTGCTTTTAAACTGTTAACTTATTTTTCATTACTTTTGTTATATTTATGCTTTTAACTACCCATTCTTTTAACTCCTTTGCAGTTTTTGACCGCGACATGTCTACATCCCCACGAGAGGTTTGACATTACAGGTCAGACGGTGTTATTGATATAGTGGTCTGGGATTGGTTGAATAAGTGTAGGGAAGCCCTTAAGAGTTATTGGTACCCTTGAGTTTCCAGTTTCCGCTATGATAAGAAATAATCGGCATTCATGTAGCTACATAGTTTCTAAATGTATGATGTAAATAAAGTAACGTTGCTCTTTTATTCCAAATAATTAGAAATGAAATGGGAGCTGTCATTTTTACCACGACCCGGAACCGACATCTGTGGTGACTGGTACTGGAGTTTTCGTGACCTTTCGCGAAATTAATTTTGCGTAACATTGAATGGGTGTAAATATAAAACGAACACGTTTTATGCAGCATACTGCATATCTATTATTTTGATGAATATTTCTTTTCACAGTGAACACTTTCACAGTTTAACAAGCATTTTCACAATGTGGACACATGAATTCATCACCTAATCTTGTAAACCTGACTTTTACATGAACTGATTAGCTGAGTAGGCTATGTATTGTTAGCAATAGTGAAAATGACTTCTAAATATTAAAATACAATATATGAGCTGCATTTTGGAATATTTAAAAATATTTGCAGACAATATGGTGACAAATAAACAGCATATTATAAATGCAGGTGTCAGTGTAACATTCACCACTAAATTACCTTCAGAGTAGTGGGTGAGTTGTGCCTTTAGTCAAATTAGTGTGAAATATAAAAAACCGCAATCGGTCAACCCCATTGAAATTTTCCTGTGGCTCAAAAGCCAGTCTGTTGAAAATTCTGTCTTTTGTGTTAAACTATTTTTGGGAGAAATATGATGGCACTGTGTGTTATAATGGTGGCACATGGATGCACACCACTGAATATTACTCCTTCTTCGCGCTATAGTAAATCGATCAACTGTCACAGTCAAATTCTCAGTTCCAAACAAGAATCGACATTTACCGCATGCAGTTCTGTAAACTCCAGGGCTGCTGCTTGCTGTTAGACACAAGTAAGTCATGGCATCACCATCAAAGTTTTTGACAATTTTCAAATGTAAACAAACACCGGTTAAAAATGGAGCGAGTAGGAATCCTAGCTGTCATGTAGGGCTGTTTACTCATCAATGCGCTGGAGCAAGTAATTCTGAAATAAATGCACAAAAGTCTTCTTTAAATGAGCACAAATGCCACAGATGCACCACAATCACAGTAAGAAATGCAAACAGTCTCTGGTTCTACAGTAAAACATCATCAAATTATTGTCTGCTTGATTGTAAAAACTACTTTCTAGGCTACAACGACCCGGAACCAATTCCCCAGTGGAGTCACACGTATATTCATATCTACTAACAGTTTTGCAAACCTTCAATTTGCTAGTTATTCAAGCTTTTACGTATATTATGAGAAACAAAACACTACAAGAAGATCTTTCGGTCGATTCACTATGATATAGGATTCATTTTAAAAAAAGACAAATTGTCCAGTCTTCGTAGCTCGGAAATGTACATATCGAGCAATTCACTGGCTTTACAGAAGGTGCTACCATTTCAAAAGTACTTCATAGATTTTCATGAATTCTGGTGCATAATGACAGCCAGGTAGTGTACCTTTTCAATAAAGAGGACAGGAATCTAATTATGAAGATTTGCTTGGCCTTTGGGTTATTATATTGAGAGAAAGACACTTTTCTATGCAACATAGGAGCTTTTGATATCACATCAGTGTTACACATACCTCTTACCTTCCAACAGTGCAGCTACAAGGTCAGTGCTTTGGGGGAACTGTAGCTACTGTCCACATGGATGATTTGACTACTCTGGTGGTACAATGTCTTCCCACACACGGTATATAGCAGCTGAAATTGACGGACAATGACATGATACGGCTTAAAACCATTATGAAATTTAGATTGAGTGAGTGTTGCCTGCAAGAATTCAACACATACATGCATGTAGTAAAACATTCAGTCAGGCAACTCTTTGTCAACAATGCCGAAAGAAAGCAACCGCCCAGAGAACTGTGCACGAGTGCTGGCTTTGGAAACAATTCACATGAACCAATTCCCCAGTGGAGTCACACGACATGGAAATTACAATAGCGGTGTCTGACCTAAATGTACAAACCACGAAAATACATGACAAAACGTAAAATTCAATTTGTTATTGATTTTGATAGGAATAAGTCACGACTGCATATGTAAATGATATAGACAAATAATACTTATCAGTAATACAAACTGTTTATTAGTTGTTTGTTTTACTTATCAGTCTGCTATAAAGTCATGCTTACAATAGCATCGGTATGCGTCCACTAATAATAATTATTATTCTAACACGACCCAGCTAATAACATACATACGTCTAGAGTAAAACCAATCTCGGGTTATTCTGCAATATACCTACCTTGAACTATGCTGCACGCGCACCGTGTTTTGGCTACGTCATTTATACAATGCGTGTAAAGTTTTATGAATGAAAGTCATGCGATGTTTGTAAAAAATACCGTTGGAATTCACGGAAGTGAGCTATTTTTAGAATCAGATAATGTCTTGTCCAGCTTGTTTTTCTGTTAAGTAACGTTTCAGTTACTATTCTGTACAGTTTTATTTGACAAAATAAATAAAATTACAACATTTGTTCATTTATGCACTAGATTGATATTTTCTATAAAAAATAACGTCATCACCCCTTTACGCGGGAGGAGATTTCGAAAGCCAAATGCAGCAGTGTTTGAAGAAAATACTCCTTTAAAATTATTAGAAGTAAGTCGTGTTAGAATCGAAATAATAAGTATCAACCGTGGTATATCGCAGAATAACCCTCGTGTGTCGTTCTTATGCGTACGTTTATTTATCGTCGCTACCGGTTACCCATATGATTTTAAATTTGTGGAGGATAGTGCAATTATACAGAAAGAGACCCATTCCAGAATCTCATCTTGTTCTTTTACGTGCACGATGTACAAAGCACCGACACGAGACCTCAGTTTAAAGTCCCATTTGAAAGACTGTTAATTTGTTACGGTCAGATGGGAGATCGAACCTACCGGATTACCATTCCAACGTGTTAACAACCAACATCCGTAAGAAACTGCCAACGTTTTCATGTAAATGCGACACAGTCTGGGCGGGGCTTGAACCCATGACCATCATGGTATACACGTAAACGACAATTAACCACTCGACCACAGATGCGAACATATGACAGATTATTCACGTGCTCGTATGTTTTATACTGTTTTATCCGATCGACCGTTATATCCGAACTTGGCATTCGTAAACAAGTATCCCCTGCCACCTAAAGTATGTCATGCTATGACACACACGAAGGGGAGATAATGTCTTCTCATTTAATTCCGTATTGGCTATTTTCGTTGTGTAATACTTTTAATGTAAAAGATTCAGTGTACACACATAATAATTTAACTGTTGATATATGCCACTTGGATTTACACTAACACAAATAGCTGTCATGCATTTAATATATCGTTCTACTTTCGGTTTCCTGGAAGTCGTATTACCACACGGGACATTGGCTTGTTTCGTTTTCAGTAACCAGTAACGACCTTCAATTGGGGGGAAATGGCGACAAGTCGAGAAGTGACGCGATCGCAGATTGGTGCTTCTGATGTTATGTACGACTTCTGCTGTGTGCCGTGTTCCAAAGATGGCAAGAACTCCGAGGCGGAATATCAGTGCGTTGATTGTCCGGCGTATTTCTGTCAGAAATGTGTTGTATTTCATAATAAATTCCTTGACACACACACGTTGCTGGACAAGACTGTCATGCACTCGAGTAAAGGTCAGACACTTCCGACGACATCACTGAACTCGAGTCTGTTGATATCCGGGGAAGGTGATAGAAATGTTCTGTGGACAACATGACCTGGTTTGCTGTACCGTGTGTATCGCAATGGAACACAGGTACTTTATCAACATATTATTCAGGGGCAAATAATGATCTAATACATGCATATATAACTGTAGAATAGCATGTTCAATGTGTGTAAGTTGTAGGTGTATGCAACACTGAGTGTTATTATGTTGGTGGTGTATGTAACACTGAGTGTTATTATGTTGGTGGTGTATGCAACACTGAGTGTTATTATGTTGGTGGTGTATGTAACACTGAGTGTTATTATGTTGGCGGTGTATGCAACACTGAGTGTTATTATGTTGGTGGTGTATGAACACTGAGTTATTATGGTGTAGGTGTATGCAACACTGAGTGTTAATATGTTGTAGGTGTATGTATCACTGAGTGTTATTATATTGGTGGTGTATGCAACGCTGAGTGTTATTCTGTTGGTGGTGTTTGTAAACCTGAGTGTTATTATGTTGGTGGTGTATGTAAAACTGAGTGTTATTATGTTGGTGGTGTATGTAACATTGAGTGTTATTATGTTGGTGGTGTATGCAACACTGAGTATTATTATGTTGGTGGTGTTTGTAAAACTGAGTGTTATTATGTTGGTGGTGTATGTAAAACTGAGTGTTATTATGTTGGTGGTGTATGTAACATTGAGTGTTATTATGTTGGTGGTGTTTGTAAACCAGAGTGTTATTATGTTGGTGGTGTTTGTAAACCTGATTGTTATTATGTTGGTGGTGTATGCAACACAGAGTGTTATTATGTTGGTGGTGTATGCAACACTTAGTGTTATTATGTTGTAGGTGGATGCAACACTGAGTGTTATTATGTTGGTGGCATTTGTAAACCAGAGTGTTATTATGTTGGTGGTGTTTGTAAACCTGATTGTTATTATGTTGGTGGTGTTTGTAAACCTGATTGTTATTATGTTGGTGGTGTATGCAACACTGAGTGTTATTATGTTGGTGGTGTTTGTAAAACTGAGTGTTATTATGTTGGTGGTGTATGTAACATTGAGTGTTATTATGTTGGTGGTGTTTGTAACCAGAGTGTTATTATGTTGGTGGTGTATGCAACACTGAGTGTTATTATGTTGGTGGTGTTTGTAACCAGAGTGTTATTATGTTGGTGGTGTATGCAACACTTAGTGTTATTATGTTGTAGGTGTATGCAACACCGAGTGTTATTATGTTGTAGGTGTATGCAACACTGAGTGCTATTATGTTGGTGGTGTATTCAACACTGAGTGTTATTATGTTGGTGGCGTTTGTAAACCAGAGTGTTATTATGTTGGTGGTGTATGTAAAACTGAGTGTTATTATGTTTGTGGTATTTGTAAACCTGAGTGTTATTATGTTGGATTGGTTGGTGTGTAAAACTGAGTTAGAATGTTGATGGTTTATGTAATTCCGAGTGCATTTGGGGGTTTATATTTCTTCTTCCAGCTGTATTGGAGACAGGTACCAGGTAGAACCACCGACCGTCACCAAATCACGTGAAATAATTCCACATTGGTGTGATTTCGAACTCGTAGCTGAGAACTGTTGCAAGTGATTTGAAGTTAACAACATTAATCACCAGGTTATCACCCACCCCACCCCTGACTGTCAGAATGAAGCTATATGTGTGTTTGATGAACAGGTTACCACCCTCCCATCCCTGACTGTCAGAATGAAGCTATATGTGTGTTTGATGGACAGGTTATCACCCACCCCACCCCTGACTGTCAGAATGAAGCTATATGTGTGTTTGATGGACATGTTGGAAGCCTGATGTTGAGTCCAACGATGTTTTCGTGAAAGCTAAGCTATAAAGGGAGGTAATTTATAAATATAAAGTGCATATAAAAAGTTCATTTGAGATGAATGTTGTAAATGTCACTAATGTCTGAATACACACTTATTACTAATGTTTAGTAAGTGTTTATTCATATTGTAAGCAACATTTAAAGAACATGTTTTACGTTTATTTATCGTCGCTACCGGTTGCTCATATGAGCGACGCCTCCTGATGAGATTAGTCATATTAGATTGTTCGGGGATAGTGCAATGATACAGACAGAGACCCATACCAGCGTCTCCTCCGGTTATTTTACGTGCATGGTGTACAGCACCGACACAAGACATCGGTTTAAAGTCCCATCTGTAAGACTGTTAATTTGATTAGGGTCAGACGGGTTCAACGTGTTAATCTCAAGGTCAGACACCGCTATTGCAATTTCCATAGGTCACCATTATAACATACAGTGCCATTATATTTCCCCCCAAAATAGTTTGGCACAAAAGACAGTAGTTTTCAACAGACTGGCCTTTGAGCCACAGGAAAATGTCAAATTTCAATGGGGTTGACCGATTGCGGTTTTTTTAATTTCCCACTAAAGGCACCCACCCCTACTCTGAAGGTAATTTAGTGGTGAATGTTGCACTGACACCTGCATTTATAATATGCTGTTTATTTGTCACCATATTGTCTGCAAATATTTTTAAATATTCCAAAATGCAGCTCATATATTGTATTTTAATATTTAGAAGTCATGTTCACTATTTGTGACAATACCTACTCAGCCAATCAGTTCATGTATCAATAACTCGTAAGGGCTTCCCTACACTTTTCAACCAATCCCAGACCACAATATCAATAAAACCGTCTGACCTCAAGAACATTCACTTCAAATGAACTTTATATGTACTTATTAATTGTAAATTACCTCCCTTTATACAAAATAATAGATGAATTGGGCCTAAGAAAATTAACAGTCTTTCAGATGGGACTTTAAACCGAGGGATCGTGTCGGTGCTGTACACTGTGCACGTAAAAGAACCAGAGGAGACTCTGGAATGGGTCTCTCTCTGTATCATTGCACTATCCTCCAAAATCTAAAATGACTAATATCTTCAGGAGGCGTCGCTCATATGGGCAACCGGTAGCGACGATAAATAAACGTAAATAAAATCCCCACAAAAACAAGAGGCGTCGCTCATATATGGGCAGCCAGTAGCACCGATAAATAAACATAAAACACAAACATTATATCATTATTCATGTGTTCGTTCAGAGTGCTGCCGAAGTCTGTGTGTATTCTAATAAGTTCCGCTCCGATGTTTAATATTTTGAAAATGATTATATTACAAATAATGAAATTATGTCTACATTTTTAAAATGTTCAGTGGGAAGTTGCCCCCCTCACCTCCTGCCCCTGTATATACGCATATACTAGTAGTATAATATGGTCTGTGTTATTTTAGGTTGTGTGAAGGAATAGACTACATTCAAACCGTGGCCAAAGGAATACTGAAAGGACAGGAAAAGCAACAAACCCAGACGTCCATGGAGAAGGTGAAGAAAGAGCTTCTTCAGTCGAAGGCTGGCCGAGAGAATGACCTGCGTCTGGTGGATAAGCAACGCGACGATATGCTGAATGACGTCCAGACGTTGAAGAAACACATCATAGCTAGGGTTGAAGAACTGGAAAAGACGTCTAATAAACAAGTATTGCTTAAACATAAAGAGATAGCTGATGTCATAAACATCGATATTACCTCCCTTGAGGACATGCTAAAGAGCCTACAAGTTAAACTTGACCATATTACACAGTTCAAGACTGCCAACGAGGCCCAACTCTGTGTGCATATTAAACACGGTAATGCTCAAACATCAAAGATTAACGACTATATCAATAAAGTTGAGAGCAACAAACCTTCAACCATCATGTCTGAATTAGATACAAGCATTGAGTCGTGCTTACATTCTATGAACTCGTTGATTACTATCATTGATGATACCGACCATCCTTACATTGTTTCCCCTCTTGGTGGTTACAGCGTCTGGGTAAAACCTGATAAACATGTGTCTTACATTAATAGTGTATGTGTGCTAGACAGCAATCAGATTATCATTGCAGACTTTGAGAATGACAGACTCAAACGACTGGATAGTACATACAAGGTTACTGACTGGGTTGACATACCGGGTAGGCCGTGGGGCGTCTGTAGAACTGGTATCACTGAACTGGCAGTTTCTATTTGGGAAGCAAAGAAAGTTCAGTTTATATATGTAGGCAAGTCATTGGCACCGACACGGTCATTCGGTGTAGGTCAGCCTTGTAGGGGCATCTGTCACAGTCAGGGTGAGTTATACGTTTGTTGTGGTGGTGGTGGGTTTGATAATTGCCCTGGCCATGTTAGAGTGTATGATATGTCAGGTTCCAAGCTGCGCGTATTACAGACTGATCAGAATGGTCAACAGCTGTTTACTCTCCCCATTAATATAACTGTTAGTAGGAACAGTACACTACTGTACATTGCTGACCGCAAGACAGGGGTCATAGCTATAGACAAACACGGTAAAACACGAATAGTTATCGAGGATCCCAGGTTATTGGAGGCGTACAATATCACTGTAGATGACCGAGGTCAACTGTTTGTATGTGGATATAGATCCAACAATATTATCCAGACAGACCGTCAGGGCAACGTCTTACAGGAGCTACTGACACATACTGATGGGATGTGTAAACTATTATCGGTAACCTACCTACAACATCCACCCAGAAGTATGGTTACTCAGGCGAGGTGTGAAAAGATTAACATATTCAAATTGAAATGAATCCTTCATTCTTCAGTCACATGGAAATATTACACGTTGCACTTTGGAAACTGTCGTTCAACACAGCATATATATGTACGCGTATTATACAGGAGCATTTCAAACACGTGTGCTAAATACAATAATCACTCTGTCATATATACTTGCATTTAGGAAGCGAATTTATTTAAGTTTTAATGCTGATCCATATTCAAACCCGTCATATTCAAATACCAAGCACGATAATGTGAATACGTGCATCTTATTATCCGGTGATTTCTTTGTTGACGGGTGATCTCTTGTAATACATAGAAAGGGAATATGAAAACGTGGACATTGTTGACAGGTGATCTCTTGTAATAGACTGATAGGGAATATGCTAACGTGGACATTGTTGACAGGTGATCTCGTGTAATAGATAGAAAGGGAATGTGAAAACGTGGACATTGTTGACGGGTGATCTCTTGTAACAGATAGAAAGAGGATATGCATACGTGGACATTGTTGACTTGTGATCTCTTGTAATAGATAGAAAAGGGATGTGAAAACGTGGACATTATTGACACGTTGAAAAGGAATATAAATTAGAATATAAATTAGAATACGTGACTATGATGATATTTAGAGATATATTGTAAATAGGTTTATATTCGGAGGTGGGTTTTAGTATATCAATGTATTTTAATCGTTTAATGCTTTTTCTCTTCGTGGATACATGTATATAACACTTATTGTTCACACAGTTGTATT
The DNA here is from genome assembly GCA_014843695.1 of Archivesica marissinica. Taxonomy (NCBI): domain Eukaryota; kingdom Metazoa; phylum Mollusca; class Bivalvia; order Venerida; family Vesicomyidae; genus Archivesica; species Archivesica marissinica. Next base: position 12,075,678 of record CM026401.1, on the reverse strand, counting down.
ATTTGTATGATTGTTCACACAGTTGTATTATTTGTATGATTGGTCACACAGTTGTATTATTTGCATGATTGTTCATACAGTTGTATTATTTGTATGATTGGTCACACAGTTGTATTATTTGTATGATTGTTCACACAGTTGTATTATTTGTATGATTGTTCACACAGTTGTATTATTTGTATGATTGTTCAAACAGTTGCATTATTTGTATGATTGTTCACACAGTTGTATTATTTGTATGATTGTTCACACAGTTGTATTATTTGTATGATTGTTCACACAGTTGTATTATTTGTATGATTGTTCACACAGTTGTATTATTTGTATGATTGTTCACACAGTTGTATTATTTGTTGTTGTTGAAAGTTGTATTATTTCTATGATTGTTCATACAGTTGTATTATTTCTATGATTGTTCATACAGTTGTATTATTTGTATGATTGTTCATACAGTTGTATTATTTGTATGATTGTTCATACAGTTGTATTATTTGTATGATTGTTCATACAGTTGTATTATTTGTATGATTGTTCACACATTTGTATTATTTGTATGATTGTTCACAGAGTTGTATTATTTGTATGATTGTTAACATATTTGTATTATTTGTATGATTGTTCACACAGTTGTATTATTTGTATGATTGTTCACACAGTTGTATTATTTGTATGATTGTCCTCACCGTTTACAGCTAGTGCTATGACACACACACATTGTTTTACCCCGTCCACAGACTATCATACTCGTGTACACATTAACAGTAAACTAATTGCACCACCTATATATAGATCAACACATTAACAGTTAACTAATTGCACCACCTATTTATAGATCATCACATTAACAGTTAACTAATTGCACCACCTATATATAGATCAACACATTAACAGTTAACTAATTGCACCACCTATATATAGATCAACACATTAACAGTTAACTAATTGCACCACCTATATATAGATCAACACATTAACAGTTGACTAATTGCACCACCTATATATAGATCAACACATTAACAGTAAACTAATTGCACCACCTATATATAGATCAACACATTCTTCAATTTATATGTATAGGATATCAACCGAATATGGTCCAATATGTAAAATATTGGACTGTGTGAGGCGCCTAGCGCCGAAGACCATACCACTATTTTACATATTGAACCCGTTTACTTAAAACACACACTGATATAACAAGATCCAATAATTAAAATTGTTAATTTCCTGCATGTACGCTTAGTATTTAATATAATACTCTGGTCTTTGACACCAGTCCAATATTAATAATAATTTTATAACCTAATATTTATCGTCGCTACCGATTGTCCATATGAGCGACGCTTCCTGGAGAGATTAGTCATTTTAGTGTTTTGGGGGATAGAGCAATGATACAGACAGAGACCCATTCCAAAGTCTCATACCGCAAATAATTCTATTTTCTTTTACTGGTAGTATTTAGTATGTCTGAGATTTAGAAACATTAGACAATTAATAAAATAATTTAATACTACAGAAATCTTTTGCATGACCTACTTTAAATAGGGTTACTAACATTTTGGGTTCAAAAAAAAAAGATAAACAAGACTCCAATGACAAACACACGTCAATTCAGGAGCGTGGGTGACCGTTATATGAAATCCTATGTTCACGTGGAAAGTGTGTAGACCACAATAGCACTGTTTATTGGTTCAATGTTAGTGTTCGAATGTATTCAGAAGAATGTGTAGTAGAAATGCATGTATACCTGAACAAATGCATTTTATTTGATTGTTGCGGTGTAATGTCACTTTAAAGAATCGAATTTAATTTCAAAACAACACACAGCTCATCTCACCTTAGTTTAATGATATTTTTATTGCATTCATTCTACATAATTATACAGTGCAGAGAACAAAACAAATGAAGACCCTTGTATACGTATATTGCCTGGCAACATTAAACTGAGACTCATTAATCTCCGCCAAAGCCTTCGTAAGTTTCCGTGAACTACGACCAGGACATACGTTAGGTTTTTACCGTTAATATTTGAATCAAGTCAGTAAGTAAGTGTACCATAATCTAAAGCTCATAGATTACTTCGGAAATCCGATTATTAACGAAGTAAGTTCACGGAATATGCAAATGTCTCAGTTTAATATTGCCAAACAATATATACGATTCATGTCATTGTTTTGCACAAGAATTGTCAATAAATGTTGAAGCAAATTGGTTGGGCCTCTCAATATATTAAGCAGGGTACGGAGTTGAGAGAAAATGTTTGAATTAATAATATGTGGTTCATGTGTATAATATATGACTAATCATATAAAATTAATTGTTTTTATATGTGTAGATTGGTGTAACCTATGCCCGGCGTATTCCTATGCCCGGCGTATTTGTCCATTTACATTCATATTTAACATATTTATATAGTTCTAGGCTAATTTCGCTATCAGACCTGAAGCATGGTTCAATAGCATTCCGTTGCAAATCATTGGGAGAATATGATGCAACTGTCACGTGACTAGTCCAGCATACGAATATAAACAAGCAAATAATTGGGAGAATATTTCCACCGAAACTGATACTGTGTATGAGCATTTCAGGTAGCTATCCGAATTTAAACAATCTACACCTAACCCGAAAAATAGTTTCTATACCATTTCTGATTAAGACCAATAAGTGTTTTTATTCAATGATGTACTATATCAAAATAAGATATTCAACAAGTTATGGTGGATAAATAAATAATAACAAGTATGCATAGGTGCCCTGAAGTCTTGAGTTCCCCATATAAACAGGTGCCGACCCAACACAGTTGCAATAGCAACAGCAAGGCCACGTGATGAAACGAAACTGTTAACAAAACTTTTTTGAAATTTGTTTTCACGACTTAAAAAAAAAATAATATACAGCAAGTGCAATTAATATTTTATACTGGTCATTATATGTGGGATTTACGCAGAGCATTGGTTCCACCACTCTATATATGTTGAATTGTGTATGTATATGGTAAATATATAGTGTGTATGTTTTAATTGGACCATTTGTAAATGGCCAAATGCATACTTATATGCCGATTGCTAATAAAGATTGATTGATTGTTTGTTTGTTATTCCTAGTGGTTTACCATCAAGTCCGATTATCGCAGTGGTTAACGCGCTTACTTCTCACCAATGCAACCCGGGTTCGATCCTCGGACCGGGAAGTATTTGAGATGATACTGTGGTCGCCAGATCGGACATGTTGGTGTTCTTCGGGTACTCCGGTTTCCTCTCACACGAATGACCACATATACGCTTTCATCCGCGCCAATGAGAGTGATTATTATAAGTTGTTAAAACTTGCTTCGCAATTGTTGTTAAATAAATAAAGTTTAACCATCAAGGCAGCGACCTTAACCACTCGACCACGAAGGCGGTCCAACAACTGACCACTCATTTAATATCCCATGTAGATATATATAATATGGGATACAATTAAATGTATATACATATGACTTGTATCATATGACTTGTATCATATGACTTGTATCCTATGACTTGTATCATATAACTTGTGGCATATGACTTGTATCACATGACTTGTATCATATGACTTGTATCATATGACTTGTATCCTATGACTTGTATCATATGACTTTTATCATATGACTTGTGGCATATGACTTGTATCACATGACTTGTATCATATGACTTGTATCATATGACTTGTATCCTATGACTTGTATCATATGACTTGTATCATATGACTTGTATCATATGACTTGTATCACATGACTTGTATCATATGACATGTATCATACGGCTTGTATCATACGGCTTGTGGCATATGACATGTATCACATGACTTGTATCATATGACTTGTGGCATATGACATGTATCATATGGCTTGTATCATATGACTTGTATCATATGGCTTGTATCATATGACTTGTATCATATGGCTTGTATCATATGACTTGTATCATATGACTTGTATCATATGGCTTGTATCATATGGCTTGTATCACATGACTTGTATCACATGACTTGTATCACATGACTTGTATCACATGACTTGTATCACATGACTTGTATCATATGGCTTGTATCATATGACTTGTATCACATGACTTGTATCATATGACTTGTATCACATGACTTGTATCACATGACTTGTATCACATGACTTGTATCATATGACTTGTATCACATGACTTGTATCACATGACTTGTATCACATGACTTGTATCACATGACTTGTATCACATGACTTGTATCATATGACTTGTATCACATGACTTGTATCATATGACTTGTATCACATGACTTGTATCACATGACTTGTATCATATGACTTGTATCACATGGCTTGTATCACATGACTTGTATCGTATGGCTTGTATCATATGACTTGTATCATATGGCTTGTATCATATGACTTGTATCATATGACTTGTATCACATGACTTGTATCATATGACTTGTATCATATGGCTTGTATCATATGACTTGTATCATATGACTTGTATCATATGACTTGTATCACATGGCTTGTATCATATGACTTGTATCATATGACTTGTATCACATGACTTGTATCATATGACTTGTATCACATGACTTGTATCATATGACTTGTATCACATGACTTGTATCATATGACTTGTATCACATGACTTGTATCATATGACTTGTATCATATGACTTGTATCACATGACTTGTATCATATGACTTGTATCACATGACTTGTATCATATGACTTGTGGCATATGACATGTATCATATGGCTTGTATCATATGACTTGTATCACATGGCTTGTATCATATGCTTGTATCATATGACTTGTATCATATGGCTTGTATCATATGACTTGTATCATATGGCTTGTATCATATGGCTTGTATCATATGACTTGTATCACATGACTTGTATCACATGACTTGTATCATATGACTTGTATCATATGACTTGTATCATATGACTTGTATCATATGGCTTGTATCATATGACTTGTATCATATGGCTTGTATCATATGGCTTGTATCATATGACTTGTATCACATGACTTGTATCACATGACTTGTATCATATGACTTGTATCATATGACTTGTATCATATGACTTGTATCATATGGCTTGTATCATATGACTTGTATCATATGGCTTGTATCATATGGCTTGTATCATATGACTTGTATCACATGACTTGTATCACATGACTTGTATCATATGACTTGTATCATATGACTTGTATCATACGGCTTGTATCCTATGACTTGTATCATATGACTTGTATCATATGACTTGTATCACATGGCTTATTTCACAAAATTACTGAACAATTATAAACACATTATTTTTTAATTTGGTTAAGAATTTATAAAGCTTTCCAATAAACTCATTTAAGGAGCATTTGCTCATCAACATGTGATTTGTGTGATATTTTGACAAGTTTACACATTATTGCATATATATAATGTCACAAAGTGCATTTTGTTCATGTAATACAAAAACGAAGTCTGTGACAATATCATTTTTATGAATTTAATTTTCACCCAAATAGTTGAAACTAACAATGTACACAGTTTGAATGAATTCTGAGTTTACAAACATTTTTTGAAGAAACTGTACCATACCCCCTCAACTCATACCGACTCAATGAAATCATTGTGCAACTGTGTATGGTTGTTTCAAAGTTTTATTTGTTTAAATCCAGAAGGTCTCAGACCCATGTGGCATACATGTAAATATACAAAAATATGGCGACAGCAATTCGTTATATCAATATATCTAATTAATTATATAATATTAAAGCAAATAGTTATATGTGATAATATGTTATAATATAGATGAAAAAATCTTTAATAACATATGCATGACATGTTAACTTACTTTAAAGGCTTTTATTTTTATAAGTAACACACCAAACATCGTGCATGCAATTATTAAGAACGTAGTAAATAATAAATTTATTATTAGTATATAAATAAAATTATTTTATTATATAGATTAATATTCTGAAAACTAAAATATATAATCAATTGGACTTTAATTTGCAGCTGTATTTGTATATCATAACATTAACCTACTAATACATATTAGTGTACTTATGATCTTAACACACATGCAAATAGTTTAATGGCCCACACTGTAATGAGAATGTATCATAATTATATTGTCTAACAATGTAATTTCCAAACAATTTCTTTCTTCTATCGTGGGAACCTATGAACACATTGTAGGCAAGCCCGAACTGTAATGCTCTAGTTCCTTGCGACATTAACGAGACACACGATGGGCTAGAGCGAGAAATGTAAAATATATACCATTGAACGCAATTCGGAAATAAGTTTGCTAGTATCGGAAATTCTGGGAATTGCCAATCATATTCCAAGCGCAACTTGACATTGTGCGTAATGCATTGTCTAGTTGATAGAAGTAACTAGACTGCATCCAGTAGGAGTACAATTAGTTTATGCAAATTTATTTTAGCTCGATTGCGAAACAAGTTCTTATACTAATCACTCTCGAGACCTCATTCCTGATGGAATCCATCGCCACGAGGGAGAGAGAAGAGGCGTGTGGAATTCAAATGCCTTGCCTAAGAACACAATCGTAAGCGGGGCTCGATCTCCGGGCCTTTCGCACGTGAAGCGAACGCACTACCACTGAGCTATCACGACTTCCGTACACTTAGATATAGCCATCAGTGTAAAATGTTTAGATTATTCATTCGCTGACACCAATGTGTTCACAAATAAAGTGCTTGTTCCTAGAAACATGATGCTGTTCGTAATTACTTATTATTGGCCAATAGGAGTGACCACCACATGTCACCACTCGATTGAGAAAGGCATCACCCTCGTCGTTGTACAGTTGGCAGTATTCGCTAGCGGCATCTCTTGACCATTAGCCCAGTTTGTCTGGAAGCAGCACGCGCGGTACCCATCTTGCCGAAACACGGCGCATTCTAAGCTTATTAAATATACTGTCCTGAGCTGTATCACACGAAATACAAAATTGTCCGATTAGCGCAGTGGTTAGCGCGCTCGCTTCTCACCAATGCAACCCGGGTTCGATCCTCGGACCGGGAAGTATGTGAGATGGTACGGTGGTCGCTAGATCGGACAATTGGGTTTTCTCCGGGTACTCCGCTTTCGTCCCACACGAATGACAACATGTACGCTTTCATCCGCGCCAACGAGAGTGATTAATATAAGTTGTTAGAACTTGCTTCGCAATCGTTATAAAAAATATAATAATAAAGTTTAAAATTGTCCCGCAACATTTTCAACAGTTACTCTTCTCTTCACGAATGTATTATTGAATTTCAGCCAATTCCGTTTCATTTGTAACAGTCACTGACCTGCCATTATGCTTATCATCTTCAGTTGTTTCTCTACTGTCCTTAAAGCTAATCACCGACATTGAAATAGCACATAAGAGTCCACATAAACTGTATTCAAATCCCCCTGAATGTCGAAGAAAAAGTAATGTGTAAAAGTTATCACAACACGTTGTTCGTTTACACTGTGCGACGCCATTTTCCAACGGGCGCTATTTATATGACGTCATTAATTGTAACATCATCAATGTTGGCTCATGCTTCGTTAATTGGAGAATGATTAAATGTTGAACATACACAATTTCATTGCGCTATGTGAAAGCGTTATGAAATAGTGGAATTAGTTTATTGAAATTATGGAAGACCCCTCGTATATTCAGAATGATCTACTATTGTACCGTGATAGCGCTGTGGATGCGCGTTCGCTTCAGGTGCGAAATGTCTGGAGTTCGAGCCCCGCTGGAGCCGTTACGATTGTGCCCTTAGGCAAGGCATTTAAATTCCAAGTTGCCTCTTCGTGGCGATGGATTCCATCAGGAATGAGGTCTCGAGAGTGATTAATATAAGTTGAAATAACTTGTTTCGTAATCGAGCTAAAAGAAATTTGTATAATAAAAAAAGAAGAAAAAAGATGGATATCTTAGCCATATCTTAGTAATATTTGGGTTGAACAAGAAGCACTATGATAGGCACGGCACACATTATGCTACCTAGCTTAAACTTTATTATTTTACAACGATTGCGCAGCAAGTTTTAACAACTTATATTAATCAGTCTCGTTGGCGCGGATGAAAGCATAAATGTTGTCATTCGTGTGGGAGGAAACAGTAGTACCCGGAGAAAACAAACCTGTCCGATCAGGCGATCACCGTACCATCTCACATACATATCGGTCCGAGGATCGAAACCGGGCTGCATTGGTGAGAAGCGAGCGCGCTAAACACTGCGCTAATCGGACAGCCTGGAATGTACGCATGGCCAACTGAAATCAGTAGACACGTTTGGACTTAATCTCTTATTGCTAGAACTGTTTGCAAAGGACTAATCTATTTCCTGTCTGACTGTGTATTGTCAATTTGATGGATTATGCCTAGTCCAATATTCAAACTGAGCTCAAGATATGCAGCTTTCGGTTTAATGTCCCATCTGTTAATTGTATTAGGGTCAGACGGGGGATCGAACCTGCGATCCCTGGATTACCAGTCCAGCGTGTTACCACTGGACTACAGATCCGTCTGTAGGATCTCTAGTGATAACATTGGGCTATTTTATAGCATATAACAGAATAGGCGTATACATAAGTACATAGTCTGGCAAAACTACAACGTTGATCTGATCAGAAACTCAACACGGTTCATTTTAAAACCGTTTTGGTGGTAAATGAATATATTTATATAAATGACCAGGTAACATATATCAACACCTGTTCCCAGTCTAATGCTTACAGACGGATCTATAGTCCAGTGGTAGCACGCTGGACTGGTAATCCAGGGATCGCAGGTTCGATCCCCCGTCTGACCATAATAAAAATTAACAGTCTTTCAGATGGGACGTTAAACCAAGGTCTCGTGTCGGTGCTTTACACCGTGCACGTAAAAGAACCAGAGGATACTCTGGAATGAGTCTCTGTCTGTATCATTACACTATCCTCCAAAAATCTAAAACGACTAACGAAGCGTCGCTCATATGGGCAATCGGTAGCGACGATAAATAAACGTAAACACACACACGTCTACAGTTTTATTTCAAAGGTATTGTGATATAAATGATTGTGTATACACGTGTGCATCTGTTTGGCGTTATGTTGGAGTGGCACTGTACTGTTATGCTGTAAACGATCCAATATATTGACATATTGGATCCGTTTGAGGCATATATCTTACTTAAAACACACATTTATATGATACGATCCAACTACAATTGTTAAATTCATACATATACGAATATACTTTAATATAATACTCTGGCCTTTTGACAGCAGTCCAATATTAATAATAATGGACTGCAAGTACAGAGATATGACGTCACAACAGTGTTTTAAATACAAATAAACAAGTAATAAATAAAGCTGTCGTATTGCTACTGTATTCTAATTAACTATACAGAGGAAGTACATTCTAGTTGGTGTTTTTGTGTAATTAAGAAGATAAAGTATCCAGTATGGAATTCCATTGGTTTAAAGCATTCTTATGAAAACGAGCCACGTTTAATAACACCTTTCTATTATCACTTCATTAAAACACAAAATGTTTGGTCACGTGTAAAAGGATAACGTGTTAATGTGTTCTTTCCTTGATGCTGAGTAACACGGACATTATTTGGAAAACAGCAAGCTGTGACTTAGCTTAAATGCAATACATAGACGGATCTGTAGTCCAGTGGTAAAACGCTCTGACCCTAATAAAATTAACAGTTTTTCAGATGGGATTTTAAACCGAGGTTTCGTGTCGGTGCTGTACACTTGTTCTTTTACGTGCACGATGTAAAAGCACTGACACGAGACCTCGGTTTAACGTCCCATCTGTAAGATTGTTAAATTTATTAGGGTCAGACGGGTGATCGAACTGCGATCCCTGGATTACCAGTCCAGCGTGTTACCACTGGACTACAGATCCGTCTGTACATGACCAACAGTGATGAGCATCGATCTAAATAGTTGCCATTCAGACAGGATTACTGACGTACGGATCTGTAGTCCAGTTGTAACACGATGGACTGGTAATCCAGGTATCGCAGTTTCGACCCCCCGTCCGTCTGACCCTAATACAATTAACAGTCGTTCAGATGGGACTTTAAACAACAGATAGCTCGTGTGGGTGCTTTCCACCGTGCACGTAAAAGAACGAGAGGATACTCTGGAAAGGGTCTCTGTCTGTATCATTGCACTATCCTCCAAATATCTTAAACGACTAATCTCTTCAGGAGGCGTCGCTCATATGGGCAACCGGTAGCGACGATAAATAAACGTAAAACACACACAAAGACTACTCTGGATGTTATATCACCACGAAGAACCTATTCAGTTTGCCGGGCCCAAAACATATACGAGACATAATCAACGTAGAAGACCATCGTAGTCGCTCGCATCGGTGATATTACATTAAGACAGTCGATTGGGTTGTCTCGCAAAATCAGTTTTCATGCCTGTATAAACACACTGAATGGTTATAACCAAGTCATTTATAGGAACTTTTCCGCGCTGCAAGTTTATCTCACAAATTGTCTGTATGTCAATAAGCCCACTTAGATGGAATAACATATACTAGAGGACATAGAAAGCGCACACCTACATTATATGATTATTATTACATGAAGGATTCCATCAAAGATATATTACATCTTTATTACAAAACACATCATATAGTTATTACAAAACACAAACTGAACAACTGCTAATATTCCAAAATGTTTAAAACTAGTTATTTATATAGTTATTGTTTTTCTTGTAAAAACATAATTATCCGAAATGTGCGTTTTCTATGTCCTCTAGTATAAGTTATCGTTATTAATTAAAACGAAGCATATCTTGTTAATGCTTGAACATTTGGCTACCAGTATATGTAGCAGGCTCAAACTAACTTATTATTATTTACTGCTATATGTTTGTCAGCTTTTTGGTTTAAACAGTATTTATTCCAATAAATTTACATGTTTAACACAAAAAATGTTACAAATTACATAAATTGTGAATGGTTTGGATTGGAAAACAAGTTTTCAGAACTCTCCAATGGGAATGTACATACTAAATAATTATTTGCAACGTATTCGTTAGGTATAAAGAATAATACTAAAATCGAGTGTAACTTGAGGCGGATATTCTATATACATGTATGCAAGAAGTACTGTTCTAAGAAGGGACAGTTGGATATGAAAATAATTAATAATCATTCAAACAATGAAACCACACACCGATCAACAGGTCAGCCAGCGCCTCCCTGGAGGCCTTACGATGCCTCGAAACGCTTTGTGGATGATATGTAGCTATGGACACTCAGAAACATACATGTATTTTGTGAAAGCTATCTACAATTTGTCATGGAAGTATATTTAGTAACAGTTGAGTTATTTTAAAACTAATTTAGCAGGAGATACAGCTGAATGATAGACACTGTCTTAGGAAAGAGTTAACCATACAAGCTGGTTGCTTTCTCCTCAATCCTGCATGTATGTACATAGGAAACAGGTAAGCATACAAGCTGGTTGCTTTCCCCTCAATCCTACATGTATGTACATAGGAAAGAGGTAACCATACAAGCAGGTTGCTTTCTCCTCAATCCTACATGTATGTACATAGGAAAGAGGTAACCATACAAGCAGGTTGCTTTCTCCTCAATCTTACATGTATGTACATAGGAAAGATGTAACCATACAAGCAGGATGCTTTCTCCTCAATCCTACATGTATGTACATAGGAAAGAGATAACCATACAAGCAGGTTGCTTTCTCCTCAATCCTTCATGTATGTACATAGGAAAGAGATAACCATACAAACAGGTTGCTTTCTCCTCAATCCTACATGTATATACAGTCTACGCCCGTTATGTCGACTTCTGTCGGACCGAATAAAATACTTCGGCATAACCTAAGTTTGACTTAACGAAAGTCGATATAAGCAGAGCCAGTTACATGTATGATGATAGTATCTGAAACGGGACTTTGATCTGACTTTGAGATAACCGGACAATTCGTCATAACCGATTTTGACATACGGATGTAGAATGTGCATATTGTTTATACTTGGCTATGTTTATTCAAAGAAATAAATAGTGTTTAAACAAAGTTTATAGGGTCTATAACATATCCGCTCCATAAGAATGTCTATCACAAATAGTTTGTATTCTTGACTATAAAATAGGGACAGAAACGAACAGCGATTAAACGAGTCGTTCGAGCGAATATTCTTTACCATCCCTACTATAAACCCACGTCAAGATCTGCATAGCACATACATCCTAGAGTATTTTACGAGACTGTGTACATCGAGATTAACTCGACATTTTTGTTATCAGAAATCGTGTTTTTGTTGAGTATATGAATACTGTTACAGATTTATGTTATTTCGTAGAACTTCTTCGAAATAAAGAATACGATATTTAAATGCAATATTTCACCCCACGGTCTTTCGGTATTGTTCATGATAAAAGTCATATGAGTTTCCTTTGCGTGTTCCGTTGGAATTATTAGTCCGACAGTTGGATGGCGTATTGGTCGTGTATAGGTTGATCATATATAAGGATACATGCAAGATAGGTACAATACAGACTGATCTGTAGTCCAGTGGTAACACGCTGTACTGTAATCCATGGATCGCAGGTTCGATCCCCCGTCTGACCCTAATAAAATTAACAGTCTTTCAGATGAGACTTAAAACCGAGGTATGTACACCGTGCACGTAAAAGAACCAGAGGAGACTCTAGAATGGGATTGGGAAAAGAGCTACATAGTAACTTATTCGAATCCCTTTCCTTCAATACAATTACATACACCCACATATTCTGTTATGACACGTTACATTACACGTAATGTTTAGTATGACATATTTTATAATGCTATAAAGTGAGCTTAAGCACAAGAGGAATTAAAATACACAACAAAAAGGTTCGGAAATTTACGAGTTGGAATCTCGTTTTGATATATAGGGAAGAGACAAAAAGACACACACAAGGAAACTGAAAATAAAAACTTTTGACAGATATTTCCCAAAATAAAATCGCTTCGTTCAGTCTAACCAACCATATATGTATCATAGAGTTCATCAACAATCAATCTACACAATCACGCACTCACACTCACACTCACGCACTCACACTCACACTCACGCACTCACACGCACGCACGCACGCACGCACGCACGCACGCACGCACGCACGCACGCACGCACGCACGCACGCACGCACGCACGCACGCACGCACGCACGCACGCACGCACGCACGCACGCACGCACGCACGCACGCACGCACGCACGCACATAACCCACCCACCAACCCGATAACCCACCCACCCATAACCTACCCACCCAGCCATTCACCCACCGAAACACCCACACACCCACCTATCCCCCGCTGACCTTAATAAAATTAACAGTCTGTCAGATGGACATTAAACCGAGGTCTCGTGTCGGTGCTTTACACCGTGTACGTAAAAGAACCAGATGAGACGCTGGAATGGGTATCTGTCTGTATCATTGCACTATCCTCCAAAAATCTAAAATGACTAATCTCTTCAGGAGGCGTCGCTCATATGGGCAACCGGTAGCGACGATAAATAAACGTAAAACAAACATATAACTGCGGGGGATAACACTTATTTGGTTATATTTCCTTCGTAGGAATGTAGCCAGACTTTCTGAAGGATCGTTGAATTTCGCCTTCAAACGATTATTACAGCCATAAACTAACTTAAAAAATCGAATATGACCACAAACTGTATTATTAATAAACCACTAGGGAAGCGCGTTACAGCAATTACGACAATGGTCCAGACATCTTTCTTATCTGATATCAATATCATAGCCAAGCAATTTCAGCTGTATAGCATACAGAGGGATCTGTGGTCCAGTGGTAACACGCTGGACTGGTAATCCAGGGATCCCCCGTCTGACTCTAATACAATTAACAGTCTTTCAGATGGGACTTTAACCCGAGGTCTCGTGTCGGTGCTTTACACCGTGCACGTAAATGAACCAGAGGATATTCTGGAATGGGTCTCTGTCTGTATCATTGACTATCCTTCAAAATTCTAAAATGACTAATATAGTCAGGAGGCGTCGCTCATATGGGCAACCGGTAGCGACGATAAATAAACGTAACCACACAAAGTGGTGTTCCGTTAAGTACTAGGCCTAAACATACGATTGTAAATACCAAGATATCAATGGTCAACACGCTGGACTGGTAATCCAGGGATCGCAGGTTCGATCCCCCGTCTGACTCTAATAAAATTAACAGTCTTTCAGATGGGACGTTAAACCGAAGTCTCGTGTCGGAGCTTTACACCGTTTACGTAAAAGAACCAGAGGAGATTCTGGAATGGGTCTCTGTCTGTATCATTGCACTATCCTCCAAAATCTAAAATGACTAATATCTTCAGGAGGCGTCGCTCATATGGGCAACCGGTAGCGACGATAAATAAACGTAAACCACACATACTCAGCTGCAGTTGATTATTTGGTGTCATGTATATCATTTGCATACATACCGAGAGGGTCTAAATGTATATTTATTTTTATAAGTATGAATATAATTGTTTATGCCTTATACTGCAAAGTCTCTTCACGGATTTCATAATTCTTGATTAATGTTTATAATATAAAAAATGTACTATATCATTATCGTTGCTGTTTTACAGAGTAGAAATAGTAACACATTTATGTTGCTCATATAGTAATAAATGGAAACGATCAAAGGCATTCTCTATTTTTTTCCTCTATTTTTTAAATTCTTTTTTCCCTTTACTTCTTAAACTGGCGAACACACTCCACAAACCAGTTTTGTATACATGTATACATGCATGGCATGCAATATTTATATACGTTTTTCATATTAATAATATAAAATGTAATTTAATTAACTGCATTGCTTTGTATGTATGTACAGAAACAAATTAATAAACGAAGTGACCCGAAAGGGGCATCAATATTTTTAAAAAACCAGTATCACATTGGAAAACAATATCTTTTTAGCTACATGTATATACCGGAGCTCGATTGTATATGTGCGTGTGGGGGCAGCCTCGTTATACACTGACATGTCGGGAAGTCATTTCAGTGTGGATCTTCAATACCTGCCCATGTCTGCCCCCCCCCCCCCTAGAGCCATGGCCTCTCATCATTATTAATGTTAGAGCCGCCCCCGAGAATAGGATACGGATACAGACTGCTCCAGGTGCAATTCCATACTCGATCAGACCTTAGTTTAAACTTTATTTATTTTACAACGATTGCTAAGCAAGTTTTAACAACTTATATTAATCACTCTCGTTGGCGCGGATGAAAGCTTAAATGTGGTCATTTGTGTGGGAGGAAACCGGAGTACCCGGAGAAAACCCACCTGTCCGATCTGGCGACCATCGTACATACTTCCCGGTGCGAGAATCAAACCCATGTCGCATTGGTGAGAAGCGAGAACGCTAACCACTGAGCTAATCGGACAGCCTTGTTAAAGCCAAGTACAACCACGATTTATATATTCATAAGAACGTCTTGTTTTAGTGAAAACATAATATAGAAAATAGTTATATTAGCCCAGGCCGTGGATTCAGTCATACAGATAGAGCTAAGCTATGTATCAATAATTGAGCTCACTTTGAGGTTTTGCCGTATTCATATGATTTTTCTTAACTGCACTGTATTTTACGTTTATTTAGTTTATACAAATTTGTTTTAGCTCGATTGCGAAACAAGTTCTTATAACTTATATTAATCACTCTCGGGACCTTATTCCTGATGAAATCCATCGCCACGAGGGAGAGAGAAGAGGCAATGTGGAATTTAAATGCCTTGCCTAAGGGCATAATCGTAACGGTTCCAGCGGGGATCGAACTCCGGACATTTCGCACCTGAAGCGAACGCGCATCCACTGCGCTATCACGACTTCCACGTTTATTTATCGTCACTACCGGTTGCCCATATGAGCGACGCCTCCTGAAGAGATTAGTCATTTTAGATTATTGGAGGAGAGTGCATGGATACAGACAGAGACCCATTCCAGAGTCTGGTTCTTTTACGTGCACGGTGTAAAGCACAGACACGAGACCTCGGTTTAAAGGCGTTACGATTGCGCCCTTATGCAAGAAAGGTATTTAAATTCCACATTGCCTCTTCTCTCTCCCTCGTGGCGATGGATTCCATCACGTCGTCATCGAACACGGCGGTCAAGCTCATCCCACAAGTGCTCGATTGGGTTATTCACACGCGGCATAATAATAATACCGAATCACAAGTGTCTGTTTGGTGTGGTTTACGTAATAGAACATTAAAATTAACACGAATATCGATTTTCTGCACCCGCCATGAAATTATTGTGTATATTGATGTAACCATACCCATGGCCACGTGCACGAGTGGGCAATCGTCACGGTTTTTGATTTTACCATTTTTATATTTCCGTTCCATTATCATGATAAGGCGCACACATTCTAACCAATGCCGTTAACCATATTTGAACAAAATCAAATTGAAAAATGTCTAGTTATCCGTTCAATGTATAAAAATTACGACCAATTTACAGTAGGTATTTCCTCATAAAAGCATGGATCTGTACTCTGACAATAGATTATACAATTCTAAGAAATATGTGATACCCGTAAACTAATGTTACAATGGAATTAAATGTCACGAACGTGTAACGTTTTCTTCTGGGCGCAATGCCTGTCTATAATATTGGCTACAATGAAACACATTCAGCTTGTCATCCACATTAACTTTGAAACAGATAATCAATTTGTCAGGAAACATAACAACTTATGGCAGTGTTATTGTGTGTCAGATTAAATCAGGCAATGTTCCATAGTGAGTGATGATTGTATTCCATGTTACTGATTAGTTGTGGCGTTTTCTGACAATAGTGTATGCTAACTTTATTCTCTAAAATTATATCTTCAAAAGTTTAAACTCTATTTATTTTACAACGATTGCGAAACAAGCTTTAACAACTTATATTAATCACACTCGTTTGCGCGGATGAAAGCGTAAATGTTGTCCGCATTCGTGTGGGAGGAAACCGGAGTACCCGGAGAAAACCCACATGTCCGATCTGGCGACCACCGTACCTTCTCACATACTTCCAGGTCAGAGGATCGAACCCGGGTTGCTTTAGTGAGAATCGAGTGCGAGAGCGTACATAGCTTCAATGTATGCATAATAGTGAAGCAACATTATATTATATTCAAATAACTGCATAATAGTGAAGCAACATTATATTATATTCAAATAACTGCATAATAGTGAAGCAACATTATATTATATTCAAATAACTATGCATAATAGTGAAGCAACATTATATTATATTCAAATAACTATGCATAATAGTGAAGCAACATTATATTATATTCAAATAACTATGCATAATAGTGAAGCAACATTATATTATATTCAAATAACTATGCATAATAGTGAAGCAACATTATATTATATTCAAATAACTATGCATAATAGTGAAGCAACATTATATTATATTCAAATAACTATGCATAATAGTGAAGCAACATTATATTATATTCAAATAACTGCATAATAGTGAAGCAACATTATATTATATTCAAATAACTATGCATAATAGTGAAGCAACATTATATTATATTCAAATAACTATGCATATAGTGAAAACAACGAGAAACATTTAAATTAGTCAGTTACCGCCCCTGAATACTCCTATAAGGAGATTGTTCCTCTTAATTGGTTTCCTCTGTTCTTATCGTTGTTTCCTTTGCACCACATGCTATCCATTTTCATCCATTTTCTCATCTTATGATTATTAAATCCCGACAGCATATCCAATCGATACTTTACTGTAAATATTATTAATCAATATGATTTTGATACAAGTCCATGTATCATACTGCAGAGTCTGGTTAGTTTAAACATATTTTATTTCCCAATATAATACATATTGAACAATGCATACACCACGCATAATCAGAATATAGAAACAGAATTAGAATGGAAGACAGAGTATTATATAATTCTTCTCCTCAGAGTCTGGTTAGGGAACAACAATAACATTTTATAAGAATTCCAATTAAAAGGTCCGATATACATTTCGGAATAAATCGGACTTTATCTATTCATACAAATTTATTTTAGCTCGATTGCGAAACAAGTTCTTTCAACTTATATGAATCACTCTCGAGACCTCATTCCTGATGTAATCCATCGCCATGAAGGAGAGAGAAGAGGTAATGTGGAATTTAAATGCCTTGCCTAAGGGCACAATCGTAACGGCTCCAGCGGGGTTCGAACTCAGGACCGTTGGCACCTGAAGCGAACGCGCATCCACTGTGCTATCACGACTTCCACAGTTATCTGTTAAGGGAGGTAATAGAAAAAAAAGAAGTGTCTCTCATTAGGAATCATACAAGAGTAATATTATCCAAGTACTATCCGCATAATGTAACACATGTCATATTGTTGTTATTATTTTATCAACACCATAAAGCTAAATATCCGATTAGCGCAGTGGTTAGCACGCTCGCTTCTAACCAATGCAACCCGGTTTCGATCCTCGGACCGGGAAGTATGTGAGACGGTACGGTAGTCTGTAGATCGGACAAGTGGTTTTCTCCATGTACTCCGGTTTCCTTCCACACGAATGACCACATTTACGCTTTCATCCGCGCCAACAAGAGTGATTAATTAGTTAATAAGTTGTTAAAGCTTGTTTCGCAATCGTTGTAAAACAAAGAAAAGAAAGGTTAAACTAAGCATAGCATGCTGTCATAGTACCAATTTTATCGTTCAGCGTGTTATCATTGTTTTAGAGCAGTTTTTAATATCCGATTAGCAATGCTATATTGCAGCTTTATTAGCCTGTGTTCCAGTCTGTCCTTTTCACTTTTTAACTTCTGGCAAACTTGCTCAGTTGATATGATCAGAAACTCATCACGGTTCAATTAACCGTTTTGGTGTTAAATGAATATATTTATATAACAGACAAGGCAACATATATCAACGCCTGTTCCCAGGCTATGTACAGCTTTATTCCAAATGTACTGTGATATAAATGTTTGTGTATACGTGTGTTCATCTGTTTGACTCTATATTGGAGTGGCACTGTATGTTTTACGTTTATTTATCGTCGCTACCGGTTGCCCATTTGAACGACGCCTCCTGAAGATATTAGTCGTTTTAGATTTTGGAGGATAGTGCATGATACAGACAGAGACCCATTCCAGAGTCTCCTCTGGTTCTTTTACGTGCACGGTGTAAAGCACCGACACGAGACCTCGGTTTAACGTCCCATCTGCAAGACTGTTAATTTTATTAGAGTCAGACGGGTGATCGAACCTGCGATCCCTGGATTACCAGTCCAGCGTGTTACCACTGGTTATACAATTCCGTCTGTAGTGGCACTGTACTGTTATGCTGTAAACTATATATGAATAGGATATAAGACGAAAACGATCCAATATGTAAATTATTGGACTGTGTGAGGCGCGTATCTTATTTAAAACACACACTTATATAACACGATCCTACTAATTAAAATGGTTAATATCGTACATGTGCGCGTTGGATTAATATAATACTCTGGCCTGTTGACAGCAGTCCAATATTAATAATAATGGACTACAAATACAAAGGTATGACGTCACGATAGTGCTTTAAGTAACGTTATTGTAAATACTATATATACAGTGATGAGATTTAAATAAAGATTTTTTATTAATTTATTTACTACTACTAGTAGTACTAATCATTGTAAATAAACTGTAACTAAAAACGAAATTAGAGTAAAAAACAACTTAACACAAACGCATAACAAGCAATGAGAGCCAGCTGTGAGTTATTACCCCTGAATACTCCATAAAGTACATAGGTCCTATTAAATGTTATCCTCTGTTTTTATCGTTGTTTCCTTTGCACCACATTTTATTTCAATATCGCTTCTTATGATTAAATGAATATATCTCGACATGTCTATTACAGTATATGGAATGGGCACTTATTTGTAAAACAATTTTATCACTTAATGAATACGATTTTGATATAGGCCTAATCACATTAAAATGTTATCATACCATAACATCTTGTAAGAGAACAACAGTAAAAACAAAGGATTCCAACTAAAAGAACCTATTTACATATTGGGATAAATCAGACTTTATCTGCCAAGGGAGGTAATAGAAAATTAGAGATGTCTCTTATGGCTTATCTCTCATATGGACTGTTTTTCCCTCCCATCCCTCCCTCCCTTCCTTCCTTCCTTCCTTCCTTCCTTCCTTCCTTCCTTCCTTCCTTCCTTCCTTCCTTCCTTCCTTCCTTCCTTCCTTCCTTCCTCCCCCCCTAATCTCTCCCTCCCTTCCCTTCCCCCCTCCCTCCCTCCTCGCTCTATGTTTAGAATAAGTAATAGGAAGGCGAAATGTGCACTACAATGCATCACATTATACACCAAGTTGACTCATTCTGTTATATAAAATGTTGCATATAAGTCCGTATCAATTTTGGATCGGTAAATAATGTAATCAACTTCTCTCTGGCAGATAGTCCCAAGAACAATATACATACAATGTACTGCATTCTGAACAGGAATAAATCATATGTCATTATATAAATTGCATTGCAGAGTCACGGTGTTGCATAACGAAAAAATTCTCTGATTTTCAAATCGAAAACATGACAATGCGAATAATTATGGATAGATAAAAACAAGTTTTGATACAAACTTCTTTTAGCTGGATTGCGAAGCAAGTTCTTACATCTTATATTAATCACTCTCGAGACCTCATTCCTGGTAGAATCCATCGTCACGAGGGAGAGAGAATATGCAATGTGGAATTTAAATGCCATGCCTAAGGGGACAGTCGTAACGACCGCAGGGCTCGAACTCGTAGCCTTTCGCACTAGAAACGAAGGCCCTACGTATGCGCTATCACGACTTCCACTAGATTATTTGAGGACCCTAAGGATGATTAGTTCAGAACTAATTAGGTCACGCTCTATAAATAAAGAAACCTGTCAATGCATATCATCATTAAGATCTAGGTAGTCAATGAAACAGGATAATTGTTACATGGAAGTATCACCATCGAGAATAAAATACGAGTTCTAACAGCTGAATGGTAATGGTATAATCTTCATCCTCAGCCATTCAGCATGCTCATTGCACATTGGTTATTACGATGCTATCAATTTATACGTAATAAATGTGTCACGAGTGACGGGTTAAGTGAAATGTAGTGTCCTATTATTATATTGTCACTGAGGTGCTTGTCCAACAGACTGAATAAATATCGCGTATACTGTCCTCTGACGCGTGCAATGTCCTCTGACGCGTACACTGTCCTCTGACGCGTACAATGTCCTCTGACGCGTACAATGTCCTCTGACGCGTACAATGTCCTCTGACGCGTACACTGTCCTCTGACGCGTACACTGTCCTCTGACGCGTACACTGTCCTCTGACGCGTACACTGTCCTCTGACGTGTGCACTGTCCTCTGACGCGTACACTGTCCTCTGACGCGTACACTGTCCTCTTACGCGTACACTGTCCTCTGACCGTGTACTGTTCTCTGACGCGTACACTGTCCTCTGACGCGTACACTGTCCTCTGACGCGACACTGTCCTCTGACGCGTACACTGTTCTCTGACGCGTACACTGTTCTCTGACGCGTACATTGTCCTCTGACGCGTGAACTGTTCTCTGACACGTACACTGTCCTCTAACGCGTACATGTCCTCTGACGTGTACACTGTCCTCTGACGCGTGCAATGTCCTCTGATGCGTACAATGTCCTCTGACGCGTACACTATCCTCTGACGCATACAATGTCCTCTGACGCGTGTAATGTCCTCTAACGCGTACAATGTCCTCAGACGCGTAAAATGTCCTCTTACGCGTAAAATGTCCTCTTACGCGTACAATGTCCTCTTACGCGTAAAATGTCCTCTTACGTGTACAATGTCCTCTAACGCGTACACTGTCCTCTAATGCGTACAATGTCCTCTGACACGTACAGTGTCCTCTAACGCGTACAATGTCCTCTGACGTGTACAATGTCCTCTGACACGTATAATGTCCTCTAACACGTACAATGTCCTCTGACGCGTATAATGTCCTCTAACGCGTACAATGTCCTCTAACGCGTACAATGTCCTCTAACGCGTACAGTGTCCTCTAACGCGTACAATGTCCTCTAACGCGTACAGTGTCCTCTAACGTGTATAATATCCTATAACGCGTACAATGTCCTTTGACGGGTACAATGTCCTATGGCCGTACACTGTCCTCTGACGCGTGCAGTGTCCTCTGACGCGTACAATGTCCTCTGATGCGTACAATGTCCTCTGCCGCGTACACTATTCTCTGCCGCGTACACTATCCTCTGACGCATACACTATCATCTGACGCGTACAATGTCCTCTGACGCGTACATTATCATATGCAGCGTACACTGTCCTCTGACGCGTACAATGTCCTCAGACGCGCACACTATCCTCTGACGCGTACAATGTCCTCTGACGCGTACACTATCCTCTGACGCGTACACTATCCTCTGACGCATACCATATCCTCTGACGCGTACACTATCCTCTGACGCGTACACTATGCCTGAAAATACTTGGTACCAAAAAAGATACACTGTCATACCGTTATTACAATATGCATCTAATTATAGGAACATACCTCTATACGGTATAGCTGTCGGTTCTAATCCCTTTTCATACATATACAGTCTACACCCGTAATGTCAAAGTCGGTTATGTCTAATTCTCCGGTTATCTCGAAGTCGGATCAAAGTCCCGTTTCAGACATAATCAGTTTGCATATAACTGGATCTGTTTATGTCGAATGTCGTTAAGTAAAACTTCTGTTATGTCGCAGTATTTTGTTCGGTCTGACGGAATTCGACATAACGGATTAGACTGTATGCAAATATTGTGTAAATTGTACACAATTGTATATGTTATATTATTGTTTGAAATAAACTATATTTAAACTAAACAATATATGATCGTACACGGAACCAAAACAAGTAACGTGTGTCGTCCCAACACACTTTAACCACGCCCAGTGTAGTTCATACCCCGATGGAAACTATTAACACTCGATTCATTCATTAACTGAATATTTAATATAAGTGAATGTAGACAATGTAGAGATGATGATATCTCAATAGGATTTTAATGTCTTACTCTTGTTGGTTCTCTTATCGCATCCAACTTGTTAGATCAATCAGCTATTACCACATTAGTCGTATTATTCTAGAGGATATAGAACACGCACACCTACATTATATACTAGAGGACATAGAACACGCACACCTACATTATATACTAGAGGACGTAGAACACGCACACCTACATTATATACTAGAGGACATAGAACACGCACACCTACATTATATACTAGAGGACGTAGAAAACGCACACCTACATTATATACTAGAGGACATAGAACACGCACACCTACATTATATACTAGAGGACGTAGAAAACGCACACCTACATTATATACTAGAGGACATAGAAAACGCACACCTACATTATATACTAGAGGACGTAGAAAACGCACACTACATTATATACTAGAGGACATAGAAAACGCACACCTACATTATATACTAGAGGACATAGAAAACGCACACCTACATTATATACTAGAGGACATAGAAAACGCACACCTACATTATATACTAGAGGACATAGAAAACGCACACCTACATTATATACTAGAGGACATAGAAAACGCACACCTACATTATATACTAGAGGACATAGAAAACGCACACCTACATTATATACTAGAGGACATAGAAAACGCACACCTACATTATATACTAGAGGACATAGAAAACGCACACCTACATTATATACTAAAGGATATAGAAAACGCACACCTACATTATATACTAGGACATAGAAAACGCACACCTACATTATATACTAGAGGACATAGAAAACGCACACCTACATTATATACTAGAGGACATAGAAAACGCACACCTACATTATATACTAGAGGACATAGAAAACGCACACCTACATTATATACTAGAGGACATAGAAAACGCACACCTACATGATATAATTATTATTACATGAAAACGATACATAAATGAATCCATCAAAGATATATCACATCTTTATTACAAAACACAAACTGAACAACTACAAATAGTCCAAAATGTATAACACTATGTATATTATATGTTATATTTCGGGGGTTTACGCCTGCATCAGCACCATTTTGGGCTATATCGCCGGCGGGCAGTTTACCTAACAACACCTTTCCTGGGCAGGCTCCAGCGGTTAACCAGTACTTGGGTGCACCAACCTCCGTAAGAAACTGCCAACCTATTCATATAAATGAGACACGGTCTGAGCGTGGCTCGAACCGGTGACCATCAGTGATGATAGGTTGCACTGGTATACAAATCAGCGACCTTAACCACTCGACCACGGAGGCGGACATATTGTTTTTTCATGTAAATCCACACTTTTCCGAAGTGTGCGTTTTCTATGTCCTCTAATATATTGTGCACAGATAACATCTTTAAATGTTTATGATTATATGGGTGTTGTTGATCTTAGTTACGATCACCTACCAAATTGTTGTTAGATAAATCATATTTTTAAATACATTATATATATATATATATATCTGCAACTCAATTAACATATAAACAAATGACATTATCTGTGCAACGATACAGCCGGATACATAGTCCAGTGGTTAACGCGGTATACTGGAACTCCAGGGGTCGCAGGTTCGATCCCCCGTATGAACCATATAAATTAAAAGTCTTTCAGATTGGAATTTAAACACAGGTCTCTTGTCGGTGCTTCACATCGTGTACGTAAGTTATATATATATAATGATTTTCGTTCAATATGTTTATGTCGTTTTGTATTTCGTAAACATTACCTGGTTTGTTTAAGTTACATTGTACAGCATTATTCATGTATATTGCATGGCGAAACGGTGTACTTTGGTTATAATTAGTGTGTATGTGCATTAATGCTATAGTGTTAAGAAATTTAAGAGGGCTCTAAGGATGACTAGTTCAGAACTAATAAGGTTACCCTCTATACATAAAGAAATCTATCTATCCATCCATCCATCCATCCATCTATCCATCCATCCATCCACCTATCCATCCATCTATCCATCCATCCATCCATCCATCCATACATCCATCCACCTATCCATCCATCCATCCACCTATCCACCATCCATCCACCTATCCATCCATCATCCACCTATCCATCCATCCATCTATCCATCCATCCATCCATCCATCCATCCATCTATCCATCCATCCATCCACCTATCCATCCATCCATCCACCTATCCATCCATCCATCCACCTATCCATCCATCCATCCATCCATCCATCCATCTATCCATCCATCCACCTATCCATCCATCCATCTATCCATCCATCCATCCATCCATCTATCCACCCATCCATACCATAAATCCATCCATCCACCCATCCATCTATCCACACATCCATCCATCCATCTATCCATCCATCCATCCATCCATCTATCCACACATCCATCCCACCATATATCTATCCATTAGAAGCATTAATTTCATTAATAAAATTACCCAACTTTCCACACTTTCTAAGTAACCTACTACTAATACAGTTCGCATGTTGCTATCACAACTGCCATCGAAACACGAACAATGTGTACACATGTAGCTAAAATAGGAATAATAATCCTATATGGTAACAATAAAAGGCTCAAACTAAAACTGTTTGCATGTTTGCTATCGATTACAATTGCCATCGATAGATGAATATTGGGTAAACATGTAGCTAACTAAATAACAACCGTAATTGATGATAATAAACAGCCTCGAAGTAGTATTGTTAAACAAACGAGTAAGCTACATGCTTAGATTAGATTAATGCATAAGATATGGACTGTTTATATCAGGTAGCCTGGGTTCCAGTCTGTCGATTTTTCACTTTTTAACTTCTGGCAAAATGGCAGCCTGGGGAATCTTGATTTCCGATCGTAGCGCCATCTACTTACACCCTCATTATTAAGTAAATTTGCTCTACAAGATACTATCGCTAAATATAGAAACGGAATTCTATCCGAAATCGCCGAACAGGCACGATTATACACGATCATTTCCGAATATACACGAATGCTCCCGTAGCCTCATTTACATTGCAAACATATACTTTGACGTTTCTGTGTTATATCGACGAGATGGCGGATTTTAACTATTACGTTTTGGTTGTAATGGGTCGATTCGGCGTAATTGAAGTAGGGTGGACTTAAATCTTGAGTAAATATGTCAAATCAGACGCACATTGTACTTTGTAAACTATTTATCAACATTGCAGTACCTCGATTTCGATTCAAGTACGTCATTAATTAAGTCACGTGCTAATAGGCCTATTAATAGGATTAATGATAATGAATAATTTCACGGAAAACCCACCGAGTTTCCACAGGCGTTGATATGGTCAGAACCTCAAGACGGCCCAATTAATAGTCTCGGTGTTAAAATATATGTATTTGACTGTCCAGGCAAAATATATCGACGCCTGTGTGTGTGTGTTTTACGTGTATGCTGTACACGATATGTTGCATACTGTATGATGTTGCACACTGTATGATGTTGCACACTATATGATGTTGTACACTATATGTTGTACACTATATGATGTTGCACACTATATGATGTTGCACACTATATGATGTTGTACACTATATGTTGTACACTATATGATGTTGTACACTATATGATGTTGTACACTATATGATGTTGATTGATGTTGCACACTATATGATGTTGTACACTATATGATGTTGTACACTATATGATGTTGTACACTATATGTTGTACACTATATGATGTTGTACACTATATGATGTTGTACACTATATGGTGTTGTACACTATATGATGTTGTACACTATATGATGTTGTACACTATATGATGTTGTACACTATATGATGTTGTACACTATATGTTGTACACTATATGATGTTGTACACTATATGATGTTGTACACTATATGATGTTGTACACTATATGATGTTGTACACAATATGATGTTGCACACTATATGATGTTGTACACTATATGATGTTGTACACTATATGATGTTGTACACTATATGTTGTACACTATATGATGTTGTACACTATATGATGTTGTACACTATATGGTGTTGTACACTATATGATGTTGTACACTATATGATGTTGTACACTATATGATGTTGTACACTATATGATGTTGTACACTATATGTTGTACACTATATGATGTTGTACACTATATGATGTTGTACACTATATGATGTTGTACACTATATGATGTTGTACACAATATGATGTTGCACACTATATGATGTTGTACACTATATGATGTTGTACACTATATGATGTTGTACACTATATGATGTTGTACACTATATGATGTTGCACACTATATGGTGTTGTACACTATATGTTGTACACTATATGATGTTGTACACTATATGATGTTGTACACTATATGATGTTGCACACTATATGATGTTGCACACTATATGATGTTGCACACTATATGATGTTGCCGACTGTATGATGTTGTACATAGATGGATAAACATTTACTGTTTCATAACTATTCACGATATTATTTAATTATCAAAAACAAAAAATACCAAGACAACGAAATGTGTCCTCGAATTCAGTTTTATAATTAACTGAGTACTGATAACAAGTGAAACAATTTGTCATCGGGGCAAATATATGTGTGACGCGATATACCAAAAGGAACCCACTGGGTGGATGACGTTACGTCGAGAAATTACATCTATAGTTACGTCACGTTACGTCACGCAATCGCGCTGTAAACCGTAAATCCGTAGTCGCGTGTGAGATGATGATGTTTAAGCTTATTTGACCTCACCTCCTGCGAACCATATGGACGAACGGTCGTGTGGGAGACATATTAACAATGGATTTTATAAATGACGTTACGCTTGACGTGACGTTACGTTTGACGTACATGAAAACGGCAACATTCGCGCTATACATGTACGTTTAAAAGTCACTTTTAGAACAAATACTCTAAACGGAAATACCTTAAATGTTGAAAATCGCTTAAAAAATGACTGAAAAACATATTTCTGGAGAAGATTTCACGCTGTGGATCCTTTTGATAAATCGCGTCTTATATATACAGCATGTGTTAAGGATATTCTTCAATGTGCATAAATGTACAGTATGTGATGCAATGTCATTTGATAATGTAGACGTTAGAACACTTCTTACATTATACAACATTTTTCTAGGAAAAACATTTTCCAAGAATTTGTACAGCATTGCAATGTTTATTGTTTATGTTTGTCTGGTCGTGCTTTTGACAGTAGCCACAACTTACTGGGGCCATCTGGACTAAATAAATACGTATGTGGGAAAAGTATTAAGCAACAAAGTACGCTCTCTAGTATATAGTTCAAATACAATCCACTTCACCATATTTTCCACATTATTTTATTCGGAAATATTCCATCGGCCACAAACCATGTTAATACCTCTCGTAAGTTGTACTTAGCTAGCAGTCTGTAAATGTCTGGGATGAATTCATGTAGTGTCATTGAGCAAGGCACCTCACACACATTGCTTAGTACTGGTTAATCGCTTAGGTCGGCTAAGCCTGCCCAGGAAAACATGTCTAAGTCCCCGCGAGGGGTTTGACATTAAAGGATCATACATACATACATACATACATACATGTACCTGTTTATCATCATTTAAGTGACTAGTAAGCGGATTCACAAATAGTTCCTTAGATACATAGTTGCATGGTAATTACCACAATTAACCGAAAAATTGCAATATTCTTTGTTTTTTTACGTTTATTTATCGTCGCTACCGGTTGCCCATATGAGCGACGCCTCCTGAAGATATTAGTCATTTTAGATTTTGGAGGATAGTGCAATGATACAGAGAGATACCCATTCCAGAGTCTCATCTGGTTCTTTTACGTGCATATTGTACAACACCGACACGAGACCTCGGTCTAAAGTCCCATCTGAAAGGCTGTTAATAGTATTAGGGTCAGACGGGGGATCGAACCTGCGATCCCTGGATTACCAGTCCAGCGTGTTACCACTGAGCTATAGATCCAACTGCAATATTCTCATATCAATGTCTGCTTCAATTGGATAAATACCAAGACACCAACGTGAACACATAGTAGAAACCCGAATTGGAAGTCGTTGGATATATATAATACAGAGTTATGTGTATACGCTCAATTTACAACAGAGTTGTTGTAGATATTGAGTTCCAGAGATCACAACCGTACAGGGATTTTGGTAATACGAGTATATATTTAATAGGATGATGGGGACTGAGACTGTCTGGGTGTATACCGCAATCTGGGTGTAAACCGCTATCTGGGTGTATACCACTATCTGGTTGTATACCGCTATCTGGGTGTATACCGCTATCTGGGTGTAAACCGCTATCTGGGTGTATACCGCTATCTGGGTGTATATCGCTATCTGGGTGTATACCGCTATCTGGTTGTATACCACTATCTGGGTGTATACCGCTATCTGGGTGTATACCGCTATCTGGGTGTAGACCGCTATCTGGGTGTATACCGCTATCTGGGTGTATACCGCTATCTGGGTGTATACCGCTATCTGGGTGTAGACCGCTATCTGGATGTAGACCGCTATCTGGATGTAGACCGCTATCTGGATGTAGATCGCTATCTGGATGTAGATCGCTATCTGGATGTAGACCGCTATCTGGATGTAGATCGCTATCTGGGTGTAGACCGCTATCTGGATGTAGACCGCTATCTGGGTGTAGACCGCTATCTGGGTGTATACCGCTATTTGGGTGTATACCGCTATCTGGATGTATACCGCTATTTGGGTGTATACCGCTATCTGGGTGTAGACCGCTATCTGGGTGTATACCACTATCTGGGTGTATACCGCTATTTGGGTGTATACCGCTATTTGGGTGTATACCGCTATCTGGGTGTAGACCGCTATCTGGGTGTAGACCGTTATCTGTGTGTAGATAGTTATCTGGGTGTAGACCTCTATCTGGGTGTAGACCGCTATCTGGGTGTAGACCGCTATCTGGGAGTAGATAGTTATCTGGGTGTAGACCTCTATCTGGGTGTAGACCGCTATCTGGGTGTATGCCGCTATCTGGGTGTAGACCGCTATCTGGGTGTAGACCGCTATCTGGGAGTAGATAGTTATCTGGGTGTAGACCTCTATCTGGGTGTAGACCGCTATCTGTGTGTAGATCACTATCTGGGTGTATACCGCTATCTGGGTGTAGACCGCTATCTGGGTGTAGACTGCTATCTGGGTGTAGACCTCTATCTGGGTGTATACCGCTATCTGGGTGTAGACCGCTATCTGGGTGTAGACCGCTATCTGGGTGTAGACCGCTATCTGGGTGTATACCGCTATCTGGGTGTATACCGCTATCTGGGTGTAGACCGCCATCTGGGTGTAGACCGCTATCTGTGTGTAGATCACTATCTGGGTGTAGATCGCTATCTGGGTGTATACCGCTATCTGGGTGTAGACCGCTATCTGGGTGTAGACCGCTATCTGGGTGTAGACCGCTATCTGGGTGTAGAAAGCTATCTGGATGTAGACCGCTATCTGGATGTAGACCGCTATCTGGGTGTAGAAAGCTATCTGGGTGTATACCGCTATCTGGGTGTAGAAAGCTATCTGGGTGTATACCACTCTCTGGATGTAGACCGCTATCTGGATGTAGACCGCTATCTGGGTGTAGAAAGCTATCTGGGTGTATACCGCTATCTGGATGTAGATCGCTATCTGGGTGTATACCGCTATCTGGGTGTATACCGCTATTTGGGTGTATACCGCTATCTGGATGTAGATCGCTATCTGGGTATATACCGCTATTTGGGTGTATACCGCTATCTGGGTGTATACCGCTATCTGGGTGTAGATCGCTATTAACTAGGCCGGCGATTCATGTTCCCCGTAGTTTACGAACAACCTCCTGGATTACAGAATTCATAAAATTCATCACATATCACTCCAAGATGATTGTAAGTGGAATCAACCGTAATTGTATCGATGCCCAGATACCATGTATGTGCACATGCTTAATGTTGTATTGTTGAATACTACATTGTTTTCCTATCTCCACTTCTGAGAGTAATCATAATATATATCCAACATCATTTCGAGGCCATATTTTGAATATGAAATTAAAACCATGTCATGAGCACATAGTGAACACAACTTTGATGAAAAGGAGATATAATGTTGGAGGAAAATATCCACCTTGCCTCGTCCCCTGTAACACATTAAACCATTCACAGACAAAACGCAGGTGATGTGGTTAACAACTAGACAGAAAGGGAATACACCTGACTGATAAATACGTATGATGATGTTGATTTACCTATGGCAACAGGCAGTAACATATTAGGTGATAACATAGACGAAATTCTGCAATGGACAAATCAGTAATATGCCGTCGCCAAAAAGATGTCCTCATTCCTATGGTTACTATCTCAAAATAGGCCACACCTGTCAACAGAACACAGAACATGGTTTTATAAAACATACATTCAACCGTTAGTTACTGTAATATTATTGTGGGTAACTCGTTAACTATAATTATATATACACTCACTAAATTGCAAGGAAGGGCTTGTAAAATCATCTTATGAAATAATTATGCCGGTCTGAACGCTTCTCTGGATTTATTAAATATATTAAATTTTGATGAAATTGTATTCATTCAAAAGGCGAAGACAATGTTTAAAATTACGAATGTTCTGGCTATTTGAGCTATATTGATTGCAAAATACTTGTATGACTTTAAGGTCGTATACATATGTTACTCGTTCAGTCCCGAAACCAATAACATATTCAATAGCAGTTCTTATTCAGGAGCTCTAATATTAAAATTGTAAAGCATTTTGGATGACATCAGAAACTTGCATAATTTTCGAATAGTGGTATTAAATGGATGAAGGGAAAATGAAACGATATTTAAGCTTGGTTAGTTTTTATATACCCCCAACATGCATCATGATAACATATACAGCTAAATATCAGAAACTCTAATATGGAATAGCATTTCGGATGACATCAGAAACTTAAGCTCAATATGCGGGTGTATATCCTTGTGAGTGGCTCTAGGGGTTAGTTATAATTTACCTTTACCTAGTTATCATGTACCACTTGTTTTTATGCACATCCGGGTTTTTATTGGGTTACTGTCAAGGAAATGCTCCAGAGCATTAATATCACTGACACTTACACTTACTGGATTAAGCTTTGCACTAGATGGAGTACTATTGATATTGCTAAGTACATAGCCAGTCGGATTTGTACTTAAATCTTCAATACATCTTATACCTCATCATTTGAGATGTCCGCAAATATACCACCCATAGGGGATTGTGATCCACCAACTTGATTTATTCGACACACATTAGTGATGTTCATGGCAACAACTTCCGCATCTTCAACAATGTTCTCAACACGTTGAAGGCGTGATTCTAGTGCTTCATGCTTTATTCTCAGCGTATCATGGCTGTCCGCGATTTATTCGACACACATTATTGATGTTCAAGGCAACAACGTCCGCATCTTCAACAATGTTCTCAACGCGTTGAAGGCGTGATGCTAGTGCTTCATGCTTTAGCGTATCATGGCTGTCCGCATCTGTATACAGTGACACTAGATGACTGAGTGAATATGTGTGATTTCATTGACTCCGTATATGAACTGAATGCCAACATAGCCGAGTCAAAGAGAGTAACAATATCACTATTCATTAGTCTAAGCGTTATTTATTTTACAACGATTACGAGGCAAGTTCTAATAACTTATATTAATCACTCTTGTTGGCGCGGATGAAAGGGTAAATGTGGTCATTTGTGCGGGAGCTAACCGGAGAAAACCAACCTGTCCAATATGGCGACCATCGTACTATATCACATACTTCCCGGTCCGAGGATCGAACCCGGGTTGAATTGGTGAGAAGCGAGCGCGCTAACAACTACGCTCATCGGACAGCCAATTCATTGAAGACACTGATGATGATGATGATGATGATGATGATGATGATGATGATGATGATGATGATGATGATGATGATGATGATGATGATGATGATGATGATGATGATGATGATGATGATGATGATGATGATGATGATGATGATGATGATGATGATGATGATGATGATGATGATGATGATGATGATGATGATGATGATGATGATGATGATGATGATGATGATGATGATGATGATGATGATGATGATGATGATGATGATGATGATGATGATGATGATGGTGATGATGATGATGATGATGATGATGATGATGATGATGATGATGATGATGATGATGATGATGATGATGATGATGATGCACTCAAATGTTCCTTCAAAAGAGCAAAATCATATCGTTCATTAACAGATAATATATTAATATATATGTCATTTGCCAATTTTACAGCTACCGGGTCACTTCTACGAGTGGTTATGAGTGTTAGTTATATGTTGTATTTTTGGTAAAAATGCATTTTCATGACAGGCAGTGTATATGTTTTGTGTTTTTGAGAAATTATGTGACTTGAGAAGACTTCAGACTAGTTGATGTGTAGAAAATATGTGGTATAATAATTCAGGTCATTGCAAACTGAAGGTTGGTATACAGTATTATTTGGCGGAGGAATACAGTGTGTAAGCACAGTGAAGTTATTCACAGGTGAGCACTGGCTATTTCAAACTTAAAATGTAAAATATTCTTGGTGTGTTTCAGACTGATTTGAATACCTCTTCACAGTGGATGTGGTATCAGAAGAAATGAAAGATTGGAAATATAAATGAACAGAGCGTGTGTTTTTACTTTTTACTATGTATTTAATAGGCAATTTATTTGTTGTTTTACAACCATAAAAAGTTATGTTTATAGTAAAAATGTTTTAATACTAGAGTATGTGTATACATGTATGTACATACATGTAGATGTTCAGTTGTATTTGTTTCAAGTTTCCATAATGCGTGCATTTGGGGATTCTCCACCATACCACAGATAAATCATTAACACTATATGATGTAGTTATAGTTGTTTGCACATCTATGTTAGACCTGGTAGTGTGAATTGTGTCAACTTACTCTCTGTGTGTTTTACGTTTATTTATCGTCGCTACCGGTTGCCCATATGAGCGACGCCTCCTGAAGAGATTAGTCATTTTAGATGTTTGGAGGATAGTGCAATGATACAGACAGAGACCCATTCCAGAGACTCCTCTGGTTCTTTTACGTGCACGGTGTAAAGCACCGACACGAGACCTCGATTTAACGTCCCATCTGAAAGACTGTTAATTGTATTAGGGTCAGACGGGGGATCGAACCCGCGATCCATGGATTACCAGTCCAGCGTGTTACCGCTGGACTACAGATCCGTCTGTAACTTACTCTCTATGCATATTATTTTGTATTGTAGTCTGCATAGTCAGCATCGTGTCATGCATAGTCATCATCGTGTCATGCATAGTCAGTATCGTGTCATGCATATTCAGCATAGTGTCTTGCATAGTCAGCATCGTGTCATGCATAGTCAGCATCGTGCCTTGCATAGTCAGCATCGTGTCATGCATAGTCAGCATCGTGTCATGCATAGTCAGTATCGCGTCATGCATAGTCAGCATCGTGTCATGCATAGTCAGCATCGTGTCATGCATAGTCAGCATCGTGTCATGCATAGTCAGCATCGTGTCATGCATAGTCAGCATCGTGTCATGCATAGTCAGCATCATGTCATGCATAGTCAGTATCGTGTCATGCATAGTCAGCATAGTGTCATGCATGCATCGTGTCATGCATAGTCAGCATCGTGTCATGCATAGTCAGCATCGTGCCATGCATAGTCAGCATCGTGTCATGCATAGTCAGTATCGTGCCATGCATAGTCAGCATCGTGTCATGCATAGTCAGCATCGTGTCATGCATAGTCAGCATCGTGTCATGCATAGTCAGATCGTGCCATGCATAGTCAGCATCGTGCCATGCATAGTCAGCATCGTGGCATGCATAGTCAGCATCGTGTCATGCATAGTCAGCATCGTGTCATGCATAGTCAGCATCATGTCATGCATAGTCAGCATCGTGTCATGCATAGTCAGCATCGTGTCATGCATAGTCAGCATCGTGTCATGCATAGTCAGCATCGTGTCATGCATAGTCAGCATCGTGTCTTGCATAGTCAGCATCGTGTCATGCATAGTCAGCATCGTGTCATGCATGCATCGTGTAATGCATAGTCAGCATCGTGGCATGCATAGTCAGCATCGTGTCATGCAGTCAGCATCGTGTCATGCATAGTCAGTATCGTGTCATGCATAGTCAGCATCGTGTCATGCATAGTCAGCATCGTGTCATGCATGCATCGTGTCATGCATAGTCAGTATCGTGTCATGCCTAGTCAGCATCGTGTTATGCATAGTCAGCATCGTGTCATGCATGCATCGTGTCATGCATAGTCAGTATCGTGTCATGCATAGTCAGCATCGTGTCATGCATAGTCAGCATAGTGTCATGCATAGTCAGCATCGTGTCATGCATGCATCGTGTCATGCATAGTCAGCATCGTGTCATGCATAGTCAGCATCGTGTCATGCATAGTCAGCATCGTGTCATGCATAGTCAGCATCGTGTCTTGCATGCATCGTGTCATGCATAGTCAGCATCGTGTCATGCATGCATCGTGTAATGCATAGTCAGCATCGTGGCATGCATAGTCAGCATCGTGTCATGCATAGTCAGCATCGTGTCATGCATGCATCGTGTCATGCATAGTCAGCATCGTGTCATGCATAGTCAGCATCGTGTCATGCATGCATCGTGTAATGCATAGTCAGCATCGTGGCATGCATAGTCAGCATCGTGTCATACATAGTCAGCATCGTGACATACATAGTCAGCATCGTGACATACATAGTCAGCATCGTGACATGCATAGTCAGCATCGTGACATACATAGTCAGCATCGTGACATACATAGTCAGCATCGTGACATGCATAGTCAGCATCGTGACATGCATAGTCAGCATCGTGACATACATAGTCAGCATCGTGACATACATAGTCAGCATCGTGACATACATAGTCAGCATCGTGACATACATAGTCAGCATCGTGACATACATAGTCAGCATCGTGACATACATAGTCAGCATCGTGACATACATAGTCAGCATCGTGACATACATAGTCAGCATCGTGACATACATAGTCAGCATCGTGACATACATAGTCAGCATCGTGACATACATAGTCAGCATCGTGACATACATAGTCAGCATCGTGACATACATAGTCAGCATCGTGACATACATAGTCAGCATCGTGACACTGCATATTCCTTTAAACTAGTTTACACCTCCACTGCATTTCCTTCGATGAATGTATGTGCCCTGATTGTATCCATGTTCGTATAATTGTCCTCAATAATGGTATGCAGCTGACATGTGCAGTCGAAGTTACTGACATGTACAGTCGATGTTACTGACATGTGCAGTCGATGTTACTGACATGTGCAGTCGATGTTACTGACATGTGCAGTCGATGTTACTGACATGTGCAGTCGATGTTACTGACATGTGCAGTCGATGTTACTGACATGTGCAGTCGATGTTGCTGACATGTGCAGTCGATGTTACTGACATGTGCAGTCGAAGTTACTGACATGGGCAGTCGAAGTTACTGACATGCGCAGTCGAAGTTACTGACATGCGCAGTCGAAGTTACTGACATGGGCATTCGCATTGCCAGGCAACATTCATGGCGAGAAAAGGAGTGTCTTTACAGTCGATACGCTGTTCCAATGGTGCTCTATTTGCCAGGTCCAACACACGGTAAGTCACAACTTTGGACTTAATACAATTAAATTCAAAGTGTGCTATAATGTTCAGAGTAATTAATGTACATATAAGCAATCAATCGCGGGTTAATAATTTCCATCGGTATATGGACTGCATTGGGCGTGGTTACGGTTAGCGTGGATGACGTCGGCTTCCACACACTTTAACCACGCCCAATGTAATTCGTATCCAATGGAAACTATTAAACTTCAGCCTCCACAAACTTTAAACAAGCTCAACGTAGTTCATAAACCAATTGAAAACTATTAACCCGCAATGCATTCATTAATTTAATTGCATCATATTGTAGCAGATGAAGTGAGTGAAATAATGTTGTTGTTGTTGTTGTTGTAACTTCGTGGAAAGATATGCTTAATAGACCAGAATTAGTTAATTAAATGTAACTGTGCACAACAACAGTTTAAATCCTTCATGGCGATGGATTCCACCAGGAATGGGGTCTCGAGAGTGATTACTATAAGTTGAAAGAACTTGTTTCGCAATCGAGCTAATATAAATTTGTATAAACTAAACTAACAGTTTAAATATATATAAATCTTTATTATCGTCTCATCAGTGCATATCACATAATACAGTCACAAATCACAATATGATACACAATAAAATAATACGCATTGCCATTCAATATATGGATTATAAGAGACTAAAACTCAATATATAGACATCATCATTGACATATACTTGTATCTACAATATAAAAGCCAAGGAGTAGTTGCTAATCTTTACATGGAAGTCGTGATAGCGCAGTGGGTGCGCGTTCGCTTCAGGTGCGAAAGTTCCGGAGTTCGAGCCCCGCTGGAGCCGTTACGATTGTGCCCTTAGGCAAGGCATTTAAATTCCACATTGCCTCTTCTCTCTCCCTCGTGGCGATGGATTCCATCAGGAATGAGGTCTCGAGAGTGATTAATATAAGTTGAAATAACATGTTTCGCAATCGAGCTAAAATAAATTTGTATAAACTAATCTTTACATTAAAATGTGTTAAATGAAAATAATATTAAAACACTGAGAAGAGAAAATAAGCAATAACGCACATCTTAAAATATGTTTTACAAGATCATATATCACCCCCGTCAGGCTGTAGGTGAACTGATTAGCAGCTACTCCTTGGAACACTGTAAACGAAAATGGATATGAAATGAAATATATAAAAGAATCATAGCATTATTTACAAAGATTAGATGTGCGACTGTTAAGAATATGAAAGCAGGTTTTGGCACAAATTCTAATAAGTGAGGTAGTAGTGAAAAGAAACACTAGCTTTTCACACCCTGACAAATTCAGAAATTGGGTTCTATGCTTAATGCGCCATCAAACAGTATGTCCCTAAGATCAATGTATAAAGAACAGTTTATTAATACATGAGCTTCAGACTCAATAACAGTTCTACAGAAAGGGCATGTGCGATCATTAACTGCTAAGTTCTTATATCTCCCAGTTTCAAGTATTATGGGAGCGATAACCACAACGAAACTTACAGAAGGCAGACCGGTGTGCAGAAGACATTATTAGCTGACAGTACGGTTCCACACAGTATTCAGACTTGAACGTGCAATACGTTCTTAACTTGTTCCGACCTCTGCCAACCGGTCTGTTAATAGAGTGTTGCCAATCTAGTATAAACCTATCCATTACAAATGTCTGAACCTTGTCAACACGCTTAGGTGCAGGATTACCAATATCACAGTAACTGCTACATTCATTTAACTTAGCTTTAACTATATAATACTATGTTTTACAATTTGTATTAGCTTTTCGATATTGTGCAATCCGTTTATTTACTCGTACTGAACCAGTGTGGTTGCCAAGCGGTGGTTGCCAAACCATCTCGCCCGCTAACGCCGCCATCGGTGTATACGTTCTAGACAAAATCTCATAGAACGATTGTGAACGTTCTAGACAAAATATCATAGCACGATTGTGAACGTTCTAGACAAAATATCATAACACGACTGTGAACGTTCTGGACAAAATCTCATAGCACGATTGTGAAAGGCATTCACACAGGAGAAAGATCGACAACCCCAGATTGTAGCACCAGAGTTAATAACGGGCCAATGTATTAAATGTATTCCTTCAACACTACAAACATTGACGGACGCATTATGTTCATAGCCAGCAATCGCATTTCATATGGTATATATTATTTTCCACACGCAAGAATCTCCTGTATATTGGAATTTCAAATGCAATCTTCAATTCAAACTATGAATATTATCATTGCAAGAAATACATTAATGCTATACGAGTTAGCGATACACACCTATTTATTTTATTTGGTTCGATGAATGATAATGGCTGGCTTTCTCTGTGAAAACTGACATTCCCATATTCTACTTCTTTGAAGCGATTGGATTTTCTTTTTGCGTTCCAATGAATGATTTGAGTTTTTTTAGTCGATTCTGTTTTCTCAGTGAAAAATAAACTTTTCTTTTATGCATTCCAATGAATGATATAGTTTCAATGAAAGAACACTCCATCTTCCACTGCTTTGAGACATCGAAAGATGGCATTTTCTCTGTCACTGCTTGAGTTTCGTATTCCTCCGCGGTTGGGTGTATTTTTTTATATATTCGCGATTTTCTGACAATCGTGAAAAGTTAATTATAAAGTAATACAGTCTAATGAATTTGTTTTTCCTGTAGTTTTTAATTTTGACCGCAAACAAAACTAACTTGAAACTGATACCGGAATTAGTTCTTATTACGGACGTTGATACTAACAGAAGTGGTTGTGTGGTTCTGTTTTGTAGTGCAATGAGGCTCCCGACAGGGCAGTTAAAATTAACAAAATTTGAAAACAAATGATATATTAGACAAAATCATTGGAAATCATGAACGAAAATGGTGATTTGTATTTAGTATTAACCTTAGTGTAATGATCACCGAAATTTGTATTTAGTATTAACCTTAGTGTAATGATCACCGAAATTTGTATTTAGTATTAACCTTAGTGTAATGATCACCGAAATTTGTATTTAGTATTAACCTTAGTGTAATGATCACCGAAATTTGTATTTAGTATTAACCTTAGTGTAATGATCACCGAAATTTGTATTTAGTATTAACCTTAGTGTAATGATCACCGAAATTTGTATTTAGTATTAACCTTAGTGTAATGATCACCGAAATTTGTATTTAGTATTAACCTTAGTGTAATGATCACCGAAATTTGTATTTAGTATTAACCTTAGTGTAATGATCACCGAAATTTGTATTTAGTATTAACCTTAGTGTAATGATCACCGAAATTTGTATTTAGTATTAACCTTAGTGTAATGATCACCGAAATTTGTATTTAGTATTAACCTTAGTGTAATGATCACCGAAATTTGTATTTAGTATTAACCTTAGTGTAATGATCACCGAAATTTGTATTTAGTATTAACCTTAGTGTAATGATCACCGAAATTTGTATTTAGTATTAACCTTAGAGTAATGATCACCGAAATTTGTATTTAGTATTAACCTTAGTGTAATGATCACCGAAATTTGTATTTAGTATTAACCTTAGTGTAATGATCACCGAAATTTGTATTTAGTATTAACCTTAGTGTAATGATCACCGAAATTTGTATTTAGTATTAACCTTAGTGTAATGATCACCGAAATTTGTATTTAGTATTAACCTTAGTGTAATGATCACCGAAATTTGTATTTAGTATTAACCTTAGTGTAATGATCACCGAAATTTGTATTTAGTATTAACCTTAGTGTAATGATCACCGAAATTTGTATTTAGTATTAACCTTAGTGTAATGATCACCGACATTTGTATTTAGTATTAACCTTAGTGTAATGATCACCGACATTTGTATTTAGTATTAACCTTAGTGTAATGATCACCGACATTTGTATTTCCCCGACTGGTGTTACTAATAAACACAAATATCCATTATTTAAAAACACCGTCGTGACGTCATACCTTTGTAATTGCAGTCCATTATTATTAATATTGGACTAGTGTAAAAAGGCCAGAGTATTATATTAAATCCTATGCGTACATGTATGAAATTGACAATTTTAATTTATTAGTAGGATCTTGTTATATAAGTGTGTGTTTTAAGTAAGATATAAGCTTCGAAACGGGTTCAATATGTAAAATATTGGTACTGAATTCGGCGTGACGCGCCTCATACAGTCCAATAATTTACATATTGGATCGTTTTCGGCATATATCCTATACATATTGCTCTGTTCTGAAACAGCGGGCGGTGGTATTTTCTTGTCCACTGCTTGCATTACGTATTCCTCCATAGTTGCAGTTACATTTTATTTGAGCTATTTTCTGATTACAAACAAATAATTATAAATTAGTATGTTTTAATGAATTTGTTGTGTGTGCCACTTTTAGCAATTATATGTTATTACTTATTTCATAAATAAGTGGCTGTGTGGTTGTGTCTTGTAGTGAAATTAGTATAAGGTCAGAAACAGCAACATGTATAATATAAAACTTGTATAAAACTATATGAGACAAAACACATTGGAAGCCATAACAGAAGAGTGGTTGTGCTTAAAGGCCTGCAGGTTGACCTATATTTGACACACGAGGAATAGCGGTACAAATCTGACGGTCGACGCACTAAACACACGAGGAATAGCGGTACAAATCTGACGCTCGACGCACATCGTATTTGCCACATGCGAGGCCCTGCATGGTATATATCTAATACATGAGCACCACTTATATCTATTATGACCCACGTACATATCAGAGGTTATAAATTGCTGAAATTGAAGTTCTGTATTTTTATAGTACTTACAACTGGTATAAACAATTCAACTCCACTTATGGCCCAAATAAGGCTGGTTGCGCGGGTTAGGCAGCCAGTTCCTGCATTGCTGTACCACACATTCAGGCATCAGTTCCCTCTTATGCCAAGTACAGTCTCCTCTTCTAGCCGCTACTTTTCTCTCTATATATCTGACATCTTTCCATGCGCCACAATTATATCTACCACATGAACACTAGTAGCGTGGAATCATTCAACAACAGCTTGAATGTTTTCCATGACAAACGTATCGGAACCTTCTCTGCTCTTCACTACACTATACGCTCAAATTTGGCAATATGTCAATGGAATGAGACAGTGCAAGTCAAGAATAATACAAGACTCCATTGTACGCTCCAGTTCAAATCCAACATTTGGGCAAGGTATAAACAGGCATTATTTTCACTTAATCTGGCGGCCTTTTTAAACCAGATGATACATGAAAGTGACAGAACAGAATATGAAAGTGACGAAACTCCGACCTTACAAACAACATAGATCCTGATCAGTTTAACAGTTTATTCGTAATTCAAGGCCTCCTGCCCATACACATATATTATATACATGTATACAAATTATCAGTCTCAGTGATTACGCTACGGCTGATGAGGCACCTACATAACATGTAATCTATGTCCCTGGGCTGATCTGGATTATGTAGTTTGAATACTCATAACTATCAATTTTCTTTACAATCAATAATATACGTTTACTTAAATTGTCAGGGCCTCATTTTGACTAATTCTCAGCTCACAGAGTGATCGTGCATATTAACCGTTAGAAAATACCTACATACGCCAAATTATACTGAATGTACTGCTACATTGTTGATACAAGCCACTAATCACATGGAACAGGTAGTAAAGTATAAATCTTTACAATTGGACGGGGTCAAACTGCAGGCCTTTAATAGTCTATTTTATGATTTATTTCATCACGTGATAAACAAAATTAAGTTGTTCCACTCGTGGTTAGCGATATTCGTGAAAATACAAAGTTCGATGATTAATCGATTTAAGAAATTTTGATCTAATACGCATGATATCCTCTAAAACTTTCAGTTCTCTCCGCTGTTGATTTGGATATTTTCACTTAAACTTAAATAGTTTATTATAACCAAATGACTCATCTATGTGTTTGTCTTGTCTGTTGTTTTCTGTTTTAAAACTATACATACAGACACACGGAGGGCTGTGTGTGTTTGTTGTTTGTTCTCTACACCTTAAGTGATGTTGCGACTGGCTGTCCGATTAGCGCAGTGGTTAGTGCGCTCGCTTCTCACCAATGCAACCCGGTTCGATCCTCCGACCGAGAAGTAAGTGACATGGCAGGGTTTTCGCAAGATCCGACAGGTGGGTTTTCTCCGGGTACACCGGTTTCCTACCACATGAATGACAACATTTACGCGTTCATCCGCGCCAACGAGAGTGATTCATATAAGTTGCTGAAGCTTGCTTCGCAATCATTGTAAACTAAATTTAAAGTTTAAATTAATTTGGCAACTCTCTGGCAGCTATTGGTGGTGAAGGATGTGCCATAATGCCCTTACGAACGATATTTCAGACACGGGTTCTAAATTGTGCTATGGAAGAATTACATCTGAGGGCCCTAAGGAGGATTAGTTCAAAACTAATTAGGTCACCCTCTATAAATAAAGAAATCTATCTCTATCTATCTATCTATCTATTCCATTAAACAGTCCTTGTGTTGGAGCCAAAGAATCAAAATCGGTAATGTGACCGTTAGACCAACTGGTAATGAGCCCAGAGTTAGCTTCTCAAATGACTAGTGTGGGTACCGAGACTAATGTTCACCGTTATTATAGCTCTGTTACCAGAGTCTATGCAGTAACTACGACCAAGAGCAGTCGTAAATCGTATCCCAGTACGAGCCTCAGATCGGTCCATCCAACGTCTCGTAACAATAGTATAGCAATGTACATATGTATGTGTTTGTCCGTAATAAATATAAATAAATATAAATAAATATAAATAAAAATAAATAAATATAGAGTACATGTTTATTTTTTCATTCGTTCTGCTCCCACTTGGCATGGTACCTAACACAAGTTCAGTTCAGTATTAAATCGAACAAGCCAGCCAGTAGAAGCCTTACCCCTGTCTATTCTCGGTTCAGATTCAAACTTAAACATATGTATGTTCCATTAATGTCAAACCCCTTGCGGGGACGTAGACATGTTTTCCTGGGCAAGCTTAACCGACCTAAGTGGTTAACCAGTACTAAGCAATGTGTGTGTGAAGCGCCTTGCTCAATGACACTACATACGTGGCCTGACCGAGTATCGAACCCGGGACCGATCGATTCCAAATCCGACGCTCTACCACTGGACCACGGATGCCACACGTATGTTGGGATAGTTATGAGCTTGACACATGTAACCATCAGTTCCAAATGTGTTAACCCGTACTGTTGCACACACATTTTCAATTCTCGTTTACGTGATGATATGTGTAGTTGTGCTTCGTTTGAGGGTGTCAAAATAGGTATTCATACAAACGTATGGAAAATAGTTGTTTGGCATTTTCGGGTACACATTGACAGATACACGCTGGCAGCTTTATGGTTGCTTATCAAAACAATGCAACCGATCAATACTCACTTCAATTGATAGGTCGCGTACACTACTTACAACTATTAGCAATGTGTATGTTTTACGTTTATTTACCGTCGCTACCGGTTGCCCATATGAGCGACGCCTCCTGAAGAGATTAGTGATTTTAGATGTTTAGCGGATAGTGCAATGATACAGACAGAGACCCATTCCAGTGTCTCATCTGGTTCTTTTACGTGCATATTGTACAGCACCGACACGAGACCTCGGTCTAAAGTCCCATCTGAAAGGCTGTTAATATTATTAGGGTCAGACGGTCACGGTGGATCGAACCTGCGATCCCTGGATTACCAGTCCAGCGTGTTACCACTGGACTAAAGATCCGTCTGTGATATTAAAATTTGGCAGAAACCGGTTTTATTACTGGAGTGCTGGTGTCATTTGGGACGGAAATGGGTGGTCTTATTACGGAATAACGTGGTAGTCCTATAATAGGGGTTTGTGACCATTGAACTATTAGCAGCATTCATTGGGAAACTATATATACTAACGGTGCTCGTATCAGCAGGTTTCACTCTATGTAAGAACAATGAAAAACAATAATATCCCCCATCAGCTGGTTCGAACAACAAACTGCTCCCTGAATGCTGTGACAGCGATACACAAATAATTCTCACCAACTAACAAAATGCTTTAAATTGCACTGGT
This sequence comes from Archivesica marissinica, assembly GCA_014843695.1. Taxonomy (NCBI): domain Eukaryota; kingdom Metazoa; phylum Mollusca; class Bivalvia; order Venerida; family Vesicomyidae; genus Archivesica; species Archivesica marissinica. Next base: position 12,030,701 of record CM026401.1, on the reverse strand, counting down.
ATGGTCTGTACCCTGCACATTTCTGCCTGTTTGACTTTGAGAAAGATGCTGTCTCTTGTTTCGAAGCTGTGTAGGTATGTACGAATTCGGACGCTGACTAGCGACTTGAAACGAACAAACCAACTTCATGAATGTTCGTCTAAATTCATGACTCATTGTGCAATACAGAATAAAGTTAATACTGTTATTGATCAAAGCTAGTATATCCATGACGTCACCGAGCGGGATGTAAACATGCTCAAAGAATGTCTCCAAGAATATGCAACACATGATTAAGATGCCTTGCGGTAACTCTGTTACTAAAAATAGAACGATTACAATAAGAAGCATTACGGTAGTTCTTGATGGATTGGTGTTCCTGTGGTAACTCAGACTTACCCCACCCTCTGACAACCGTCTCTTGATCTTCACTGATTTTCGCAAAGTTCTTAGCAACAAAGATCCATAAATAATTATTATTACACTTGGCGTAAGTTTCGCTACCGTGCTATATAACAATAGGGCTATCATGGTTAGCGGCTGGGTCTGTTCAGAGCCTAGCTCCCAGTCCTCGAAAACATACACAGACGTGTTATCCGTGAACTGTCTTTCCTCTAGCTTGTAACTTAAGTAATTTGGAACCATTATAATAATAGAAGCAAACACAATAACACAAACAACCACTCGTGCGCGTATAAGTCTACGCATGCGTGTCAAGCTTCCATTTGAATGTGAATGTATATGTCGATGACGGAATATTGCCAAAGCCACTGCAAGCCATATGGAAATTGTATGAGTTGTGGACGAGAAGTTCAGATACACTAGCAAGAAGTTCATCCACGATAAGCTATTCTTTCTGGGTGATATAGAAACAGCTGAAAACTGACAATAGAAATGAAAGGCAAAGGGCATGTATGACATCATCGTGGCAATGTCGAAGACTGCAAGCCACGTTAGAATAAAGTTAATGGGTGTCTGCATCTGTTTCCTGGTTAGGACGATGATGGTGATAATGTTGAGGGCGGGGCGGGGGTGGGGGGGGGGGGGGGGGGGGGGGGGGGGGGGGGGGTTTTTTTCTTTTTTTTTTTGTTGGGGGGGGGGGGGGGGGGGGGGGGGGGGGGGGGGGGGGGGGGGGGGGGGTGGGGGGGGGGGGGGGGGGGGGGGGGGGGGGGGTGGGGGGGGGGGGGGGGGGGGGGGGGGGGGGGGGGGGGGGGGG
>CM026401.1:11996323-12028506 GCA_014843695.1 Archivesica marissinica | reverse complement strand
TATCTATCCATCTATCCATCTATCATATATATCTATCTATATATCTATCATATCTATCTATCCATCTATCTATCTATCCATCTATCTATCTATCTATCATATCTATCCATCTATCCATCTATCTATCTATCATATCTATCCATCTATCCATCTATCCATATATCCATCTATCTATATATCTATCCATCTATCCATCTATCCATATATTCATTTATCCATCTATCCATCTATCTATCTATCTATCCATCCATCTATCCATCCATTCATCCATCCATCCATCCATCCATCTATCTATCTATCCATCTATCCATCTATCCATCTATCTATCCATCCATCCATCCATCCATCCATCCATCCATCCATCCATCCATCCATCCATCCATCCATCCATCCATCCATCCATCCATCCATCCATCCATCCATCCATCTATCCATCCATCCATCTATCCATCTATCCATCCATTCCATCCATCCACCATCCATCCATCCATCCATCCATCCATCTATCCATCCATCCATCCATCCATCCATCTATCCATCCATCCATCCACTTTCCATCCATCCATCCATCTATCCACACATCCATCCATCCATCCATCTATCCATACATCCTCCATCCATCATCCATCTATCCCTCCCTCCCTCCATCCATCCATCCATCATCCATCCATCCATCCATCCATCCATCCATCCATCTATCCATCCATCCATCATCCATCCATCCATCCATCCATCATCCATCCATCCATCCATCCATCCATCCACCTATCTATATATCCATCAATCTGTATATCCCATCTATCTATCCATCCATCCATCCATCCATCCATCTATCTATCCATCCATCCATCTATCCATCCATCCATCCATCTATCCATCCATCCATCCATCCATCTATCCACACATCCATCCATCTATCCATCCATCCATCCATCTATCCACACATCCATCCCACCATATATCTATCCATTAGAAGCATTAATTTCATTAATAAAATTACCCAACTTTCCACACTTTCTAAGTAGCCTACTACTAATACAGTTCGCATGTTGCTATCACAACTGCCATCGAAACACGAACAATGTGTACACATGTAGCTAAAATAGGAATAATAATCCTATATGGTAACAATAAAAGGCTCAAACTAAAACTGTTTGCATGTTTGCTATCGATTACAATTGCCATCGATAGATGAATATTGGGTAAACATGTAGCTAACTAAATAACAACCGTAATTGGTGATAATAAACAGCTTCGAAGCAGTATTGTTAAACAAACGAGTAAGCTACATGCTTAGATTAGATTAATGCATAAGATATGGACTGTTTATATCAGGTAGCCTGGGTTCCAGTCTGTCGATTTTTCATTTTTTAACTTCTGGCAAAATGGCAGCCTGGGGAATCTTGATTTCCGATCGTAGCGCCATCTACTTACACCCTCATTATTAAGTAAATTTGCTCTACAAGATACTATCGCTAAATATAGAAACGGAATTCTATCCGAAATTGCCGAACAGGCACGATTATACACGATCATTTCCGAATATACACGAATGCTCCCGTAGCCTCATTTACATTGCAAACATATACTTTGACGTTTCTGTGTTATATCGACGAGATGGCCGATTTTAACTATTACGTTTTGGTTGTAATGGGTTGATTCGGCGTAATTGAAGTAGGGTGGACTTAAATCTTGAGTAAATATGTCAAATCAGACGCACATTGTACTTTGTAAACTATTTATCAACATTGCAGTACCTCGATTTCGATTCAAGTACGTCATTAATTAAGTCACGTGCTAATAGGCCTATTAATAGGATTAATGATAATGAATAATTTCACGGAAAACCCACCGAGTTTCCACAGGCGTTGATATGGTCAGAACCTCAAGACGGCCCAATTAATAGTCTCGGTGTTAAAATATATGTATTTGACTGTCCAGGCAAAATATATCGACGCCTGTGTGTGTGTGTTTTACGTGTATGCTGTACACGATATGTTGCATACTGTATGATGTTGCACACTGTATGATGTTGCAGACTATATGATGTTGTAGACTATATGATGTTGTACACTATATGATGTTGCACACTATATGATGTTGCACACTATATGATGTTGCACACTATATGATGTTGTACACTATATGATGTTGCACACTATATGATGTTGTACACTATATGATGTTGTACACTATATGTTGTAGACAATATGATGTTGCACACTATATGATGTTGTACACTATATGATGTTGCAGACTATATGATGTTGTACACTATATGATGTTGTACACTATATGATGTTGCACACTATATGATGTTGCACACTATATGATGTTGTACACTATATGATGTTGCAGACTATATGATGTTGTACACTATATGATGTTGATGTTGTACACTATATGATGTTGTACACTATATGATGTTGCACTCTATATGATGTTGATGTTGTACACTATATGATGTTGTACACTATATGATGTTGTACACTATATGATGTTGCACACTATATGATGTTGTACACTATATGGTGTTGTACACTATATGTTGTACACTATATGATGTTGCACACTATATGATGTTGTACACTATATGGTGTTGTACACTATATGATGTTGTACACTATATGATGTTGTACACTATATGTTGTACACTATATGATGTTGTACACTATATGTGTTGTACACTATATGATGTTGTACACTATATGATGTTGTACACTATATGGTATTGTACACTATATGATGTTGTACACTATATGATGTTGTACACTATATGTTGTACACTATATGATGTACACTATATGATGTTGTACACTATATGTTTACATATATGTTGTACACTATATGATGTTGTACACTATATGTTGTACACTATATGATGTACACTATATGATGTTGTACACTATATGATGTTGTACACTATATGTTGTACACTATATGTTGTACACTATATGATGTTGTACACTATATGATGTTGTACACTATATGTTGTACACTATATGATGTACACTATATGATGTTGTACACTATATGTTGTACACTATATGTTGTACACTATATGATGTTGTACACTATATGATGTTGTACACTATATGATGTTGTACACTATATGATGTTGCACACTATATGATGTTGACACTATATGATGTTGAGACTATATGATGTTGTACACTATATGATGTTGTACACTATATGATGTTGTACACTATATGGTGTTGTACACTATATGTTGTACACTATATGATGTTGTACACTATATGATGTTGTACACTATATGGTATTGTACACTATATGATGTTGTACACTATATGATGTTGCAGACTATATGGTGTTGTACACTATATGATGTTGTACACTATATGATGTTGTACACTATATGATGTTGTACACTATATGATGTTGCACACTATATGATGTTGCAGACTATATGATGTTGCACACTATATGGTGTTGCACACTATATGATGTTGTACACTATATGATGTTGTACACTATATGATGTTGTAGACTATATGATGTTGTACACTATATGATGTTGTACACTATATGATGTTGTACACTATATGATGTTGTACACTATATGATGTTGCAGACTATATGATGTTGCAGACTATATGATGTTGTACACTATATGATGTTGTACACTATATGGTATTGTACACTATATGATGTTGTACACTATATGGTATTGTACACTATATGATGTTGTACACTATATGATGTTGTACACTATATGATGTTGCAGACTATATGATGTTGTACACTATATGATGTTGTACACTATATGGTATTGTACAATGTATGATGTTGTAGACTATATGATGTTGTACACTATATGGTATTGTACACTATATGATGTTGTACACTATATGATGTTGTACACTATATGGTATTGTACAATATATGATGTTGTACACTATATGATGTTGTACAATATATGATGTTGTACACTATATGATGTTGTACACTATATGATGTTGTACACTATATGATGTTGTACACTATATGATGTTGTACACTATATGATGTTGTACAATATATGATGTTGTACACTATATGATGTTGTACACTATATGGTATTGTACAATATATGATGTTGTACACTATATGATGTTGTACACTATATGGTATTGTACAATATATGATGTTGTAGACTATATGATGTTGTACAGTATATGGTATTGTACACTATATGATGTTGTACACTATATGATGTTGTTCACTATATGATGTTGTACACTATATGGTATTGTACAATATATGATGTTGTAGACTATATGATGTTGTACACTATATGGTATTGTACACTATATGATGGTGTACACTATATGATGTTGTACACTATATGGTATTGTACAATATATGATGTTGTACACTATATGATGTTGTACACTATATGATGTTGTACAATATATGATGTTGTACACTATATGATGTTGTACACTATATGGTATTGTACAATATATGATGTTGTACACTATATGATGTTGTACACTATATGGTATTGTACAATATATGATGTTGTAGACTATATGATGTTGTACAGTATATGGTATTGTACACTATATGATGTTGTACACTATATGATGTTGTTCACTATATGATGTTGTACACTATATGGTATTGTACAATATATGATGTTGTAGACTATATGATGTTGTACACTTATGGTATTGTACACTATATGATGGTGTACACTATATGATGTTGTACACTATATGGTATTGTACACTATATGATGTTGTACACTATATGATGTTGTACACTATATGATGTTGTACACTATATGATGTTGTACACTATATGATGTTGCACACTATATGATGTTGTACACTATATGATGTTGTACACTATATGATGTTGCAGAGTATATGATGTTGTACACTATATGATGTTGCAGACTATATGATGTTGTAGACTATATGATGTTGCACACTATATGATGTTGTAGACTATATGTTGTTGTACACTATATGATGTTGTAGACTATATGATGTTGTACACTATATGATGTTGTACACTATATGTTGCACACTATATGTTGTTGTACACTATATGATGTTGTACACTATATGTTGTAGACTATATGATGTTGTACACTATATGTTGTAGACTATATGATGTTGTACACTATATGTTGTAGACTATATGATGTTGTACACTATATGATGTTGTATACTATATGTTGTAGACTATATGATGTTGCACACTATATGATGTTGTAGACTCTATGATGTTGTAGACTATATGATGTTGTACATTATATGATGTTGTACACTATATGATGTTGTACACTATATGATGTTGTAGACTATATGATGTTGTACACTATATGATGTTGTACACTATATGATGTTGTACACTATATGATGTTGTAGACTATATGATGTTGTAGACTATATGATGTTGTACACTATATGATGTTGTACATTATATGATGTTGTAGACTATATGATGTTGTACACTATATGATGTTGTACACTATATGATGTTGTAGGCTATATGATGTTGTACACTATATGATGTTGTACACTATATGATGTTGTATACTATATGATGTTGTAGACTATATGATGTTGTACACTATATGATGTTGTACACTATATGATGTCGTAGACTATATGATGTTGTACATTATATGATGTTGTACACTATATGATGTTGTAGACTATATGTTGCACACTATATGTTGTTGTACACTATATGATGTTGTACACTATATGATGTTGTAGACTATATGATGTTGTACATTATATGATGTTGTACACTATATGATGTTGTAGACTATATGTTGCACACTATATGTTGTTGTACACTATATGATGTTGTACACTATATGATGTTGTACACTATATGATGTTGTACACTATATGATGTTGTAGACTATATGATGTTGTACACTATATGATGTTGTACACTATATGATGTTGTACACTATATGATGTTGTACACTATATGATGTTGTAGACTATATGATGTTGTACACTATATGATGTTGTACACTATATGATGTTGCACACTATATGATGTTGTACACTATATGATGTTGTACACTATATGATGTTGTAGACTATATGTTGTTGTACACTATATGATGTTGTAGACTATATGATGTTGTACACTATATGATGTTGTACACTATATGTTGCACACTATATGTTGTTGTACACTATATGATGTTGCACACTATATGATATTGTAGACTATATGATGTTGTACACTATATGATGTTGTACACTATATGATGTTGTAGACTATATGATGTTGTACACTATATGATGTTGCACACTATATGATGTTGCACACTATATGATGTTGTACACTATATGATGTTGCACACTATATGATGTTGTACACTATATGATGTTGCACACTATATGATGTTGTACACTATATGTTGTACACTATATGATGTTGTACACTATATGTTGTAGACTATATGATGTTGTACACTATATGTTGTAGGATATATGATGTTGTACACTATATGTTGTAGACTATATGATGTTGTACACTATATGATGTTGTACACTATATGATGTTGTACACTATATAATGTTGTACACTATATGATGTTGCACACTATATGATGTTGTACACTATATGATGTTGCAGACTATATGATGTTGTACACTATATGATGTTGCACACTATATGATGTTGTACACTATATGATGTTGTACACTATATGTTGTAGACTATATGATGTTGTACACTATATGATGTTGTACACTATATGATGTTGCACACTATATGATGTTGTACACTATATGTTGCACACTATATGTTGTTGTACACTATATGATGTTGCACACTGTATGATGTTGTAAACTATATGATGTTGTACACTATATGTTGTAGACTATATGATGTTGTACACTATATGATGTTGTACACTATATGATGTTGTACACTATATGATGTTGTACACTATATGATGTTGCAGAGTATACGATGTTGTACACTATATGTTGTACACTATATGATGTTGTACACTATATGTTGTTGTACACTATATGTTGTACACTATATGATGTTGTACACTATATGATGTTGTACACTATATGATGTTGTACACTATATGATGTTGTACACTATATGTTGTTGTACACTATATGTTGTACACTATATGATGTTGTACACTATATGATGTTGTACACTATATGTTGTACACTATATGTTGTAGACTATATGATGTTGTACACTATATGTTGTAGGATATATGATGTTGTACACTATATGTTGTAGACTATATGATGTTGTACACTATATGATGTTGTACACTATATGATGTTGTACACTATATAATGTTGTACACTATATGATGTTGCACACTATATGATGTTGTACACTATATGTTGTTGCAGACTATATGATGTTGTACACTATATGATGTTGCACACTATATGATGTTGTACACTATATGATGTTGTACACTATATGTGTAGACTATATGATGTTGTACACTATATGATGTTGTACACTATATGATGTTGCACACTATATGATGTTGTACACTATATGTTGCACACTATATGTTGTTGTACACTATATGATGTTGCACACTATATGATGTTGTACACTATATGATGTTGTACACTATATGATGTTGTACACTATATGTTGTAGACTATATGATGTTGTACACTATATGATGTTGTACACTATATGATGTTGTACACTATATGATGTTGTACACTATATGATGTTGTACACTATATGATGTTGCAGAGTATACGATGTTGTACACTATATGATGTTGTACACTATATGTTGTTGTACACTATATGTTGTACACTATATGATGTTGTACACTATATGATGTTGTACACTATATGATGTTGTACACTATATATTGTTGTACACTATATGTTGTACACTATATGATGTTGTACACTATATGATGTTGTACACTATATGATGTTGTACACTATATGTTGTACACTATATGATGTTGTACACTATATGATGTTGCAGACTATATGATGTTGTACACTATATGTTGTACACTATATGATGTTGTACACTATATGTTGTACACTATATGATGTTGTACACTATATGATGTTGCAGACTATATGATGTTGTACACTATATGTTGTACACTATATGATGTTGTACACTATATGTTGTACACTATATGATGTTGTACACTATATGTTGTACACTATATGATGTTGTACACTATATGTTGTACACTATATGATATTGTACACTATATGATGTTGTACACTATATGTTGTACACTATATGATGTTGTACACTATATGATGTTGCACACTGTATGATGTTGTACACTATATGATGTTGTACACTATATGATGTTGTACACTATATGTTGTACACTATATGATGTTGTACACTATATGTTGTACACTATATGATGTTGTACACTATATGATGTTGCAGACTATATGATGTTGTACACTATATGTTGTACACTATATGAGGTTGTACACTATATGATGTTGTACACTATATGATGTTGTACACTATATGTTGTACACTATATGATGTTGTACACTATATGATGTTGTACACTATATGATGTTGCAGACTATATGATGTTGTACACTATATGATGTTGCACACTATATGATGGTGCCGACTGTATGATGTTGTACATAGATGGATAAGCATTTACTGTTTCATAACTATTCATGATATTATTTAATTATCAAAAACAAAAAATACCAAGACAACGAAATGTGTCCTCGAATTCAGTTTTATAATTAACTGAGTACTGATAACAAGTGAAACAATTTGTCATCGGGGCAAATATATGTGTGACGCGATATACCAAATGGAACCCACTGGGTGGATGACGTTACGTCGAGAAATTACGTCTATAGTTACGTCACGTTACGTCACGCAATCGCGCTGTAAACCGTAAATCCGTAGTCGCGTGTGAGATGATGATGTTTAAGCTTATTTAACCTCACCTCCTGTGAACTATATGGACGAACGGTCGTGTAGGAGACAGATTAACAATGGATTTTATAAATGACGTTACGCTTGACGCGACGTTACGTTTGACGTACATGAAAACGGCAACATTCGCGCTATACATGTACGTTTAAAATTCACTTTTAGAACAAATACTCTAAACGGAAATACCTTAAATGTTGAAAATCGCTTAAAATGACTGAAAAACATAATTCTGGAGAAGATTTCACGCTGTGGATCCTTTTGATAAATCGTGTCTTATATATACAGCATGTGTTAATGATATTCTTCCATACTGTTCAATGTGCATACATGTACAGTATGTGATGCAATGTCATTTGATAATGTAGAAGTTAGAACACTTCTTACATTATACAACATTTTTCTAGGAAAAACATTTTCCAAGAATGTGTACAGCATTGCAATGTTTATTGTTTATGTTGGTCTGGTCGTGCTTTTGACAGTAGCCACAACTTACAGGGGCCATCTGGACTAAATAAATACGTATGTGGAAAAGTATTAACTCTTTCAGCGCCGAATAAATTCAGAGCATGTGCAAACAACATAGATCCAGATCAACCGCGGCGTAACGCCGCGTCTGATCAGGATCTATGTTGTTTGCTATTCGGACAGGTTCTTCAGCCCCACTGTCTGAAGAGCAATCAGCATATAGCCTGATCAGACGGCATGTTCTGTTCTGTCCGATCGGGTTCTCTACTTTTTAACAAATTCGCTTTTATGCGACATTGGCGGTGAAAGAGTTAAGCAACAAAGTACGCTCTCTAGTATATAGTTCAAATACAATCCGCTTCACCATATTTTCCACATTATTTTATTCGGAAATATTCCCTCAGCCACAAACCATGTTAATACCTCTCGTAAGTTGTACTTAGCTAGCAGTCTGTAAATGTCTGGGATGAATCCATGTAGTGTCATTGAGCAAGGCACCTCACACACATTGCTTAGTACTGGTTAATCGCTTAGGTCGGCTAAGCCTGCCCAGGAAAACATGTCTAAGTCCCCGCGAGGGGTTTGACATTAAAGGAACATACATACATACATACATGTACCTGTTTATCATCATTTAAGTGACTAGTAAGCGGATTCACAAATAGTTCCTTAGATACATGGTAATTAACACAATTAACCGAAAAATTGCAATATTCTTTGTTTTTTTACGTTTATTTATCGTCGCTACCGGTTGCCCATATGAGCGACGCCTCCTGAAGATATTAGTCATTTTAGATTTTGGAGGATAGTGCAATGATACAGAGAGATACCCATTCCAGAGTCTCATATGGTTCATTTACGTGCATATTGTATAACACCGACACGAGACCTCGTTCTAAAGTCCCATCTGAAAGGCTGTTAATAGTATTAGGGTCAGACGGGGGATCGAACCTGCGATCCCTGGATTACCAGTCCAGCGTGTTACCACTGAGCTATAGATCCAACTGCAATATTCTCATATCAATGTCTGCTTCAATTGGATAAATACCAAGACACCAACGTGAACACATAGTAGAAACCCGAATTGGAAGTCGTTGGATATATATAATACAGAGTTATGTGTATACGCTCAATTTACAACAGAGTTGTTGTAGATATTGAGTTGCAGAGATCACAACCGTACAGGGATTTTGGTAATACGTGTATATATTTAATAGGATGAGGGGACTGAGACTGTCTGGGTGTATACCGCAATCTGGGTGTAAACCGCTATCTGGGTGTATACCGCTATCTGGTTGTATACCGCTATCTGGGTGTATACCGCTATCTGGTTGTATACCGCTATCTGGTTGTATACCGCTATTTGGGTGTATACCGCTATCTGGTTGTATACCGCTATCTGGGTGTATACCGCTATCTGGGTGTATACCGCTATCTGGTTGTATACCGCTATCTGGTTGTATACCGCTATCTGGTTGTATACCGCTATTTGGGTGTATACCGCTATCAGGTTGTATACCGCTATTTGGGTGTATACCGCTATCTGGGTGTATACCGCTATCTGGGTGTATACCGCTATCTGGTTGTATACCGCTATCTGGTTGTATACCGCTATCTGGTTGTATGCCGCTATCTGAGTGTATACCGCTATCTGAGTGTATACCGCTATCTGGGTGTAGACCGCTATCTGGGTGTAGACCGCTATCTGGGTGTATACCGCTATCTGGGTGTATACCGCTATCTGGGTGTATACCGCTATCTGGGTGTATACCGCTATCTGGGTGTAGACCGCTATCTGGATGTAGACCGCTATCTGGGTGTATACCGCTATCTGGGTGTATACCGCTATCTGGGTGTATACCGCTATCTGGGTGTATACCGCTATCTGGGTGTAGACCGCTATCTGTGTGTAGACCGCTATCTGGGTGTAGAAAGCTATCTGGTTGTATACCGCTATCTGGGTGTAGATCGCTATTTGGGTGTATACCGCTATCTGGGTGTATACCGCTATCTGGGTGTATACCGCTATTTGGGTGTATACCGCTATCTGGGTGTAGACCGCTATCTGTGTGTAGATCACTATCTGGGTGTAGACCGTTATCTGTGTGTAGATAGTTATCTGGGTGTAGACCTCTATCTGGGTGTATACCGCTATCTGGGTGTATACCGCTATCTGGGTGTAGACCGCTATCTGGGAGTAGATAGTTATCTGGGTGTAGACCTCTATCTGGGTGTAGACCGCTATCTGGGTGTATGCCGCTATCTGGGTGTAGACCGCTATCTGGGTGTAGACCGCTATCTGGGAGTAGATAGTTATCTGGGTGTAGACCTCTATCTGGGTGTAGACAGCTATCTGGGTGTATACCGCTATCTGGGTGTAGACCGCTATCTGGGTGTATACCGCTATCTGGATGTATACCGCTATTTGGGTGTATACCGCTATTTGGGTGTAGACCGCTATCTGGGTGTAGACCGCTATCTGGGTGTATACCGCTATCTGGGTGTATACCGCTATCTGGGTGTATACCGCTATTTGGGTGTATACCGCTATCTGGATGTATACCGCTATTTGGGTGTATACCGCTATCTGGGTGTAGACCGCTATCTGGGTGTAGACCGCTATCTGGGTGTAGACCGCTATCTGGGTGTATACCGCTATCTGGGTGTATACCGCTATCTGGGTGTAGACCACTATCTGGGTGTAGACCGCTATCTGGGTGTAGACCGTTATCTGTGTGTAGATAGTTATCTGGGTGTAGACCGCTACCTGGGTGTAGACCGCGATCTGGGTGTAGACCGTTATCTGTGTGTAGATAGTTATCTGGGTGTATACCGCTATCTGGGTGTAGACCGCTATCTGGGTGTATACCGTTATCTGGATGTAGACCGCCATCTGGTAGTAGATAGTTATCTGGGTGTAGACCGCTATCTGGGTGTAGACCGCTATCTGTGTGTAGATCACTATCTGGGTGTATACCGCTATCTGGGTGTAGACCGCTATCTGGGTGTAGACCTCTATCTGGGTGTATACCGCTATCTGGGTGTAGACTGCTATCTGGGTGTAGACCGCTATCTGGGTGTATACCGCTATCTGGGTGTATACCGCTATCTGGGTGTAGACCGCCATCTAGGTGTAGACCGCTATCTGTGTGTAGATCACTATCTGGGTGTAGATCGCTATCTGGGTGTATACCGCTATCTGGGTGTAGACCGCTATCTGGGTGTAGACCGCTATCTGGGTGTAGACCGCTATCTGGGTGTAGAAAGCTATCTGGATGTAGACCGCTATCTGGATGTAGACCGCTATCTGGGTGTAGAAAGCTATCTGGGTGTATACCGCTATCTGGGTGTATACCGCTATCTGGGTGTAGACCGCTATCTGGATGTAGACCGCTATCTGGGTGTATACCGCTATCTGGGTGTAGACCGCTGTCTGGGTGTAGACCGCTATCTGGGTGTATACCACTATCTGGATGTAGACCGCTATCTGGGTGTATACCGCTATTTGGGTGTATACCGCTATCTGGGTGTAGACCGCTATCTGGGTGTATACCGCTATCTGGGTGTATACCGCTATCTGGGTGTATACCGCTATTTGGGTGTAGACCGCTATCTGGGTGTATACCGCTATTTGGGTGTAGATCGCTATTTGGGTGTATACCGCTATCTGGGTGTATACCGCTATCTGGGTGTATACCGCTATTTGGGTGTAGACCGCTATCTGGGTGTATACCGCTATTTGGGTGTATACCGCTATTTGGGTGTATACCGCTATCTGGGTGTATACCGCTATCGGGGTGTAGATCGCTATTAACTAGGGCGGCGATTCATGTTCCCCGTAGTTTACGAACAACCTCCTGGATTACAGAATTCATAAAATTCATCACATATCACTCCAAGATGATTGTAAGTGGAATCAACCGTAATTGTATCGTTGCCAAGATACCATGTATCTTTTAATGTTGTATTGTTGAATACTACATTGTTTTCCTATCTCCACTTCAGAGAGTAATCATAACACATATCCAACATCATTTGGAGGCCATATTTTGAATATGAAATTAAAACCATGTCATGAGCACATAGTGAACACAACTTCCACATTTGAAATCAATGTTTTGATGAAAAGGAGATATAATGTTGGAGGAAAATATCCGCCTTGCCTCGTCCCCTGTAACACATTAAACCATTCACAGACAAAACGCAGGTGATGTGGTTAACAACTAGACAGAAAGGGAATACACCTGACTGATAAATACGTATGATGATGTTGATTTACCTATGGCAACAGGCAGTAACATATTAGGTGATAACATAGACGAAATTCTGCAATGGACAAATCAGTAATATGCCTTCGCCAAAAAGATGTCCTCATTCCTATGGTTACTATCTCAAAATAGGCCACACAGAACATGGTTTTATAAAACATACATTCAACCGTTAGTTACTGTAATATTATTTTGGGTAACTCGTTAACTATAATTATATATACACTCACTAAAGTGCAAGGAAGGGCTTGTAAAATCATCTTATGAAATAATTATGCCGGTCTGAACGCTTCTCTGGATTTATTAAATATATTAAATTTTGATGAAATTGTATTCATTCAAAAGGCGAAGACAATGTTTAAAATTACGAATGTTCTGGCTATTTGAGCTATATTGATTGCAAAATGTTTGTATGACTTTAAGGTCGTATACATATGTTACTCGTTCAGTCCCGAAACCAATAACATATTCAATAGCAGTTCTTATTCAGGAGCTCTAATATTGAAATTGTAAAGCATTTTGGATGACATCAGAAACTTGCATCATTTTCGAATAGTGGTATTAAATGGATGAAGGGAAAATGAAACGATATTTAAGCTTGGTTAGTTTTTATATACCCCCAACATGCATCATGATAACATATACAGCTAAATATCAGAAACTCTAATATGGAATAGCATTTCGGATGACATCAGAAACTTAAGCTCAATATGCGGGTGTATATCCTTGTGAGTGGCTCTAGGGGTTAGTTATAATTTACCTTTACCTAGTTATCATGTACCACTTGTTTTTATGCACATCCGGGTTTTTATTGGGTTACTGTCAAGGAAATGCTCCAGAGCATTAATATCACTGACACTTACACTTACTGGATTAAGCTTTGCACTAGATGGAGTACTATTGATATTGCTAAGTACATAGCCAGTCGGATTTGTACTTAAATCTTCAATACATCTTATACCTCATCATTTGAGATGTCCGCAAATATACCACCCATAGGGGATTGTGATCCACCAACTTGATTTATTCGACACACATTAGTGATGTTCATGGCAACAACTTCCGCATCTTCAACAATGTTCGCAACACGTTGAAGGCGTGATTCTAGTGCGTCATGCTTTATTCTCAGCGTATCATGGCTGTCCGCGATTTATTCGACACACATTATTGATATTCAAGGCAACAACGTTCGTATCTTCAACAATGTTCTCAACGCGTTGAAGGCGTGATGCTAGTGCTTCGTGCTTTAGCGTATCATGGCTGTCCGCATCTGTATACAGTGACACTAGATGACTGAGTGAATATGTGTGATTTCATTGACTCCGTATATGAACTGAATGCCAACATAGCCGAGTCAAAGAGAGTAACAATATCACTATTCATTAGTCTAAGCGTTATTTATTTTACAACGATTACGAGGCAAGTTCTAATAACTTATATTAATCACTCTTGTTGGCGCGGATGAAAGGGTAAATGTGGTCATTTGTGCGGGAGCTAACCGGAGAAAACCAACCTGTCCAATATGGCGACCATCGTACTATATCACATACTTCCCGGTCCGAGGATCGAACCCGGGTTGAATTGGTGAGAAGCGAGCGCGCTAACAACTACGCTCATCGGACAGCCAATTCATTGAAGACACTGATGATGATGATGATGATGATGATGATGATGATGATGATGATGATGATGATGATGATGATGATGATGATGGATGATGATGATGATGATGATGATGATGATGAATGTGATGATGATGATGATGATTATGATGATGATGATGATATGATGATGATGATGATGATGATGATGATGATGATGTGATGATGATGATGATGATGATGATGAGATGATGATGATGATGATGATGATGATGATGATGATGATGATGATGATGATGATGATGATGATGATGATGATGATGATGATGATGATGATGATGATGATGATGATGATGATGATGATGATGATGGTGATGATGATGATGATGATGATGATGATGATGATGATGATGATGATGATGATGATGATGATGATGATGATGATGATGATGATGATGATGATGATGATGATGCACTCAAATGTTCCTTCAAAAGAGCAAAATCATATCGTTCATTAACAGATAATATATTAATATATATGTCATTTGCCAATTTTACAGCTACCGGGTCACTTCTATGAGTGGTTATGAGTGTTAGTTATATGTTGTATTTTTGGTAAAAATGCATTTTCATGACAGGCAGTGTATATGTTTTGTGTTTTTGAGAAATTATGTGACTTGAGAAGACTTCAGACTAGTTGATGTGTAGAAAAGATGTGGTATAATAATTCAGGTCATTGCAAACTGAAGGTTGGTATATTGTATTATTTGGCGGAGGAATACAGTGTGTAAACACAGTGACGTTATTCACAGGTGAGCACTGGCTATTTCAAACTTAAAATGTAAAATATTCTTGGTGTGTTTCAGACTGATTTGAATACCTCTTCACAGTGGATGTGGTATCAGAAGAAATGAAAGATTGGAAATATAAATGAACAGAGCGTGTGTTTTTACTTTTTACTATGTATTTAATAGGCAATTTATTTGTTGTTTTACAACCATAACAAGCTATGTTTATAGTAAAAATGTTTTAATACTAGAGTATGTGTATACATGTATGTACATACATGTAGATGTTCAGTTGTATTTGTTTCAAGTTTCCATAATGCGTGCATTTGGGGATTCTCCACCATACCACAGATAAACCATTAACACTATATGATTTAATTATAGTTGTTTGCACATCAATGTTAGACCTGGTAGTGTGAATTGTGTCAACTTACTCTCTGTGTGTTTTACGTTTATTTATCGTCGCTACCGGTTGCCCATATGAGCGACGCCTCCTGAAGAGATTAGTAATTTTAGATGTTTGGAGGATAGTGCAATGATACAGACAGAGACCCATTCCAGAGACTCCTCTGGTTCTTTTACGTGCACCGTGTAAAGCACCGACACGAGACCTCGGTTTAACGTCCCATCTGAAAGACTGTTAATTGTATTAGGGTCAGACGGGGGATCGAACCCGCGATCCATGGATTACCAGTCCAGTGTGTTACCGCTGGACTACAGATCCGTCTGTAACTTACTCTCTATGCATATTATTTTGTATTGTAGTCTGCATAGTCAGCATCGTGTCATGCATAGTCAGCATCATGTCATGCATAGTCAGCATCGTGTCATGCATAGTCAGCATCGTGTCATGCATAGTCAGCATCGTGTCATGCATAGTCAGCATCGTGTCATGCATAGTCAGCATCGTGTCTTGCATAGTCAGCATCGTGTCATGCATAGTCAGCATCGTGTCATGCATAGTCAGCATCGTGTCATGCATAGTCAGCATCGTGTCATGCATAGTCAGCATAGTGTCATGCATAGTCAGCATCGTGTCATGCATGCATCGTGTCATGCATAGTCAGCATCGTGTCATGCATAGTCAGCATCGTGTCATGCATAGTCAGCATCGTGTCATGCATAGTCAGCATCGTGTCATGCATAGTCAGCATCGTGCCATACATAGTCAGCATCGTGACACTGCATATTCCTTTAAACTAGTTTACACCTCCATTGCATTTCCTTCGATGAATGTATGTGCCCTGATTGTATCCATTTTCGTATAAATGTCCTCACTAATGATATGCAGCTGACATGCGCAGTTGAAGTTACTGACATGCGCAGTCGAAGTTACTGACATGCGCAGTCGAAGTTACTGATATGAGCATTCGCACTGCCATGCAGCATTCATGGCGAGAATAGGAGTGTCTTTAGAGTCGATACGCTGTTCCAATGGTGCTCTATTTACCAGGTCCAACACACGGTAAGTCACAACTTTGGACTTAATACAATTAAATTCAAAGTGTGTTATAATGTTCAGAGTAATTAATGTACATATAAGCAATCAATCGCGGGTTAATAATTTCTATCGGTATATGGACTGCAATGGGCGTGGTTACGGTTAGCGTGGATGGCGTCGGCGTCCACACACTTTAAGCACGCCCAATGTAATTCGTATCCAATGGAAACTATTAAACTTCAGCCTCCACAAACTTTAAACAAGCTCAGCGTAGTTCATAAACCAATTAAAACTATTAACCCGCAATGCATTAATTAATTTAATTGCATCATATTGTAGCAGATGAAGTGAGTGAAATAATGTTGTTGTTGTTGTTGTTTTTATCGTTGTTGTAACTTCGTGGAAAGATATGCTTAATAGACCAGAATTAGTTAATTAAATGTAACTGTGCACAACAACAGTTTAAATATATATAAATATTTATTATCGTCTCATCAATGCATATCACATAATACATTCACAAATCACAATATGATACACAATAAAATAATATGCATTGCCATTCAATATATGAATTATAAGAGACTAAAACTCAATATATAGACATCATCATTGACATATACTTGTATCTACAATATAAAAGCCAAGGAGTAGTTGCTAATCTTTACATTAAAATGTGTTAAATGAAAATAATATTAAAACACTGAGAAGAGAAAATAAACACTAACGCACATCTTAAAAAATGTTTTACAAGATCATATAACACCCCAGCCAGGCTGTAGGTGAACTGATTAGCAGCTACTTCTTGGAAAACTGTAAACGAAAATGGATATGAAATGAAATATATAAAAGAATTATAGCATTATTTACAAAGATTAGATTTGCGTCTGTTAAGAATATGAAAGCAGGTTTTGGCACAAATTCTAATAAGTGAGGTAGTAGTGAAAAGAAACACTAGCTTTTCACACCCTGACAAATTCAGAAATTGGGTTCTATGCTTAATGCGCCATCAAACAGTATGTCCCTAAGATCAATGTATAAAGAACAGTTTATTAATACATGAGCTTCAGACTCAATAACAGTTCTACAGAAAGGGCATGTGCGATCATTAACATGCTAAGTTCTCATATCTCCCAGTTTCAAGTATTATGGGAGCGATAACCACAACGAAACTTACAGAAGGCAGACCGGTGTGCAGAAGACATTATTAGCTGACAGTACGGTTCCACACAGTATTCAGACTTGAACGTGCAATATGTTCTTAACTTGTTCCGACCTCTGCCAACCGGTCTGTTAATAGAGTGTTGCCAATCTAGTATAAACCTATCCATTACAAATGTCTTGGGGAGGGCCGTTTTATAATGTGTATAGCACTTGTGGCCCAAACCTTTTGCTGTATATATTTGGCAATAAATTATGTTTAAACAAAAATAAACAAATGTCTGAACCTTGTCAACACGTTTAGGTGCAGGATTACCAATATCACAGTAACTGCTACATTCATTTAACTTAGCTTTAACTATATAATACCATGTTTTACAATTTGTATTAGCTTTTCGATGAGCCCATTGTGCAATCCGTTTATTTACTCGTACTGAACCAGTGTGGTTGCCAAGCGGTGGTTGCCAAACCATCTCGCCCGCTAACGCCGCCATCGGTGTATACGTTCTAGACAAAATCTCATAGAACGATTGTGAACGTTCTAGACAAAATATCATAGCACGATTGTGAACGTTCTAGACAAAATATCATAACACGACTGTGAACGTTCTGAACAAAATCTCATAGCACGATTGTGAAAGGCATTCACACAGGAGAAAGATCGACAACCCCAGATTGTAGCACCAGAGTTAATAACGGGCCAATGTATTAAATGTATTCCTTCAACACTACAAACATTGAAGGACGCATTATGTTCATAGCCAGCAATCGCATTTCATATAGTATATATTATTTTCCACACGCAAGAATCTCCTGTATATTGGAATTTCAAATGCAATCTTCAATTCAAACTATGAATATTATCATTGCAAGAAATACATTAATGCTATACGAGTTAGCGATACACACCTATTTATTTTATTTGGTTCGATGAATGATAATGGCTGGCTTTCTCTGTGAAAACTGACATTCCCATATTCTACTTCTTTGAAGCGATTGGATTTTCTTTTTGCGTTCCAATGAATGATTTGAGTTTTTTTAGTCGATTCTGTTTTCTCAGTGAAAAATAAACTTTTCTTTTATGCATTCCAATGAATGATATAGTTTCAATGAAAGAAAACTCCATCTTCCACTGCTTTGAGACATCGAAAGATGGCATTTTCTCTGTCACTGCTTGAGTTTCGTATTCCTCCGCGGTTGGGTGTATTTTTATATATTCGCGATTTTCTGACAATCGTGAAAAGTTAATTATAAAGTAATACAGTCTAATGAATTTGTTTTTCCTGTAGTTTTTAATTTTGACCGCAAACAGAAACTAACTTGAAACTGATACCGGAATTAGTTCTTATTACGGACGTTGATACTAACAGAAGTGGTTGTGTGGTTCTGTTTTGTAGTGCAATGAGGCTCCCGACAGGGCAGTTAAAATTAACAAAATTTGAAAACAAATGATATATTAGACAAAATCATTGGAAATCATGAACGAAAATGGTGATTTGTATTTAGTATTAACCTTAGTGTAATGATCACCGAAATTTGTATTTAGTATTAACCTTAGTGTAATGATCACCGAAATTTGTATTTAGTATTAACCTTAGTGTAATGATCACCGAAATTTGTATTTAGTATTAACCTTAGTGTAATGATCACCGAAATTTGTATTTAGTATTAACCTTAGTGTAATGATCACCGAAATTTGTATTTAGTATTAACCTTAGTGTAATGATCACCGAAATTTGTATTTAGTATTAACCTTAGTGTAATGATCACCGAAATTTGTATTTAGTATTAACCTTAGTGTAATGATCACCGAAATTTGTATTTAGTATTAACCTTAGTGTAATGATCACCGAAATTTGTATTTAGTATTAACCTTAGTGTAATGATCACCGAAATTTGTATTTAGTATTAACCTTAGTGTAATGATCACCGAAATTTGTATTTAGTATTAACCTTAGTGTAATGATCACCGAAATTTGTATTTAGTATTAACCTTAGTGTAATGATCACCGAAATTTGTATTTCCCCGACTGGTGTTACTAATAAACACAAATATCCATTATTTAAAAACACCGTCGTGACGTCATACCTTTGTAATTGCAGTCCATTATTATTAATATTGGACTAGTGTAAAAAGGCCAGAGTATTATATTAAATCCTATGCGTACATGTATGAAATTGACAATTTTAATTTATTAGTAGGATCTTGTTATATAAGTGTGTGTTTTAAGTAAGATATAAGCTTCGAAACGGGTCCAATATGTAAAATATTGGTACTGAATTCGGCGCTACGCGCCTCATACAATCCAATAATTTACATATTGGATCGTTTTCGGCATATATCCTATACATATTGCTCTGTTCTGAAACAGCGGGCGGTGGTATTTTCTTGTCCACTGCTTGCATTACGTATTCCTCCATGGTTGCAGTTACATTTTATTTGAGCTATTTTCTGATTACAAACAAATAATTATAAATTAGTATGTTTTAATGAATTTGTTGTGTGTGCCACTTTTAGCAATTATATGTTATTACTTATTTCATAAATAAGTGGCTGTGTGGTTGTGTCTTGTAGTGAAATTAGTCTAAGGTCAGAAACAGCAACATATGTATAATATAAAACTTGTATAAAACTATATGAGACAAAACACATTGGAAGCCATAACAGAAGAGTGGTTGTGCTTAATAGTCTATTTTATGATTTATTTCATCACGTGATAAACAAAATTAAGTTGTTCCACTCGTGGTTAGCGATATTCGTGAAAATACAAAGTTCGATGATTAATCGATTTAAGAAATTTTGATCTAATACGCATGATATCCTCTAAAACTTTCAGTTCTCTCCGCTGTTGATTTGGATATTTTCACTTAAACTTAAATAGTTTATTATAACCAAATGACTCATCTATGTGTTTGTCTTGTCTGTTGTTTTCTGTTTTAAAACTATACATACAGACACATGGAGGGCTGTGTGTGTTTGTTGTTTGTTCTTTGTGGTCTACACCTTAAGTGATGTTGCGACTGGCTGTCCGATTAGCGCAGTGGTTAGTGCGCTCGTTTCTCACCAATGCAACCCGGTTCGATCCTCGGACCGAGAAGTAAGTGACATGGCAGGGTTTTCGCAAGATCCGACAGGTGGGTTTTCTCCGGGTACACCGGTTTCCTACCACATGAATGACAACATTTACGCGTTCATCCGCGCCAACGAGAGTGATTCATATAAGTTGCTGAAGCTTGCTTCGCAATCATTGTAAACTAAATTTAAAGTTTAAATTAATTTGGCAACTCTCTGGCAGCTATTGGTGGTGAAGGATGTGCCATAATGCCCTTACGAACGATATTTCAGACACGGGTTCTAAATTGTGCTATGGAAGAATTACATCTGAGGGCCCTAAGGAGGATTAGTTCAAAACTAATTAGGTCACCCTCTATAAATAAAGAAATCTATCTCTATCTATCTATCTATCTATTCCATTAAACAGTCCTTGTGTTGGAGCCAAAGAATCAAAATCGGTAATGTGACCGTTAGACCAACTGGTAATGAGCCCAGAGTTAGCTTCTCAAATGACTAGTGTGGGTACCGAGACTAATGTTCACCGTTATTATAGCTCTGTTACCAGAGTCTATGCAGTAACTACGACCAAGAGCAGTCGTAAATCGTATCCCAGTACGAGCCTCAGATCGGTCCATCCAACGTCTCGTAACAATAGTATAGCAATGTACATATGTATGTGTTTGTCCGTAATAAATATAAATAAATATAAATAAATATAAATAAAAATAAATAAATATAAATAAATATAAATAAATATAAATAAATATAAATAAATATAAATAAAAATAAATAAATATAAATAAATATAAATAAAAATAAATAAATAAAAATAAAAATAAATAAATATAAATAAATATAAATAAATATAAAATAAAAATAAATAAATATAGAGTACATGTTTATTTTTTCATTCGTTCTGCTCCCACTTGGCATGGTACCTAACACAAGTTCAGTTCAGTATTAAATCGAACAAGCCAGCCAGTAGAAGCCTTACCCCTGTCTATTCTCGGTTCAGATTCAAACTTAAACATATGTATGTTCCATTAATGTCAAACCCCTTGCGGGGACGTAGACATGTTTTCCTGGGCAAGCTTAACCGACCTAAGTGGTTAACCAGTACTAAGCAATGTGTGTGTGAAGCGCCTTGCTCAATGACACTACATACGTGGCCTGACCGAGTATCGAACCCGGGACCGATCGATTCCAAATCCGACGCTCTACCACTGGACCACGGATGCCACACGTATGTTGGGATAGTTATGAGCTTGACACATGTAACCATCAGTTCCAAATGTGTTAACCCGTACTGTTGCACACACATTTTCAATTCTCGTTTACGTGATGATATGTGTAGTTGTGCTTCGTTTGAGGGTGTCAAAATAGGTATTCATACAAACGTATGGAAAATAGTTGTTTGGCATTTTCGGGTACACATTGACAGATACACGCTGGCAGCTTTATGGTTGCTTATCAAAACAATGCAACCGATCAATACTCACTTCAATTGATAGGTCGCGTACACTACTTACAACTATTAGCAATGTGTATGTTTTACGTTTATTTACCGTCGCTACCGGTTGCCCATATGAGCGACGCCTCCTGAAGAGATTAGTGATTTTAGATGTTTAGCGGATAGTGCAATGATACAGACAGAGACCCATTCCAGTGTCTCATCTGGTTCTTTTACGTGCATATTGTACAGCACCGACACGAGACCTCGGTCTAAAGTCCCATCTGAAAGGCTGTTAATATTATTAGGGTCAGACGGTCACGGTGGATCGAACCTGCGATCCCTGGATTACCAGTCCAGCGTGTTACCACTGGACTAAAGATCCGTCTGTGATATTAAAATTTGGCAGAAACCGGTTTTATTACTGGAGTGCTGGTGTCATTTGGGACGGAAATGGGTGGTCTTATTACGGAATAACGTGGTAGTCCTATAATAGGGGTTTGTGACCATTGAACTATTAGCAGCATTCATTGGGAAACTATATATACTAACGGTGCTCGTATCAGCAGGTTTCACTCTATGTAAGAACAATGAAAAACAATAATATCCCCCATCAGCTGGTTCGAACAACAAACTGCTCCCTGAATGCTGTGACAGCGATACACAAATAATTCTCACCAACTAACAAAATGCTTTAAATTGCACTGGTATGGTCTGTACCCTGCACATTTCTGCCTGTTTGACTTTGAGAAAGATGCTGTCTCTTGTTTCGAAGCTGTGTAGGTATGTACGAATTCGGACGCTGACTAGCGACTTGAAACGAACAAACCAACTTCATGAATGTTCGTCTAAATTCATGACTCATTGTGCAATACAGAATAAAGTTAATACTGTTATTGATCAAAGCTAGTATATCCATGACGTCACCGAGCGGGATGTAAACATGCTCAAAGAATGTCTCCAAGAATATGCAACACATGATTAAGATGCCTTGCGGTAACTCTGTTACTAAAAATAGAACGATTACAATAAGAAGCATTACGGTAGTTCTTGATGGATTGGTGTTCCTGTGGTAACTCAGACTTACCCCACCCTCTGACAACCGTCTCTTGATCTTCACTGATTTTCGCAAAGTTCTTAGCAACAAAGATCCATAAATAATTATTATTACACTTGGCGTAAGTTTCGCTACCGTGCTATATAACAATAGGGCTATCATGGTTAGCGGCTGGGTCTGTTCAGAGCCTAGCTCCCAGTCCTCGAAAACATACACAGACGTGTTATCCGTGAACTGTCTTTCCTCTAGCTTGTAACTTAAGTAATTTGGAACCATTATAATAATAGAAGCAAACACAATAACACAAACAACCACTCGTGCGCGTATAAGTCTACGCATGCGTGTCAAGCTTCCATTTGAATGTGAATGTATATGTCGATGACGGAATATTGCCAAAGCCACTGCAAGCCATATGGAAATTGTATGAGTTGTGGACGAGAAGTTCAGATACACTAGCAAGAAGTTCATCCACGATAAGCTATTCTTTCTGGGTGATATAGAAACAGCTGAAAACTGACAATAGAAATGAAAGGCAAAGGGCATGTATGACATCATCGTGGCAATGTCGAAGACTGCAAGCCACGTTAGAATAAAGTTAATGGGTGTCTGCATCTGTTTCCTGGTTAGGACGATGATGGTGATAATGTTGAGGGCGATTCCAACTGCACAAATGACAAGGCTGATATATCCGTGACACTTACTGTACCATAAACTAAAGGACTGTAGAATGTCACTCTGGTATGGGCTAACTGACGTTGATGTATTCATCCTATCCGTTGTGTTGAATAAATGCTAGAGAATATATACACCTGTATCATCTATAACACTCGAAATATTTTGATATCTTTAATAGTTAATCTTTTCTCAGTTCAACCTGGTTTGGTAGCGTCTGCTATCAAATGGTCTTGAAATGTTTTGATGTCTTTAATAGTTAATCGTTACTCATTTCTATCTATAACGGTTTGGTAGCGTCTGCTATCAAATGGTCTTGAAATGTGCGTCTGCTATCAAATGGTCTTGAAATGTTTTGATGTCTTTAATAGTTAATCGTTTCATTCTACTACTGACGGTTTGGTAGCGTCTGCTATCAAATGGTCTTGAAATGTTTTGATGTCTTTAATAGTTAATCCTTTCTCAGTTCTAACTACTGACGGTTTGGTAGCGTCTGCTATCAAATGGTCTTGACATGTTTTGATGTCTTTAATAGTTAATCGTTACTCATTTCTATCTATACGACCGGTTTAGAAGCTTATGCTATGAAACGCCACCTATACTGTACTTGAATTGTTTTTATGCCCTTAATATTTGACTTGGCTATCTACAGTCGGCCTAGAATAGTTGGTACTGTAAGCTCAAATAATGTATAATGCCTTGCTAAAAGTAGATACAAGGTTAGACACATATACGTATCATGTTATTATATATTGTCATATTGGTATAGGATGGTAATCTATAGACACATATTGACTTTCCATATACCGTTTCCCGGAACTATATACCGTTTCCCGGAACTATCCACGGAACTATCAAATTACTGTCGCACTTCACATGTCTGCCTGCTTGACTTTGAGACAGATGCAATCTCTTGCTTCGAAGCTGTGTAGGCATGTACCAATTTGGCTGTTGACTAGCGACTTGAAACGAGAGCAAGCAAACGCCGTATGTTGAATCCATCAATTTGTACGAATACTGATCCACATTGTATTAATTTGGTAGATTTGGTAGATTCCTGATCCAAATACTCATTGTATGCAATACAAATACAGTATCATATCCCGTAAACCGCTAGAATATAACGCAACCAATAAACACATCAATGAATATATATGCGTTTGCTGCGTTAGTTATTCCTTTGGTACACTGTGTCGTATCCTTCAACACTCACGTTAATGTGAAACACTAAAATGTCTTGTGTTTTTTTATCGACACGTAGCAGATTATAACCAACTCCGTGACAAGAAATTTTATCCGATTCTATGCAGGATGCGTCTCTGATTACAGTTTTATATAATTATGTTGTACTAAGCAATTGTGTCTACTTCAATGATGTTAAACACTATCGTGCTGAAATAAAACCGTTAATTGTAATGCATTGCAATCGTCTTGCCTTTCTGCGTGAATCTAACAATATTGGAAACCATTATTAGATCAATTTGAGTGAATCGTTAGTTCACAAGCGTTAACATTAGCTGATATTCGGAGAAATCCTCGGAATAATGCCGTGACGTGATTGAGGATCTGAAATATAAAAGAAATAACACTAAGAATTAAACTTAAGCGGTTTAGATAGTCTAACATGATTGAAAATGAAAGAGCTGAATTCTAAACTTATATACTCACACGAAAACGAAAGTGTGCACTTGGTTGTATATGTTGGTTTGTTTCTTAATATACTGACACCATAAACAACTGTGCACTTTTATAGAAAAGAACAGAAAATATGTGTGGAAGTCGTAATAGCGCAGTGGTAACGGATTCGCTTCAGGTGCGAATGGCCCGGAGTTCGAACCTCCGCTTGAGCCGTTACGATTGTGCCCTTAGACAAGGCATTTAAATTCCACATCCTCGGTTTAAACTCCCATCAGAAATGCTTAATTGTATTAGGGTCAGATGGGGTATTGAACCTGCGAACCCTGGATTACCATGCCAACGTGTTGCCCACTGGACTACAGATCCGTCTGTGGCTTGAGTTGATATTGTATTGCTATATAATTGTATTATATACATGTATGTAAGAATTATTACAATCAAATTATGTAATTTGATAGTAATAATGGTTGTACACATGTATAAACAGCAATAATACATAATTAGCAAGTTTCAAGTTTCAAATGTATTGGCATAATCAGCAACTATATTGCCTTTGGCCATTTACAAAGATAGAAATATGACAAAGACATCACAAAACATGTTACAGATATACATATATAAACAAATACAATACATTTAAGAAACAGTAGTAATTGACAGGGTATTACTACGTAATGACATAGCTTCTTTGATGTACTTACAAACATTAATCAAATTTTATTTTTATTTTTGCATAACATGATATATATAAATTTATTTATTGATGGCCATGCTATGTAGCCCAAATATTTCAATCTTATATCTCTGTATTTTTCACAACATAATATAAAATGGTATTCTGATTCAATTACATTTTGATTGCATAATTTACATAACCTATTTATAGCATAATTAGCAAATGGGTTGGGCCACACACAAGTTCTAACAATATTAATGATTGGCCCTAGGTGGTCCTGGGAAATATTGGGGAAAAAAGAATAACAAATGGTGCAATTTCCTTGTGCAAAATGAGGATATGTGATGATGCAACGATTTTCTAAGAATTTATTGAGCTGAAAAAGCATCACTCTGGAAAATTAGGTAGAGTGCGTGCTTGAGTCCCTGGAACCCTAATGACAATGTAAATACTGTAGTAGTAACATACCATACACTCAATATTATATGAAGCTCAAGAAGGGTTTTGTAAAACAACAAATTATTTTCTTCTATCATAGACTATTGCTAGAACCTGATATTTTATAATGGAAATGTTCAAGAGTAGTAGAAATTCCAGAGAATGAGGACATAGTTACTTTGTTCTATCCTAGACTATTGCTAGAACCTGATATTTTATAATGGAAATGTTCAAGAGTAGTGGAAATTCCAGAGAATGAGGACAGAGTTACTTTGTTCTATCCTAGGCTGTTGCAAGAACTTGATCAAGAGTAGTAGAAATTCCAGAGAATGCATAAACAGAGGACACATTTCTGAGAAATAATTGCCTTGTTTAATCCTAGTGATTAGAAAGTTCCCCTCAACGTTTGTAGGTACATGCATTTCCTCTAACAGTGCAATGATCCAGTAAATTGCTGTATTGATTTCGGGACATTTGACGCACAGTTCTGGAGCAGGTTTGCACTATCCGTATTAACTCATTGCATTCTGGGTAAATAAATGCTATGTTAAATAATTGTAGCAGACGACACTTCCTTAATATACTTTTTTCTTACTAGTACATGTATATGTACAGTCTACATCTGCTATGTCAAAGTCGGTTATGTCGAATTCTCCGGTTATTTCGAAGCCGGATCGAAGACCCGTTTCAGACACTATCATTTTACATATAACTATCTCCGTTTATATCGAATTTCATTAAGTCAAACTTCCGCTATGTCGAAGTAATTTGTTCGGTCCGACGGAATTCGACATAACAGATGTAGACTGTACCTGAAAAGTCTGGTGAAATGCCATTGAATTCCATTACAACTCAAGTCTAATGAAATTACACGTGTAACATAGTGATTTCTTTCTGCAAACAACATACATGTACATTATCGATTAAAATGATCGATGACTTTGGATAATTAATTACATATATAAGATCCACAGGGTGTCACATCTGGGTACAGCTAGTACGTTTTACATATGAAGTTGATCTTTTGAATGAATCATTGCATCACGAAATAAGAGAGATCCCTAATTTTCTATTACCTCCCTTGGCAGATAAAGTATGATTTATCCCAAAATGTAAATGCATGTATGTACTTTTAGTTGGAATCCTTTGTGTTTACTGTTGTTATATGCGATATGGTAAAGCACCGACACGAGACTTCGGCTTAAAGTCTCATCTGAAAGACTGTTAATTTTATAATGGTCAGACGAGGGATCGAACCTGCGATCCGTCTGTATTAAATGCGAAAAACTCAATGGCTATATATATACCACTTGCAGTGTATAACATCAAGTACAGACGGATCTGTAGTCCAGTGGTAACACGCTGGACTGGTAATCCAGGGATCGCAGGTTCGATCCCCCGTCTGACCCTAATAACATTAACAGTCTTTCAGAGGGGACGTTAAACCGAGGTCTCATGTCGGTGCATTACACCGTACACGTAAAAGAACCAGATGAGACTATGGAATGGGTCTCTGTATGTATCATTGCACTATCCTCCAAAATCTAAAATAACTAATCTCTTCAGGAGGCGTCGCTCATATGGGCAACCGGTAGCGACGATAAATAAACGTAAAAAAACACACACAAGTGTAAAACCAAGAGTAATATAACGTACTAGTATATGATAATGATAGTAATGTATATATGCCATGTAATATTAACTCTTTCAACCCCAAGTAACTGACATGGATTGGTGCATGCTATTTTTAGACCAATAAATTAATAAGAAAATTACCTTTGGACCAGTTCATTTATCAAAATGGGTAATTTTATCTAAAAATAGTAATAATTATTACTGGCAAAAAAGTGCAGATCCTGATGAGACGGCTCGTTACGAGCCGGCTCATCTGGATCTACACTTTTCATAAGCTATTTAGAGGCCGGTGGGGTTGAAAGGGTTAATATACAATGCCGCTCTAAATTAAATAAGCGTTGTGTTTTAGCTTATACACATTTATTTTAGCTCGATTTTAGTTCTTTCAACGTATATTAATCACTCTCGAGACCTCATTCCTGATGGAATCCATCGCCACGAGGGAGAGAGAAGAGGCAACGTGGAATTTAAATGCCTTGCCTAATGACACAATCGTAACGCCTTCAGCGGGGCTCGAACTCCGGACCGTTCGCACCTGAAGCGAACGCACATCCACTGCGCTATCACGACTTCCACTTCTGTTTTACAAATATGATCACATGTAAAATTAAATTTATAATACATTTAGCAATGAATATGGTTACGAAGGGTTTACTACTCGGCCATGTTATACAACTTTGCAACAACTTCAATTTTGTATGTTTGGTTTTGTGTTTTATTGCGTCTTTTGACCTTCTCCGTGTTAGCAATAAAGAACTGTTTTGCTTTAATTATAAGACACATATCAGATAAATATTACATGTATTTACACATAGATATAAATATAAATGGCTATGATTGTGGGAGCTCATTTGTATAAAAGGTATGCATTATGTTTGCACTGTTCGCTAACTGTATACACTATGTAACTATGTCCTCATGGGCTTGAAAGCCTACTGGAATTTAATAAAATAAACTATCAAACTATGATATTATGTAGCGTAAATATGTGCTCCCGAATCATTTACACGCGAAGCTGTTGCCTGCACTATTGTGGGACTTTAGAATAGAACTTGTGTTATGTGTACATACTCGCCATAGAAGTTGTGTTACGTGTACATACTCGCCATAGAAGTTGTGTTATGTGTACATACTCGCCATAGAAGTTGTGTTACGTGTACATACTCGCCATAGAAGTTGTGTTATGTGTACATACTCGCCATAGAAGTTGTGTTACGTGTACATACTCGCCATAGAAGTTGTGTTATGTGTACATACTCGCCATAGAAGTTGTGTTACGTGTTCATACTCGCCATAAAAGTTGTGTTACGTGTTCATACTCGCCATAGAAGTTGTGTTACGTGTTCATACTCGCCATAGAAGTTGTGTTATGTGTACATACTCGCCATAGAAGTTGTGTTATGTGTACATACTCGCCATAGAAGTTGTGTTACGTGTACATACTCGCCATAGAAGTTGTGTTACGTGTACATACTCGCCATAGAAGTTGTGTTACGTGTACATACTCTACTCGCCATAGAAGTTGTGTTATGTGTACATACTCGCCATAGAAGTTGTGTTACGTGTTCATACTCGCCATAAAAGTTGTGTTACGTGTTCATACTCGCCATAGAAGTTGTGTTACGTGTTCATACTCGCCATAGAAGTTGTGTTATGTGTACATACTCGCCATAGAAGTTGTGTTATGTGTACATACTCGCCATAGAAGTTGTGTTACGTGTACATACTCGCCATAGAAGTTGTGTTACGTGTACATACTCGCCATAGAAGTTGTGTTACGTGTACATACTCTACTCGCCATAGAAGTTGTGTTATGTGTACATACTCGCCATAGAAGTTGTGTTATGTGTACATACTCGCCATAGAAGTTGTGTTATGTGTACATACTCGCCATAGAAGTTGTGTTACGTGTACATACTCGCCATAGAAGTTGTGTTATGTGTACATACTCGCCATAGAAGTTGTGTTACGTGTACATACTCGCCATAGAAGTTGTGTTATGTGTACATACTCGCCATAGAAGTTGTGTTACGTGTACATACTCTACTCGCCATATAAGTTGTGTTACGTGTACATACTCGCCATAGAAGTTGTGTTACGTGTACATACTCGCCATAGAAGTTGTGCTGATTTGTATCGCAATCTTCGTACAGTTTAGTTTATCCAAATTTATTTGAGTTCGATTGTGAAACAACTTCTTGCAACTTATATCAATCACTCTCGAAACCTCATTCCTGATGGAATTCGTCGCTACGAGGGTAGAGTAGGCTGGGTTCTAGTCTGTCGATTTTTCACTAATTTACTTCTGGCAAAATGACATTATCAGAAACTCAATACGGCCCAATTAATGGTATCGGTGTTCAAATATATTTATATGACTGACCAGGCAAAATATATCACCGCATGTTCCCTGACTAGAGAGAAGGAGAGAGAGAGGCAATGTGGAATTTAAATGCCTTGCCTAAAGGCACACTCGTAATTGCTACAGCGGGGCTCGAACTCTCGGCCTTTCGCGCCTGAAGCGAAGGGGCTACCACTGCGCTATCACGACTTCCACTGTACTTTGTACAGATACAGTGACCCCTAATTATTATTTAAAAGTAGATAGGTCCTCTTAAGCGGTTTCCTCAGCCTTTTGCACAGCATGCTATCATTTCGCATCCATTTTCTTGTCTTATAATTATTAAATAACTATATCTCGACAGATATCCTACAGTATCCTTTGTTTTTACTGTTGTTCCCTAACTAGATGTTGCGGTATAATAAATGTAGTTTTATCAAAATCATGTTAATTTATTGATAACCACTTTCAAACATTTAATATGACAATAGACCAAGCCCACGCCATGTCACAGAAGGATCTGTAGTCCAGTGGTAACACGCTGGACTGGTAATCCAGTGATC